>VDFB02000015.1:573174447-573370041 GCA_007258455.2 Sequoia sempervirens | reverse complement strand
TTGTGCATACACAATCAATAAAATTCCACAGAAGTATGGTAACAATCAATAAAATTCCACAGAATAAGTACATTAACCAAAGAAACTAAATTTAACACTGGAAAAATGATTGAAAACTATAAGGCTTCTCAAAATCAGTCTGCTTTTGGGCTATTAACATGGCCCTCTAGTTAAAACTATTACAGGCTGCTATGGCCCTACAGGCTTATTTAGTATAGCAGTTGTAATTAGGGTCAATTAAAGACCAAGCTAAGTGGTTTGTGACCTCTTGTTGATTAGAATGATGTATGTTATCAACACATTAAAAATAAGCCAGGTCTTCACCAATTATGCAATCATCATTAGCAGCATATCAATTACCCATCAGTTATGTAGTCATGCAATCATGCAGTTAGTTGTGCAATCATAGTTAAAAATTAGTCAATTACTCATCAGTTATGTTGTCATGCAATCAGTTATTGTCATGTCCCCTTTTCCAAATTAGAACCATGGAGAGACCTCTAGCATATCATCATTTCTCATAGGCTAAAGGATAAATCAAGGGAAATGAATGATAATATTATTTTAAGTTGGGCCCAGTAATATAATATTTATGGGGCAACTTAATAATATTTGATCTATAACATATGCAAATGTACAAACTACCAAAAACTTTAAATTTTACAAACTTAATTAAATTAAGGAAATCAACCATTTCTTCATCTAATACAGCTCCATATGCATCTGCATAATTTTCAAAAGTAAACCTACCAAAATAAAAACTATTTGCTACTCTGATTGAGTAGAGAATTATAATTTTTGATCAATGTTTAGGTAACCACTGGCCTGATGATAAGTGTGATCACAAGATCAAATGAGAAAGCATTTCTGAGATAATTTGTGCTTCCAAAAGGTCTAGAGCATCCATAATGTACAAATGATGTCTTTCTATATTATATTCCCAAGTATCCCTTTTTAGTTTTTTAATCATTTTGATCCACCTATTAGCATACCTATTGGTTAATAGAATAACTAGAATCTCACTTGGCAAATAAGTGGATCTGTGGGATCTATTGTGATGACTACAATAATTTTGAGATCTCTAGTTAAAGCATCAGCAAGGAAATTATTTTCCCATTTAACCCATTGTATATCAAAGTTATAACTCTAGAACTCAAAATACCATCCAGCAATTCTCCCTTGGGCTAAATCTATGTTTGTTTTTTTCCTTAACAAATTTCTTATTGGCTAACTATTTGTTTTGCTTGCAAAATGTTTGGGCTTGAGGAATATTTTAAGATTTTCAATTCCTCTTTTAACAACCAAAATCTCCTTCTTATATATGTGTTAGTTCTTTTTACTTTGTGAAAATGTATGAAACTTGTATCCACAAATTTAGCTTTTCCATCTAGAAATTCTTGGCTCAACATTACTGACCATGTATCAATTGAAGCATCTATGTTGAGAACTAAAGAAATGCCCCACTTGTGGCATTTGGAACCACACATTCAAACACTTAAACATGTTTGAAGTGATGTGAATGCATGTGAGGAGTACTAAATACAGGTAAAAGGTTTGTAAGTAGTTAAATGAAGTGCTTATTGATTATGAATTACTCGCACCTTTACCATCAAGAAAACTTAGGATGTATTAGAGGTTCCCAAATTCTTATTTGATTGTCCATGTCACTTGTCCTTTGCTTGATGAAATACCTAAATTTAAAGTTTTTGGTAGTTTGTACATTTGCATGTGTAAAACTTGGAGTAAAACTGTACAGATACTTAATGGTTTCAAAAATCTCTATCACAGGTTTTTCTAGAAAATTTGTACTATTACACTTAACACTTTTGCAGAGAGTAGTTGCATGAAGGAAATCGATAATTAACATCAATCAATAGCAGTGATTTAGTTTCACTCCTTTTAAGTTTTCATATATTTTTGTTAATTTATGTTATGTAATTTAGAAGTTGAACCATCTTTTGTTAATATATTGTGCAAAAGAGCAATTAAGGGAGCACAATTTCAATGTTCATGCAAAATAGCATTGAGATGGAAAACAATAGCTACGGAGAATAAATTTTATCATAGCAGTCTGTGGCTACACATTTCTCGCTAATTTATATAAATAAAGTATTCCCCATTAATATTGTTTTAGTAAAACCATAGATAAGTCATCTGGTTCTGGCACAAAGAAATCAATTATTGATCACTCTCTAGTTAGTATGACTTCTAAGAGTAAATTTAAACCAGACCAAGTAATCCAACTAATTTTCTACAAGACATGATAATTTATGACCTACTCAAGCTGTTGGCTTTTCCCTCAGCTTGCTTAAACAAACCAGAATTCAATAGTAATACATAAGATTGTTTACTATAAAATTATCAACAAATCTTGTGGTTGTAACTGGAAACCAATTTACATGTTTTACTCTCTAACAGTTGAAATTTTTTAATTAAGATCAAGCAAACGGGAAATATTCTATACACATAATATCATTTAACAGAATTGAGAGCCATAGAGTTACACGGAAGTGAAATTCCATGAATAAGAGAATCTGAATGTGCATGTTGGAGGAGGTAACCAAGGGCATCAGCAGTGAGAACATAAAGAAAAGGGGCAAGAGGGCAGCCTTGACGAATGGAATTTTGGAGGAATTGGGGGGATAAAACTCCGTTAACAGCCACTCTTGCACTAGCATCCATGAATAGCATTCAAACATGAGCACAAAAGTTAGGACCAAACCCCAGCCATTGCAGCATTTGAGGATGAATGACCAATGTATTCGATCATAAGCTTTATGAAAATCAAGCTTAAGAATCAAAGCATCCTGAGAAGTTTGACGAGCCCATTCAGAAGGTTATTCATCCAAAATACAGCTGAAGACATTAATAATTTATTCGATATCCTTGATTTTTTTTGTGAGGTTTCGGGCTCCAAATTAGCAATGCACAAAACTGAATTTTGGATGATGAGTCCCAACCCCCGATCACCTTGGATTCCCCAAGAATGGAAGGAGATCAAACATGGTGACATTACTCGGTATTTAGGCATTCCTTTTGGGCTGGGAGTTTCCTTGAAAGATATGTGGAGATGGTTTTTTAACAAGTTTAAAGTCAAGCTCCTGGGATGGAAAAATAAATTTCTTTCAATGGCTGGGCGTATACAAGTGGCCAACAAAGTCCTCTTAGCTAGTCATGTCTATACCTCCTCATGTTGGCTGCCTTCTAAAACTTGTTATAATCAGCTTATTCGCAACTTTATTTGGTCTAAATGGGGAAATAAAAAAGGTATGCCTGCCACTTCTTGGTCTCATTGTATACTTCCTAAGGATAAGGGTGGATTAGGAATTATAGATCCTTTTATTAAAGGGATATGTCTTTCAGCTAAATGGATAGGCAGAGCTTTGGATGGCAACACCCCTTGGAAATCTTTGATCAGATACCGTATACAAACAACAACCTCTGGCAAAGCTTGGAGTTCTATTCAATGGACTGACAAGATCCTCTTGGCACATCACTTCAAACTCCACGGATCTACCCCGCTTAATTATATTTGGAAAGCATGGCAAATGGTTTCTCAAAAACTATCTTGGTCTAACCAGTCATTCAGCCATGGGCTCAGTTTTGCATCTTCCTCAATTTGGTGGAATCGAT
Organism: Sequoia sempervirens; assembly: GCA_007258455.2. Taxonomy (NCBI): domain Eukaryota; kingdom Viridiplantae; phylum Streptophyta; class Pinopsida; order Cupressales; family Cupressaceae; genus Sequoia; species Sequoia sempervirens. The sequence goes on along the minus strand of VDFB02000015.1, from coordinate 573,366,408 downwards.
TGATACAAGTTAATAACCAGCCCCTTGCCAAGATTCCAAGGATGAAAGCTAAACGACTTTTCAAGAAAGGTATCCGAGTGTTCAGTGACCTATGGGATCCCACTAGTTTTACATGGAAATCATGGCAGCAGCTCAAGATACGCTTCAAACTCAATAATAAAGACAAGCTCATTGTTTTGGAAATCCAGAATATGGTCCCTCCTAACCTTTCTATCCTCATGGCCACTAGCTGTCACTCTAGTTTTTTTAAATATTGGAGGTGGCCTAATGGCAGCAGTATCTGAACTTTTCCTCTCAAGATCCTTTATAAACAATTGATTCCTAGTTTGTCTCTTTCAAACCGACTTAACTTTGTTTGGAGATGTAACTTCAGAAGATCCAAGTGGAATCAACTTAGCTTGCAAATTTGGAAATCCAAAGCGGATGCACAATCACAACTCACAGCATGGAAACTTTTGCATGCCAAACTCCCAGTTGGTGCTCGCCTCAAATTCATTAACCCACCTCCTCCTTGTCCTTTTTGTGGAAGGGTTGAAACTCTCAAGCACTGTTTCTGGTTGTGCCCCCATGCTAAAAAGTTGTGGACTGCCCTTCTTTCAGCCTTGCCTGCCCTATTTCACTTCCCTTGGTCATGGAAATCCACTCTCCTCGGATCCTCGGTGTTGCATAATGTGATTTCCAACTCTTGTAGGCTTATCATTCTAAAAGTCATTTGGAGGATTCGTTGCCAGGCTGCGTTAGCTCACACCTTCTCTCCCTTTGTAATAGAATTATCATCTATTTGTACCAATTTGTATACTCTTTTGCTGTGGCTAACTGATGATCTGGAAAAGAAGGACAATGCTCACTACCTGCAAGCAAAGCAGCTTTTATCTCAGCTACAGGTTCAATTAATCATCTATGCATTCATGGTCTAGAGAAGAACTGATTTGTATTCCTTCTGAGTGGAGTCTTGGGTGCATTCATTAGTCGATTGAGATAGAGGTCATAAGGAATTCTAAAGGATTGTGGTAAAAACTTGTTTGTCCATTCAAGTGTTTTCAATCTGCATTATGTTTCTGAGTTGTCTTCCTGCGTTGAAAATATTTTGGACTTTTCATTGGCTGAGGTCAGTAAGTCGTGGCACATAGAAATTTGGCATTCGTAACTTTCTATAATTGCAGATAATTCAGTTATGCCTGTGTGTTCATTGAAAGCCTATGCAAAGCTTTCTTTTAACTAGTTTTCATATTATAAAAGGAGCCAACTTTTTATTCTGAGATGCAGATTTTTATTTGGTGTATAAATCAGATAAAGAAGTCACTTTTTTTCTTTGTGCTACAATACAAGTAGGTGTCTCTTTTGGATGGCAGTTCCAAGTTGCAAGATTGTCAACGTAGTTTCTAGATTGAGATTATAATTAGAATGAAGCAGTATTTAGTTGTGTTTGAGAGCAGGTTGAAGAAGTTATGTGTTCTGTATTAAGAATTATATGATTCTGAAGTTGGTGCTTCAGCATCTTGGAGTTGGTGATGATTGGCTTTAGCAATGAAAAGGTGATGATTGGCTTCTGGAAAATGAAGAGAGAATAATGGATGTTTAAGAATACCTTGAACATTGTTAGAATGAGAGTTTGAGGAAAAATAAGTCCACTCTAGCAATTAGAGAAATCATAGAGGAAATGTGCTAAAGTAAAAGCATCCTATAATTTCATCATAGTGCATTCCAAAAGAAAATAAAGAAATGCCAAAATATTCTCCATTAAGTTTTCCACTTCAAAAGAGCTTCTCATATAAATATTTGTGTTCATGTCAACACATGTTATCTTTTTTGTTTCACTGAGTTTCCAAGACGTAGGAACACAATTTTGATGACAACAAAAAATTGTGGTGGACAGCTAGTAAAATAACTTAGACAAACTAAAAGCAGCATAAACATTTAAAAATAAATAAAATGGGCTGAATTTGCAATGACAACCCTTTTAAATTTTTGAGTTTTTTAGCATTTTTTTCCTTAAAATTTCACCTTTTCTTTTTTCATGTGTCAAATGGAGCAGTCTATCCGGTCCTAAAAATGGAAATGTCCCCTCCAAATCTATGCTTTTAGCAACAAGAAGAACTCGCCATTCAATCAATCTACATGCATACCTTCTGTATTGAATAGCACTGAACATGTCTGTATTATAAGGTATAAATACTTTTGAACAGAAGAAGATTCCTAATGTGAATGTCCAAACTCCAAACCATGGGCTTGTGGATAGAACCCCTAAAGGCTACTCTTTTTGCTGCACAACCACCTTGTTCATGGAATGGGTATTTGTACCTCTCTGTAAGTGCAACACCTTCTAATAACAAAATTAGTATCAGAGCCTTCCATTTTGGACTGCAAACAAGTAATTTATCAGTATTATAGACTGGCATCATCACAAATCCACATGTGATGAAATGCAATTGTGTACTAAAATGAGCCAAGTCTTGACCCAGATTTGCTTCTTAAGGTTGAGAGATTTACAGGAATATAATGTGCCAGATTAAGAGAGAGAATGTATATGTTCTTTTATACTTTTTCATATTTCTATAATGAGCTGCAACAAGTCAACTTCTTACAAAGATTTTACTCTAATTTTCTTCATCGTCAAGCTTGCATTAAGGTTATTACTCATTACAACTCCAAGAATAAAAAGCATACAAGAAAATGCAAGTTTATAAACTCTTTGTTGCTAAACAAGTATGACTAAGGAGATAGAGTGTCATTTTCATGTGTTAATGACAACAATGAATTGTTAGACTGACTTATCTCTAATTCCTCAACACAACCTAGATCTGACCACCAGATTTCTCTCTATCATGTAATCTAGATCTGACCACCAGATTTCTCTCTATCATGTAGGAAAATCAAAATGTAAAGCACAAAATTTCTGCCTGTAATTTCTATTTTCAAGTGCTGCAGATGTGACAGGTTGCCAATGGAATTAGGAAGGTTATTTAAACCTCTACAGTCTTCTATGTTCAAGTGCTACAGCTGTGACAGGTTGCCAATAGAATCAGGGGGGTTATTTAAACTTTTACACATTTCTATGTTCAAGTGCTACAGCTTTAAGTACATGTTTCCCTAAAACTATTTTGCCTAAAGGTTTTTCCCTATCATTTATAAGCAACCAAGGAAAATACCAGAACCAAAAAACAATATTTTAGATGCTTAAAATGCACTCATTTCACATACCAAACATTTTAGATTTAAAAGCAATCATAAATGAATCTGATAAACAATCCTGGTTGTGACCTATGCTCAAACCCAAAGCAGCCAAAATTAAAAATTAATCTAAAGGTTTCATAGTACTCACCTCAATATCATGCACATACTCCTTGAATTCAGCATAATCACTGTCAACATTGTCCTGAAGTTGTGTAGCTTTGCTGAGAGCTCTATTGACAGGGTCTTTTCTTTTTTGTTCTGCTTTCATATAAATGTTCTGCAACTATAAAAACATATAGAGTAAGACAATTATGAAGAGCTCAACAAAGAAAAAACAACAATAGAGAAAGAGTATGCAAAAAAATGATATAGTTGAGAATCAAAATATTGAGGAATAGCCTCTTACCTGATCCAAATCTATGGAATTATGGTCATTCCATGCAGAAACTATAGGCTTAACAGAGGCAGCCAACTGTGAAACTTTCTCGGTGAGACCATGTAAGCAACTCATTAAATGTTGGTACTCTTCATTTGAGTTGACATGATTTGGAGAGGCTCTTACTGGGCGTTCAAAAAATGGCTGTGAAATCTCTGTTGATGAACTAGATTTCCAATTCATACTACTCTTAGATTTAGTACGATCTAGTGTTGCCATATAATTGACAATATCTTCTACTCCTGCTTCTCTATTATTGTTTTCCACCTAAAAAACAATGTCAATTTCAACATATAGTCAGTTCAATAAAAAATTGAATTAAATAACACGATGTAAATAGAACCAAAAATCCATACACTTACTCCAAATTTGTCAATTTTGGCCTGCAACCCGCCTCGGCCAAATGTATATTCAGCCCTCACATTATCTCTTGCTCTCTTCCCTCTATTACTCTTTGTCAAATATTCTTCAGAACGCATACTTTCTTTCAATGCCTCCCACTGTTTGGGAGATAGAGTGGAGTCTAACCTCTCGTTTCCCTCCATGATTATTTTTCTGCAATTGTATCTAAAATTGTTCATCAGAAGTCTCATCTTGTGCTTGTAATATTTTCTGGAGATTTGTCCACCAATAGTGTCAAAGGCATTTTCCATTTTTTGTATAACATATTCCACATTTCGTGGATCTTGCTGTGCAAAATTTGATTTGCAAATATCCAAATGGGCCCTACATCTTACGCCCAACTCTGAGGCCCACCGTGCAGCATTTTTCCCAATGGGTTCACCATCTCTTGATACCTCAACCAAGAATGGCTTCTTCCCTTCTAATATTCTTTCTTTTGCATTCCTCTCTGTAGATCTGTATAAATCTTGACTCAATCTTTGTCTTTTAACAAAAGCAGACACATCTTCTGTTGAACCACTACCAATATTTCTAGCTGATCCACTAATTCCATCAAAAGTTGTAGATGCAATAGGTGCACTCTGAGGCACATCAGATGCAAGCAGACTCTCTTCGTGACTTTCATTAACCAAACTTCATGCTCCTTGGCCATATCAGGTGTGGCATGAGTAGGTAGATCAGTACTGGTCTCCCCAGATTTCACTTCAAACACATCCTTTATGCGTTGGCTTCTACGAGCTGGCAGCACTATATCTTTACTTTCTTTTTGTTTTTTCTCTGCATTTTCTCTGCACTCTTTTTCTTGCCTGTAAAATAAAAAAAAATATCATATCATGTCTTATATACATAAAGCTCTTGCCTATAAAATTTCATTAAACGGTATTAAATCAATAATATACTACTTAGTGGATTTACAACTTGCCTGTTTGTCAAACCAAGACGCGATAAATATTCATTATTCTTGGCCACACATTCTTCACGAAAGCGCTCATAATCTGTCACTGGAATTTCAGCATTATGATCACTATCATCTAATTTGTGCCTTAAATTCTTTTTCCTCATTTCCTAATGTCCAAAAAAACAATAATGTATAAATTAGCAACTTGATACAAATATAATTAACCGTAACAGAAATTGCATAAATACAAGTTTATGAGGTCTCAGTTTTAATGAACAGTCATTGAAAAATGTAGGAAGTCTAAAGCACTGCAAACAACAATAGTCATTAGATGTTGTGGGTATTTCAATCAATGGATATTAAATAATGGTTCCCTGCAGAAATTCCAGTTGCATAAAAAGCTTAGCAATGTATTTGAATCAATCCATCAAATCTTGGGATTGGAATAAGGAGTCCTTCACATTGGATGTGGATTCACCATTAGGTCAGCAATAAATTTGGTGTTCCTGGTCTTTTGGTTTCATTCCTCTGTTCTTTTGTTTAATATACAATCTGATCTTTGTGGGCAATGAGCAGTTATATCTAAGTCTTTGTGGGATGAATGGGCTCAGAGTGAGCAGATGCCCAGACTTTGTTTACATCGACACCTCCTTCATCTGAAGTAGCAAAGCTCACAAACACTTGGGATATCTACAAATTGCAAATCTCATTATCAAATATTATCCTAACTGTGAATTGGCATTTTCTGGATTTGATATAGCTCCATAGCTTGATTCCATTACTCTGCTACTCAGCTTGCTTAAGGTGTTTAGCTCATAGTTGAATTCTTGAAGCAATATCAAGGTTTCAAAGAATTCACCTACAACTGAGTAGCTAATGCATTATACATGTCATGGTATACAATTCCTCAAGTGAAATTTTCAAGAAAAGGGCAATGAGAACATGACAGAGACGACTAATTAGTTTGCAGCCAATCCTATGCAGTAGCATTACAATTTTGGTGAACAGCTACATCAAAACAATAACTCATATGCTTAACTTGCTCACTTCCTAAGCAAATCTAATCACCAATAATTAAGCTTTATCAAAGTTATCTAAAGTTTGACACAATAGCTCAAGATTGTATATAAACTATAGGCAATCTATAGACATTCCTATCATATGCTAGGCATTAACTCAGCAAAATGCTAAGAAAAACAAACTCAAGAAACTGGATATTTCCAGAATTTTAAAATAAAGAGATTTGCACCATCCTGTCAATTACATGGTAAGACAAACTAACAAGAATAATAGTGAAATGAAACCACTCCAGGAGAAATCTCTTTTAAATTCAGTGTGTTCAGGATGGATCAGCTTTTCAAAATCTCCAAGTATGACAAAATTGAGAGAGAAATGCTTTTCAAAATTTGTTTTGGGACAACATATTTATTGATAGTAAATTTGAACGACAGCCAAAAACTTAAATTTTCATAAGAGTGAGTGGCAGAAGTAAAATATTTTAATTGTCTTCCCAGCAATTGGATTAGCATATACTCAGTTAGAAGTTTATAATGGGTTCAAGAGTCCAGTCTGTCACGCTGCAGCAAGCTGACATTATTCTAAATTGACATTATTCTGTCAATTTTATTCTAAATTGACATTATAATGGGTTCAAGAGTCCAGTCTGTCACGCTGCAGCAAGCTGACATTATTCTAAGCTGACATTATTCTAAATTGATGCAATGAGTGCTAAGTGGACCATTCGATATCATGAGAGATGGGTTCTTGTTGAACCACTACTCATTAAACATGGGTCAATGAGTTTGACTCGAAACTACACGGTTGAATCCTGATAGCAATATCATAATTTGACACGCTGTGGAAATATACCTCCTACGTATTATTCTAAATTTCCAAGTATGACAAAATTGAGAGAGAAATGCTTTTCAAAATTTGTTTTGGGACAACATATTTATTGATAGTAAATTTGAACGATAGCCAAAAACTTGAATTTTCATAAGAGTGAGTGGCAGAAGTAAAATATTTTAATTGTCTTCCCAGCAATTGGATTAGCATATACTCAGTTAGAAGGTTATAATGGGTTCAAGAGTCCAGTCTGTCACGCTGCAGCAAGCTGACATTATTCTAAGTTATCCATTCTCTGATGTGTGATAATCACTTTCATACAATTAGAAGGCCCCAGCAAATCAGATGCCTCCACAAATCCCTTCCAGGTGTACCAGTCTAATAAAACCAAATGTTTCTTGTGAGCACTTTTAATAAACAAGCAGGTAGAAAAGTAAAGAGGATGAAACTCTAATCCTTTACCCTGTTTTTGGCCTCCTGCCAATATTTCAAAGATATAACACCCAGTTTTGTTTTTGTATATGCTCAATGTATTTGTAGCCCATTTTTGTTGTCAAGGTTGCCTATGCTTGATTTGTTGTCTGTGTTCCCAAAACTTTGGTGGATGAACCTGGCACTTAATGGCAAGAGCACCCCTTTCTTCCTTACTATAATTGATGGAAATATGGTGCCTGTAGCTTACATTGTCCACATAATTGATGTTAATAGAATTTTAAAAAGAGACAATAAAAAGCTCTTTTACATTGCTTGCAAGAAATATTGACAATTATATGTAAATTATAAGTATACAAGTGAGTATAAAACAAATAACTAGGTTGAAAAGCCTACAAGACTTGAAAGGGATTGCCAGAGGTGAATTAGTGGTACCTACCTTTGGATATGGTTTGGACACAAAGTTTGATCCACCTTCCTTATCTGCATTCTCTTGTTTGATAGGAACTAGTGGGAAATCGCCTGTTGTCAGTGATGGCAAAAATGGTGCAAACCTTATTTGAGAAACACTAAGCCCTACAATTATTTATGGTTCTTTCTTGTTCCTATAGGGTTATATATCCAGTCAAATGGAGAACTGTAGTGACCAAGTACTGTCAAAACATACATCTTGCATGCATGAGGCTTCACTGATGCTGTGAGGTTGCCTTTATGAGTAGCTGGTAGGTCTCTGTGCTAGAAAATCCAAGCATACAAAGTCATCCGTAAAGCAATATAAAGTATTTTTTAACTCAAAATATTAGGTAGTGACACCATGTTGCATACAAGCCAAAAAAAACATTTGAAAACTACTTACTATGACTGATACAATGAAAGAAAAAGAACAGCTACAGAAACAATGCTCTACTTGAAGTTATCTCACAAAAATCCAAGTTTGGAAGAATCAAAATGGCCCTTATCCAACAAAACTGGCTGCTACAAGAAAATTTGATGAAGTCCCATGCTTTAGTTATGTGATTGAAAATGAAGGGCCATTTTCCTCATTGGCTTTATACGGGCTCCAATATACATAGTAGATCAAAAGCCTTGTACAACTTGAAAAATTGGGCTTATCCTTGTGGAAACATCAAGTCAGTTCCATAGGCAGGCACCTTGTGGTATCCATGGCTGAGGGTTTGTTTTGGCACACCATATAGTTTTTTCAAATTGGTTTGTAGTTTGTCAGTTACAAAGATACAAACACTCAACTCATTTCTCCATAAGGTGCAAGTCTTGGTTATCATGCTGCAGAAATAGTCCCTACTACTGAACTTACAACATCAATGTCAAATAAATAGTCTGCATATCCTCTGAAATTTTGTATATTCTTGACTTAAGGAGTTCCCTCACTTAAACTTGATCAAGTATAAGGGAAGCCTCTTCTAACAAAAGGGCATGGCAATCATACCTCTGTAATATTATGCTTCACATCTATTCATTTACCATGTCTTTTGTATCCTTGTTAGACTATACCTAGAATATGAATTCTTACAGAATATCATTTTTGTATTTAGCCTGAAGTGATGGCATTGAACAATAATTTTGGTAATACTTTTGGTAAGAGATGATTTTCTTGAGCAGCAAAGGGAGTTGGATGGTGCAGAATTGTTTATGTGTCCAGAGGGACCTTATATGATAGTGGACGATGGCCCATAAAAATAGTTTGGTGTAGGAGGGAGATGGGGTAGGAGGGAGAGACTTGAGAGAGAGGGGGGGAGGGAGTGGGAGAGAGAGATGATAGAGGGTTAAGGGTATAGGGGAGAGAGAGAGAGAGGGAGGGAGTGGGAGATAGATTGAGGGTATACACACAAGAAAATACTTTCTATTTTCTAAATATTTAACATCTTTAATTAGAGGGTGCCTTTGAACTTTCTTAGACTGTAATAAATAGATGTTCTCATAGTATATGGGTGTCCTTTCTCTTTCAAATGGACCAACAAGCCATAAAACTTCATAGATATAGTTACACTGCTCCTCTCCATCCACAAATATTTGACTTTCAACCTACTCACTTACAACCAACTTCCTTTTGTTAACCATGAGTTATTGATATTGAATTCTTACTATTTCAATTTTGGGTGCCTACTGAATTTTGGGTGGGCCCACTAGCTTGCCAATTTGGTGAAATGGGCAACCTAACTTGGCATGTTTGAAAAAATGGGTCCAAGAAATGGGGTCTCTTGGTGATGACCCGATGATGTAGACCCCATTTCTTAGACCCATTTTTTCAAACAGGCCACTACATTGCCAATTTCATTGAATTGGCAAGTTAGTGGGCCCACTAGCTTACTAATTATAGTGAAATTGGAAACCTAACTTGGCCTGTTTGAAAAAATGGGTCCAAGAAATGGGATCTCCTGGTGATGTAAATCACCATGAGATCCCATTTCAGGAGATCCCATTTCTTGGACCCATTTTTTCAAATAGGCCACTACATTACCAATTTCACTAAATTGGCAAGCTAGTGGGCCCACTAGCTTGCCAATTAGTGAAATTGGCAACCTAACTTGGCCTGTTTGAAAAAAATGGGTCCAAGGAATGGGGTCTCTCAATGTTTGATTAAATTGGAAACCTAACTTGGCTTGTTTGAAAAAATGGGTCCAAGAAATGGGGTCTCATGGTGATTTACATCACCAGGAGACCCCATTTCTTGGACCCATCTTTTCAACCAGGCCACTACATTGCCAATTTCACCAAATTGGAAAGATAGGGTGGAGGGTTTAAGGGTTTATGGTTTAAGGGTTATTGGTTTAGTGTTTAGGGTTAAGGGTATAGGGAAGAGAGATAGAGTGAGAGAGAGAGAGGGAGGGAGGAAATGGGAGAGAGATAGAGGGTAGAGGGTAGAGGGTTTAATGGTTTAAAGGTTAAGGGTAGAGGGTAGAAGGGATAGAGATAGGAGTGATTGAGAGAGGGAGAGATACTTGAGAGAGGGAGAGGGGGTAGGGGAGAAACTTGAGAGAGAGAGGGAGGGAGGGAGTGGGAGAGAGATAGAGGGTAGAGGGTAGAGAGCTAAGGGTAGAGGCGAGAGAGATAGAAGGAGTGAGTGAGAGAGAGAGAGAGAGAGAGAGAGACTTGAGAGAGGGAGAGGGGGTAGGAGGGAAAGTTTGAGAGAGGGAGGGAGTGGGAGACAGATATAGGGTAGAGGGTTAAGGGTAGAAGGTAGAGGGTTTAAGGGTTTAAGGGTTAAGGGTAGAGGGGAGAGAGATAGAGGGTATAGGGGTTTAAGGGTTAAGGCTTCCATTTTGAGCCTATCTTGCAATCATGGCATGCCACATGATAAGGCATTCCATCCAAAAATTCATGTGAGCATGACAAGCTAGTTAGATCACTAGCTTGTCATGGGTACCACGTTTTGCATACATGTATACCAAAGAATTATTGTCAAACAATTCACATTTTGTGTCCATGATTCCATTTTGAGCCTATCTTGCAATCATGGCATACCACATGACCACATTTATTTAAGGCATTCCATCCAAAAATTCATGTGACCTTTGTCTATGCTAGAAATACTCTTCTATAGGATGATTGTAAGCATTTTGTATGAAGCCTTGAATGACATATATTTCATTTATTTGTATGGATTCATTTTTTAGGAATTAATATTTGTCTCATAATCATGATACATGTAAAATTATCTACCATGCCAAGGAAATGAAGAAGGAATAAACCAATAGAGGAAGAGTAGGAAACTAATAAAGAAAATAAAAAAGAATGGATGAGGGAATATCGTCAGAAGAATAAATTGGATATGATTGACAAAAACAAGACAATTGAAGAGGAACCTCAAACATCAAAAAGAGAAAAGGAATTGGTGGCACAAAGGGAATGAATGAGAAAGCATCATGCTAAGATAGATTTGAATACCATAGTTGGAGACACACCCTCTACTGTAAGTGAATACGAAGGGACACCATCTACCACGAGTGAATATGGAGGGACACCATCTATCGCAAGTGAATATGGAGGGACACCATCTACTAAAAGTAAATATGGAGGGACACCATCCACCACATCTCAAGTGGAGAGTACATAATCACTCGCATTTGAAAAATTAGGTACACATCATCTCCATGTCAACCTCAAGGTATGTCATATATTCCACCCTCGATGGAAGGTACGCGATCTAGCCCATCTCACTTAAATATTGATGAAATTTCTAATGTTGAGATGTATGTACATAGGAGAACACCACCTAAAATTTTGCATAGAAAGCCAAAGTATTTGATTAATATTGATGAGAATATTTTATATCCAATGGAAGGTAAGATTCCATAATGCACTTGTAGAAGATATATTGATAAGATTTGGAAATTGTTCTTTGAAAGGCTAAATGAAATCGCAAGATGTCAACTATTTGTTGACATGATGGGAGGTATAAAGTATAGAAACATCATGAAGATTCTTGGGTTGAGAACATCAAATGCTTCAAGTGAAAATACTATTATGAAGAATCTCATGGATGCTTATGAGAGTGTGGGTAAGATCTCACACTCAAAGGATAGTAATTTCACCCGACATGTCATCACATCGACTTTGGTAAGTAGTCAAACAAGGAGATCTTGTCTCATTAGAAAGATGAGTCAACAATTAAGAATTAATGTAAAAAATTTATCAAGAGCGGTTCAAAAGCACCAAAGAATTGAGGGAACTGATTCAAATGAATTATGGGCATTCTCAGGGAGACTCCCATGAAAAGATAAACCAGATGTTCAAGCATTGAGAACACTAACTGAAGACTATTGGTAGAATAACACAAAGCCATCTCTGAATCAAAGGGATGTGATAGAAGAAGAATCAGTAGTCAAAACCATGAGCCACATCCAAAGCATTTTTTGGATATGACTCAAACCCAATATTTTCATAAATTTCAAGAGGATTATCCTCAAATTCAATTTTCTCAAAGATATTTTGAAATGCTTAAACCTTTTTATGTCAAGATAAATCACACACGCACTACTTGTTGTAGATTACATAATGAATTCTCTAATCATTACGATGTTTATCATTCTATATGTTTAGATTTTCATACTAACGATGTTTTTCAGGATTGTGGCATACATGCCCCACCATCATCTTCAAGAGAGTTCTTATCAAAAAAATTATGTGAAAGAGAGTTTTGGCCTCCTACAATGATCTAATAACTAAGCCCTTACAGTTGTGATTCAGAGATTGGACATCTAACCTAAATAGCTATCCCAATCATCATGAAGGTGCATTTAACTTGTCAACCCATGGACGTGAACTTGAAATGGGTCAGCACAGTATGTGCACTAAGCATCCAAAGTAGCCATATTCATACTATAGCTAAGAAAGACACAATACTAAAAGTAAATTGCTTGGAAAGAAATAACATAAGTGTTGAGCATCAACCAACAACTATACTAAGCTGAAATGCATGACAAATGAAAATCTGAGGAAACAAACAGGAAACTACTCTATCTATTTTGGCTACAGGAATAGTCACATAATGGAATTCTAGTGGCTACAAAAGTAGTCAATGCCAGATTCTTAACTAATTACTGAATAAAGTAACAACTAAGCTAAAGGATGGAATGCTCACCAAGTGGGCCCCCTTTGATCCGGGGGATATTTTCACTAAAAATTGAAGAATCTCCAATGCTCCAGAATTCAACACCATCAAAAAGAGCTCGATGTCCTGATTCCAACACAACTTGAATAGAGAGAAAAGGACTATGTTTTCTCAAGTTACGACCAGTCAAACTTTTGGTCAAACAGGCACCAAGGGGCATACAGAAAGTGAAAAAAATGATTGTCTTAGAAATCAATGGAAGCGGCGTCAAGTCGAATAGCTCATTGAGACGATTCCAGCAACGTTTGTTTCGTCGAAATCCGATGTTGTATGCTCAAGATATTGGCAGTCAAAGTTCAATTGACTAGATAGTACAGGTGATGACATCAACATGTTGACATGGCGGGCCGTACTGTTTAGTTTCTGAGGTGGACCAATTAGAACTTGACATGTGTCATTTGTACAATGATGTGGCAAAGGATGTGGTAGGTGATGTGGCATACTGTACATCCCAATCAGCATTACATGGTAGCTGAGTCTACGTTGTCAGCAAATCAAATCCTGCCACATGGCAGTCTTCTAGAGTGACGCGTGTACCTTGTTTTCTTCGTTGGTGAGGAAATTTCATTTCTTTGTTTGATTAAAAATAGGTATGTTGGGGACATTCAATTCCCCCCACCTCTCATCTGCGAGATTTCCGTGTGGTCGTTCTACCAAACAAGGTTTGCGTTACTATGTATTGTCGCTGGTTAGTTTTGATTAGTTATCAATTCAATTTCATGGAAAATGTGTGCCCAACGGGAGTTGAACCCCACACTGGCCAGCAACCAAAATACAAAGCCACCACTAAGCCATTCGATGCGTTTAGTACATGGTTGGCATCGGTTTTCTTTGTTGAGTGTATCTCAACCGAATGTCTTAAAATGAAGAAATTCTCTCCAAATGGTAAAACAATAATCTTTTCTAAGGATTAGTTACAATTTATTGGAGCAATAAAAGCTCGGGTAATGAATAAAAAGGGATAGAATAATATCGTTAAATATTATAGGGGTTTTATCATGGATTTTTTATATGTAAATGGGGGATTTCTATGTAAAAATGGAGAGATAAGGTGGATTTTGAAAATCAATTGGTTAAAGGCCAATTTGGGTGAGTTTATGGTATAAAAAGGGGTAGAAGGAAGAGTGTTTTAGCAAAGGGATTTGAATGGAAATTTTGGTGAACTAAGTTTTGTGGGAGAATTGTGAGAAGATTTCTAAGTGAGAATTAGGACTTTGATAGTGAATGTTATCCTTATGCATTTGAAGCTTAGCTAAGCTTGTTGCAAGGATTTTCTTTGTAGTTCATTATCGTCCAAGGAAAAAAAAATCTTGTAATAGGTGGAAGACCTTTTGTAATCATTTTCTGGAGATTAATCAGATCGGTCTCACTCCATTGGAGAAAACCCGGAGACGTAGTCACAATTGTGGTGAACTCTGTTATCAGATTGTTTGCATTTCCTCTCTCCTTCTCTCTCAATTTTTTTTTTCACCTTAAGTTTTTAATGCATAATTTCAATAATGTATGCATGAATTGTATTTCCATTAAGTTGTTATAATTAAGCATTCAAATATGCAATTATTCTAGATCCTAATCAGATCACCCTTGGATGAGTATTCTTTAAGACAAATGTAAACTCAGATGCACAAACTTATAACTTCATTTTATTCATTGGAAAACAATAGTACAATGCAGCAGCATAACTGTATTGCTTGAAAAACTAAGAATGCAAGTACATCATCAAATTAAGCAACCTCCTTTGAAGGAGCATCTGAATCTTATTTATAGGAAGAAAAGCTACTAATTAATCACCTAGCAAGGAAGTCAACTCCAACAAATTAGGAGGACACCACTTTAGGGAAAGCATTAAAAGTGGAGAGGTGGTTACGCATGTGCAGAATCTGGTCAGACATGCTTTCCTTAATGTAGATTTAGCACAACAGTAACACCTATATTCGCTCAACTGATAATTAAGACCATTTACAAGGTGGTTATAATTTTGATTTGAATGAGAAATCTCCTGCCATCGAGACTCTTCCCTCCATTGACCTTCAAGTGATCACCTTGTTGATCGTTATGGTGAATGACTAGCTGACATAATCTTCTTCAATTTTGTAGGCTACTAATTATATCTACAAAACAATATTAGTATGCACAACAATTGCATAACCATAACTATATTAAAGTAGCATTCATTAATCCACATGTAAAATCAACACAGATAGTTCATATAGCATGCCAATGTCATTAAAGATTGAAAAAATAATCTTATGCCCAATGTCTATGGTTTTGAAGAAATATTATAAAAAAGGTCAGCATCTAAGTATCAAAGTCTACAACAACTATGAAAAATAGACAATAAACTTCTATCAAAATTGAGTCATAAACTGGACTCATCACTCCCCCCAACCTAAGACTTTGTTGCTCCTCCAGTAGAAAAAGAAGGGTTGTTCCATTGCTTTTTTAATGCCTTGAAGTTTGAAAGTACCAGTTGTCATACATTAGTTTATACAGTTTCTAAATTATGGTCCCAATAGAACCCTTGTTGTTTGTCCAATTTGCTCCATTTTTGTCTCTATAGCTATATCATATTGGTAACATCTGAAATTTGGCACAGGCCACAATAGAATAGGTGGCTAAAAATTTAGTGGGAGCCAAAATTGTTTCTTTTCACTTCCAATCTAGATATATCTATCAACTCTCTTAAGTGTTGCAACATAGTTCTGCATAGAGTGAGGCGCGGCTTGTTTTAACTCATCAGTTAGGTTGTTGTACCTTTGTGACATGTATCCCATCGCAAATTCCCCTTTTTTTTTTGCTACCTCCTCATATTCTTCATAAATTGCTTCTCTCAGACAAGATCCTCCTACCATAGCTTGGTCTATAAATAATTTTGTGCCAATCCATGAAAATGCTCCCTGGATTTCTAGATTTAGCCCCGATAGACAAGGGAGTGTTGAATTCAATTTTCCTATAAGTCCTGAATTGTTTTCCCCAACTAATCTCATTCTATATCCAAGACATGAATGCCCTTAATTGGAAATCCCCAACATACAACAGTGGATTCCAATCATGGTCTTGGGTCACGGCATAATTATGTAAGTAGAATTCACACAACAAATTCTTCATTTCAGGAGGAGCAATCCCATAAGCATTGCAAAATTCAAGAGGAGTCTCAATAGAAGGATTCAAACCTGAAAAAATCCTTACCAATTTAAAAGAAAGATGCTTCTCCTTCAAATACAGGGCATAGACCCTTGGAGGAGTTATGAATTCTAATATTTGAGGTACTAAGGCTGCCATATTATCCACTCTCTCCTTTAAAGCTTCAATTTTTGCATTCTTATCTTCAATTTCTTCATCTCTCTTTTGAATTTCCTTCTTCAACCTATGTTTCTCCTCTTTCCATTCTTCTTCCCTCTTCTGTATCTCTTTCCATAAATTCATAGCTATCATGTGCATTAAAAAATCAGAGGGCCTATATATTCCTAGTTGAATTTTTCTTGGCATTGCTGCTTGCTCTTCATGTGGCTCCTATTGCAGGGATCCTGTTTGTTCAGCCAATTCTGGCTACAGGGGTGTTGATTGTTCTCCCAAATCTAGTTGTAGAGCCTATTGTTCTAGCTCTTCCTCTTGCTACAGGAACTCTTGCTTCCACTCTTGTTGCAGGAGCTCCTTATTTTCCTCAAACTCATGACTTTCAACTTGTTCAACAATATCAACAAGATCTGCCAATGTTATGTTTGCTACCTCCTCAAATATGTCCTTTTCCTTAACATTTACCTGCCCCATTGGGGCCTTTGTGTCCTCTTGTGATGTTTCTCTAGTCCTAAGGATTTCTTGTGGAGACACACCAAAGCCTAGACCAGTTGGTCTTGATTTTCTAGGAGGGCTCTCATGTTCTTCTTTGGCTACAGGAAGAACAGTTTTAGAGCTTGGCACTTTCTTTCCTGTAGTTTGCTTTTTATCTTTTCCCTTCCTTATTTCTGCCTCTTTCTTTTGTGCCCTAGTTTGAATCAGTATGCCAAGAGGAACATCGTCATTAGAATTTGAAGAGGAACTTTATTTTTCTAAATCCTCTTCCTCAGAAGAGATAATTTCTATGGTTTGTTTAGCTGCAGGAGGGTTTGCACTAGGGCCTGCGCAAGAAGTTGAGACACTAGGAGTAGCTTCAGTCATGCTTAATCTTCTACTAGCCCTACGCTATTGAGGAAAAACCCTAGGTTGCAAATGCTCAGGTCTAATTTGATCAACACTTAATAATTCTTCCCAAGTTATGTTAGACACATCATGCAAAGACTTCTCAACTAACAATTTGATCAAACAATGGTGGGAAACTGAATTATCCCTACCTTTTTGGGTCTTGGCCACCATGATTAAGAGAAGGTGGTATATCATGTTTGGCACATTCATTCTTCTCCTATGCCTCATATTATTTAGAAGTTTGAAGTGCACAAAATGTAGGTTCAATTGATGACCTTCGTAGGTAATGTACTTCACAACATGAACAGCTACTTGTTGGCAACACAAGGTAAGACAACTAAGAGGGGGGGTGAATCAGTTGTCATAGAAATTAAACATAGTAAGCTTATTCTTAGATCTAATAAATAAACATGAAAGGATAAACCATCACCACATCAGAAACACACATAACACCAAGATTTTTTATGTGAAAACTCTATTAGGTGAAAAACCACAATGGAGGTTAGTCCACAAGATTATACTCTGTTAAAAGTATAAAAGAAATATAAATGGGAATGCACATGCATTCAGGCACAATACCTAGAGCTCACTGATCAAATACAAAAAATAATTACTACCCAAAAGAAGACACATTGTCTTATAGAAACATTTGGATTACATCTAGAAGATTTTGAACTGAGAAAATAGCATCTACTAATGCCTGATTATAGTTTTGGTTAAGCTCATAAACATCTACTCACTCTTCTTCACACTTTACTTCTTCCTTCAAAATATTAGAACATTATTCACACATGGGACTCACACACTTCACACACACACACACCTTCAAATGATATAAACAATTGATCATATATATCCGCAACTAAGGATAACATCATCTACATGTCAACTTCAACAAAATATAAAACATGTACAAACTGTCTACCCAATCCATAAAAAAAATTCAATGCGCACCAACCAATGTCGAACACAACATAGTGAAGACCCAAAACAACATCCTCAAACATGAACCACCTTCAAAAATTATTCCTCGAAGATCCACAACATGCTACAATCACCTTGTCAGCCATGATCATGAAAAACATGAACACACAGAAGAAAATCACCAATCATGAGCACAACAATCAATGTGGATCAACAACATAGATAGAGAATGATCTAGAAACATCCACAAGCATCATGAATCACTACAGAAGCATCCACAACAACTCAAATTACTATAATCACATCATCTTCTTTCAGGAACACCAACTAAAGCAATAGAATGACTATCAGAACACAGATACTCATAACTTGATCAAATCTTCATGCGGACCTCTAAAACCTTACGTGGATAAACTAGATATACTCAAAAACAAACTCTTTAATCCACAACCTCTTATCATCAACATACTTAGCTAGCCAACAACATGATGGCTATACTAAACTTCACTGCATCACTGACAACTTGCAACTTATTTTATTACAATTTTCTCAATATCCTTGACATATACAGCCTTAAAGACATTAATGCCAATAGTGTTGACATCAATGATAGCCACATATCAGAAAAATACAACAATCTCCCCCTTTGGCATTGATGGCAACACATAATGTGAAAAACACCATCAATGCAACTTTCTCTTAGCACTTTCTCCCCCTTAGATTTTGACTCTTTTCTCCTTAACTCTTTCATAGTTTTTCACATGACTCTTCTCCCCATTTGAAATCAATGACAAAGATACACATTATCTTTCTCCACACAAGCTCTAAACCACATTTCTGAACATTTGACTACTCCCCTTGAGTAGCAGCCACCACAACATCAATCTAGATCATAAGATATGACTATGAAATGCATGGATTGATGTAAGTCAATGCATCTTAATTTTGATTAGGAGGGGTAATCACCCCTATCTTCCCTCTAAGATACTTAAAAGTATCCTTAGGCAAGGGCTTGGTAAAGATATATGTAATATGTTCCTTAGTGGGCACATACTCTAATCTAACTTCCTTTTCATTCACCTTCTCTTTCAAAAAGTGAAACTTGATAGATATATGCTTGGTTTTTGAATGCAACATCAGATTCTTAGAAATTTTAATTGCACTTGAATTATCATAGAATATAGCAATAGGTTCATCATACACAACTCTGATATCTTTCAACATCTACTTCATCCACAATACTTGAGTACAATTTTTAGTAGCAGCAATGTATTTTGCCTTTGCAGTAGATAAAGAAATGACATTCTACTTGTTACCTAATAATGAAATCAGCTTCTTTCCCAAGAAAAATGCACCACCACTAGTACTCTTTTTTTCATTCACATCTCCTACCCAATCAACATTAGTATAAGCACTCAAAATAAGGTCATCTTCTCTAGGATACCACAAGCTAAAATCAACTATCCCCTTCAAGTACCTAAACAATCCTCTTCACGGCTATCACATGAGATTCCTTAGGATCATCTTGAAATCTTGCAACAATGCATACGACATTCATGATATCAAGTCTAGTTTGAGTCAAATAAAGCAATCCACCAATCATGGATCTGTATCTAGTCTAATTTTTTTTAGGAGAATCATCATTTTGTGTCAACTTACATCCGATCACCATAGGTGTACCAACTAGATTTGTATCTTCCATACCAAACCTTTTTAGCAATTCTTTCACATACTTGGACTAAGATATAAAGATACCTCTATCTAGCTGAGTAATTTTCAATCCCAAAAATGATTTCATTTCTCCAATCATAGACATCTCAAACTCACTCTGCATCTCATCAGCAAACTTCATGCACAAACTATCATCTCCTCCAAAAATGATATCATCAACAAAGACTTCAACAATCAAATCTTTATCATGATCAATCTTGAAATACAAATTATTATTAGTAGTACCTTTATTAATTCTAAGCTTCAACAAATACTTGTCCAATCTGGCATACCATTCTCTTGGGGCTTGCTTAAGTCCATACAATGCTTTCTTCAACTGACAAACCATATCTCCATGATCATTCAATTGAAATCCATCAGGTTGCTCAACATAAACTTCTTCTTCCAGTTCACCATTTAGAAATTTTGACTTGACATCCATCTGATAAACCTTGAACTTTGTGTAAGTAGCATAAGCAAGAAATAGTCTCACAGCTTCAATCTTAGCAATAAGAGCAAAATTTTCTTCAAATTCAATTCCTTCCATTTGAGAATATCCTTTACACACTAGTCTTGCTTTGTTTATAACAACTTTACCTTGCTCATTTAGTTTGTTCCAAAAGACCCATTTAGTTCCAATTAAATTTTTGTCCTTAGGTCTAGGAACAAGAATCCATGTATCATTCTTCTCAATTTGCAGTAGTTCTTATTTCATTGCTTCCACCCAATGTTCATATTTGCATGCTTCATTGACACTATTAGGCTCAGTCTTTGAGATCAAACAGTATTCTTCTGCAATTCTTCTCCTAGTTTGAACACCTTTGTTCTTATCACATATAATCTAATCTTTTGAATGATTTAGTTTTACATACCTTGTAGTTTTAGGGTGTTCTTGAACTTCAAGCTCTTGTGATCTCACTTCTGTACTTTCACTAGTTCCTTCCTCTTGATTTTCCTGATTCACCAAAATGATCTGAACTTGATTTGGAGTCTGAACTTTCTTTCCTTTATCTGAACTGTCATTCTAATTGTCTAAATCATATCTGTAGGTTCTGGATGGTCTAACTGTGTCTTCATCAACCTTAACATTAGCACTCTCAATTACTTTCCTCAATATCTTATTGTAGCACCGGTAGGCTTTACTTTTAGTAGAATAACCAAGAAAGATTCCTTCATCACTTCTAGCATCAAACTTTCCTATGTCTTCATCTCTTTTGATATAGCATTTACTCCCAAAGATTTTGAATTATCTAACAGTAGGCTTATGACCATACCATAGCTCATAAGAAGTCTTATTGGTATCACCTTTGATTTGTTCCTAGTTGAGAGTGTAAATGGCAGTACTCACAACTTCTCTCCAATAGATATGTGGAACATTTACTTCCAGCATCATAGTTCTAGCAGCTTCTTGAATTGTCGTGTTCTTCCTTTCCACAACTCCATTTTGTTGAGGGGTCTGTGAGGCAAATAATTGTCTCTTTATTCCATGCTCTTCACAAAAAGAATTAAACTCATCGGAAGTGAATTCACCACCTCTATCTAATCTCAAACATTTAATCTTTAGACCTATCTTTGTCTCAACCATAGCCTTAAAAATCTTGAATTTCTCTAGAGCTTTGGGTTTTTCCTTTAAGAAAGTAGCCCACATCATTCTAGAATAATCATCAATAAGTAACATGAAATACCTATATCCCTGTAAACTTCTCACTCTAGAAGGACCACACAAGTCAATATGCACAAGCTCCAACACTTCATTTGAATAATGTTGTTTGCCCCAGAATGAAACTCTAGTTTGCTTCTGTAACTGACATTCCTTACAAATAGCATTAGTAGGTTTTATCAACTGAGGAAGATCTCTCACTGCCTGAGTAGAAATTATCTTGATAATATTATCAAAGTTTACATGACACATTCTTCTATGCCACAACCAAATTTCATCAACTTGAGCAATCAGACAACTTTTAGGTGAAAGATAGAACCTTTTGTTTTTGTACCAGATGCAATCACATTTCTAGAACTCCCTGATATTCTACACTTTCCATTCTGGAATTGAAGATTGTATCCTTTTTCAACCATTTGTCCAACACTTAAGAGTTTATGCTTCAAACCTTGCACATATAGAACATCATCAGTATTATGCCTACCATCAAGAGAAATGGATCCTTTTCCATGGATTACACTAGCTTTGTCATCACCAAATCTTACAATACCACCATCATACTTTTCCAAGCTCACAAATTTACTTCTCTCACTTGTCATGTGATGAGAGCATCCACTTTCAATCACCCATTCATCTTTTTCTTCAACTTGGGCAGCTAGAGCTTTCTCCACACTTGTGCACTTAGCAGATTCAGTAGGTATAGGATCATTTTCCTTGATAGTAATAAATACCCATTCATCCTCACTTACATTCCCTTTATCAGATTCATCATCTGTCACACCTTCATCAACAGCAAAATAACACTTTCTTTGGAATCTAGGCTTGTTAGATCTTGGCTTAGGAAATCTCTCTAGAAACCTTGAGGAAAATTGACCTATCTTATTGCAAGAAAAATATTTAATAGGAAATTTCCCTTTATACTTACCTTCTCCTATGGCTTCCCTTTTGACAATAAGTGCTTCAAGCTCATCTAGTTTTCTCTCTTCTTCTTCAATCTCTCTCATTTCCTCCTCATACTTGAACACCCTTCTAGAAGAATGTTCACTCGAATCATATATTTGCTTAACTTTTTTGGAGATAGTAGCTTTGAATGTAGATTATGTCTTAAGAAGAGAATCACCAAACTCACTTAACTCAAAAGAAGTAAGCTTACCGATCAACATGTCTCTGGTTACATTTTTCATACTCTAGATCTCCTCAATAGTAGTAGCTTTGGCTTTGTATACAACAGGAAAGGATCTGAGCACTTTAACAACAATCTCTGATTCTTCCAATGTTCCACCAATACATCTGATACTACACACAAGTTCATTCACTCTCTACATAAAAGAAGTAATGTTCTCGTCATCACCCATTCTCAACATTTAATATTTCCCTTTTAGGCTTTGCAACTTAGCAATCTTCACATTAGCATCACCTTCATACAAAGTTTCCAACTTTTTCCAGATCTCATAAGCAATCTTCAGCTCCATTACATTTGTCATCTCAAAATCAATCAAAGCACTCAGCAATGCTTCCTTAGCCACGATATTGTACTCGGCTTCCTTAATCTCATTTGCAATAGAAGGACCATTTTGTGGAATGATATACCTATTCTTTGTAATTTTTCAGTAAGGTTCACCAATGCATCTCAGATGACATTCCATTCGAGTCTTCCATAGAGAATAATTTGTTACATCCAATCTCAGGCTATCCTTCTTATATGTCTCCATCCTAGATCACCCCAAGCTATTAAACTTCTTTCTGAGGAACCTACTCTAATACCAATTGTTGGAAACACAAGGGCAGACAACTAAGAGGGTGGTTGAATCATTTGTCATAGAAATTAAACTTATTAAGCTTATTCTTAGATCTAATAAATAAACATGAAGCATAAACCATCACCACATCAAAAACACACATAACACCAATATTTTTTACGTGGAAACCCTGTTAGGGGAAAAACCACAGTGGAGGTTAGTCCACAAGATTATACTTTTTTAAAAGTATAAAATAAATATAAATGGGAATGCACATGCATCCAGGCACACTACCTAGAGCTCACTTCTCAAATACAAAAAGGCTTACTACCCAAAAGAAGACACACTATCTTATAGAAACATTCAGACTACATCTAGAAGATTTTGAACTAAGAAAATAGCATCTACTAATGCCTAATTAGAGTTTTGATTAAGCTCATAAAAATCTACTCACTCTTCTTCACACTTTTCTACTCACTATCTTACAGAAACCCTATTAGGGGAAAAACCACAATGGAGGTTAGTCCACAAGATTATACTTTGTTAAAAGTATAAAATAAATATAAATGGGAATACACATGCATTCAGGAACACTACCTAGAGCTCACTTCTCAAATACAAAAAGGCTTACTACCCAAAAGAAGACACACTATCTTACAGAAACATTCAGATTACATCTAGAAGATTTTGAACTAAGAAAATAGCATCTACTAATGCCTAATTATAGTTCTGATTAATCTCATAAACATCTACTCACTCTTCTTCACACTTTTCTTCTGCCTTTGAAATATTAGAACATTATCATCACACAAGACTTGCACACTTTGCACACACACCTTCAAATGATATAAACAATCGATCATATATATCCACAACTAAGGATAACATCATCTACATTTCGGCTTCAACAAAATATAAAACATGTACAAACTGGCGTCCCAATCTGTCAACAATTTTCAATACGTACCAACCAATGTCGGCCACAACATAGTGAAGACCCAAAACAACATCCTCGAACAAGAACCACCTTCAAAACTTATGCCTCAAAGATCCACAACACGCTACAATCACCCTGTTGGCCATGATCATGAAAAACATGAACACATAGAAGAAAATCACCAATCGCAAGAACAACGATCAATGTGGATCAACAACATAAATAGAGCATGATCTAGAAACATCCACAAGCATCATGAATCACTACAGAAGCATTCACTACAAAT
Organism: Sequoia sempervirens; assembly: GCA_007258455.2. Taxonomy (NCBI): domain Eukaryota; kingdom Viridiplantae; phylum Streptophyta; class Pinopsida; order Cupressales; family Cupressaceae; genus Sequoia; species Sequoia sempervirens. The sequence goes on along the minus strand of VDFB02000015.1, from coordinate 573,342,151 downwards.
AAAATTACTAGAATCACATCATCTTCTATTAGGAACACCAACTAAAGTAATAGAAAGACTGTTAGAACACAGATACTCTAACTCAGTCAAATCTTCATGTAGATCTCTAAAACTTTACTTGGATAAACTAGATATAATTTAAAACAAACCCTTTAATCCACAACCTCTTATCATCAACATACTGAGCTATCCAATAGCATGATGGCTATACTGAACTTCACTGCATCACTGACAACTTACAACTTATTTTATTACAATTTTCTCAATATTCTTGACATATACAGCTTTAAAGACATTAATTCCAATAGTGTTGACATCAATGACAACCACATATCAAAAACATCTAACACTACTTGCTTCCATGGCTCTGGCAGAGAGGTTCTTTTTGCACCTTGGTTGTCCACACTCAATGGAGGGTCACTAGGTTATGTAAATTCAACCCTAGTTGACCTGGCATCTCTGGAAGCAAGGTAATTTTCACAGTCGACAAGAAACCCTATAACTTATATAATTCTTTCTTCAGTAGCCATTACTTCTAGCCCTTTTACTGTGGTGTTTCCTTCAGACCATTTCTGGGAAAATTCCAACGCAACATCTTCATTAAAACCATTCAGCTTCATGAAATAATCTAACCACCCGCAATTTTTGAACTCATCCAGGCTAGGTGCATCCTGCAGTAATGCATCATGAACCGTGGGTTCATTTTGAATTAACCAACCTCCCATTGTTCAGCTATCTACAAATAAACAATCACTTTGCAAGGTTTCTCTTCCTGTAATCTTCGTCTGAAAGCTACTCTTCTCCTTCCTACAACGCTGTGAAATTTCCAATGCCAATATCATCTAATTTTTACCTTTTTTTGGCTTAAGATTATGACAGGAGCAATAAAGGTAGTAAAGGAGTAATAAATGAAGGTTATGATCAAGAAAAATGGCAGCGGTTGATATCACCTCACACATGTGAGTCGTCATCTCACTCAGAATTTAAATTGACTCAATTTAAACTTTGTTGATGTGAACCAGTATGGACAGACACATGGACATAGTATTCACACTTCCTCCCAACCTGAATTTGAGCATGTGTCCTCACATGTGCAATAGTTATGACAATTGATAGGGCAGGGAATCATGACATGCTATGGAGAACATCTATATTAATTTACAAGAATTAAATGAATGTACTAAAATACAATTAAGAGATACCAACTTGATGTGTATGTACCTAGATTCTTGGAAGATTTGTTACGAATATTATGGAGAAAGTATCAGTTACCTTTTAAAAGGTTAGTTGAGCAATTAATAAAATTGAAGTGGAATGGAGTGAAGTGATGATGGAATGAAGTGAAATTATGGAGGCGTGATAAAAGAGAGAGAGGTGGAAATGGATGGGTGGATGGGTGAAGAAGTGGACCCCCACAAAAGTGGAATTAGTTATTATGAAAAGTTACGTACCTTAGTTAGCCAAAAGGAGGGACACTAGGTCTACTTCCTTTGGCTACAGGAAGTTCAAATGTTGCATGCTAAGTGAATTGCTGCAAGAATTCCTCCTTGGAATTTGGCTTGTGATACAATCTGAGGTGATGACCATTGACAAGTAGCCTAAATTTGACAGGGTCAATGGTGGTGAGTAGAACAACACCATTGGGGAATACTTCAGCAACCTCATATGGTCCTAGCCACCTTGTCTACAATTTTCCTACATTATCTTAATACCTTGAGTCGTAGATCAGGGCCTAATCTCCTGGCTAGAATTTCTTGTCCTTGATGAATTTGTCATGCCACTTTATTCTTTGATTCTACACTACCTCTGTATGATGCAAGGCTACCTTCCTCATTTCATCCAATGCATTGAGTTGCATGATTCTATCTCTTTGTGCTTCAAAGATATCCATCCCCAAGTTTATTGTAGTTCTAATAGTTTTATGGTCAAATTTAATGGGCATCATAGTTGTCTTTCCATATAGCAACTCAAAAGGAGTGAAGCATGTTATTGTTTTCCAGGTTGTCCTAAAGGCCTAGACAACTTCTGACAGCCTATTTTCCCAATCCTTCTTATGAACAGTCGTTGTTTTGGTCATAATTGCTTCAATTTCCCTGTTAGTCACCTCAACTTGGCCATTGGCATGAGGGTTATAAGGAGTGGACTTCTTGTGCCTTATGTTGTACTCATTGACCAATGTTGCAACAAGGGCTGAGGTGAATTGAGCTACTTGATCAGTCACTATCTCTCTTGGAACCCCGTACCATGTGAAAATCTCCTCATAAAAAAATTCAGCAACCTTATTATCTCTTGCATGCTCATGGCCTTAGCTTCTACCCACTTAGTTACATAATCAGTGCATACTAAGATATAGGACTTACCATTTGATGAAGGATCAATGGGTCCTACAAAGTCCAATCCCCACTTTTCAAATGGAGTGATTACTACGTGAGGGTAACGGGGCATCTCATTAGATTTGGTTGGATTGCCCATCCTTTGGCATCTATCACACTTTCTCATATATCTCCCTGCATCCTTGTGGTGTGTTGGCTAGTAGTATCATGTATTCAGAATCTTCATCGTTGTCCTCTTTGCTAAAAAATTTCCTCCACATGGTTCATTGTGGCATGCATGAAAAATATCATATGTCTCATCTTCTCTCACACATCCCCTCATGACATGGTCGGGTCCAATGTAAGAAAAACATTCTGCAATCCATGAAAAAGGAAATGATTTTCAATGAGAACCCTTATCTCTTTTGGAGAGAAGTGAGGAGGAACTCTTCCTGTCACCAAATAGTTAGCTATGTCAACATACTAGGGTGTGTACACACTGATGGAAAATAAGTGTTCATCAGGGAAAGAGTCATCTATGACCTGATTATCTTCTGATATAGTCAGCTTTGAAAGAAAGTTTGCAACAATATTGGCCTTCCCTGGTTTATCTACAATGTTTATGTCAAACTCCTACATCAGCAATAGCCATCTTGCTAACCTACCTAATATGAGAGGTTTATTCATTAGATACCTAATGGTTGCATGATCCATGTGCACAAAGATTTGGTAGCCTATTATGTAATGTCTGAATTTTTTTTGGGCATAGATCACTGCTAGCATTTCCTTTTTTGTCACTGTATAGTTGAATTCAACTCCTTGCAAGTTTTTGCTGACAAAATAAATAGCATTTTCAATAGCTCCTTATTTCTTCCCCAAGACTACTCCTATGGAATAGTTTGATGCATCTGTATGGATTTGGAAAGGAAGCTCCCAATTAGGACCTTTGTGTATAGGAGCATGAGTCAAAGTTTCCTTCAAATCAAAAAATGCCTTGTCACAATCTTCTATCCACTGAAACTCAACATCTTTAGTGAGAAGAGTATACAATGGTGTTGCTATTTTGCTGAAATCCTTGATGAGATGTCTGCAGTAGCCTACATGGCCCAAGAAACTCCTAACATATTTTTTTTATAGGTATAGGAAAATTAGTGATCACCTCAATCTTTGCAGGATCTACTTGAATATCTTTGTGAAAGATGTAGTGCCCAAGGACTACACCTTCTTGCATCATCACAGAGCACTTTTCACTATTTAGAGATATATTTTGTTCTTCACATCTCTTTAAGACTCTCCTAAGATTCTCCAATGCTTCATTGAAATCAGCACCATAGGTGGTAAAGTCATCCATATATATTTTCATGCAATCATGAGAGATATCTAAAAATATGCTAATGATTTCCCTCTAAAAAGTTGCAGGTGCATTACATAAGCAAAATGAAAGTACTAATTAGGAATACGTCCCCCATGGATAGGTAAAGGTGGTATTCTCCTGGTCCTCAAGTGCAATTTGGATCTGGTTATACCCGCTAAATCCATCTAGAAAAGAAAATTATTTCTTTCCTGCAAGTGAGTCCAAAACTTGATCTATGAAAGGTAAGGGAAAATGGTTTTTTTTTTGTGGTAGCATTGAGTTCCCTGTAATCAACACAAACTCACCACTTCCCTCCCTTTTTGGGTACAATCACCAATGGAGACACCCACTGGCTATTTGAAATGGGGTAACTAAATCCTGCATCTAAAAATTTATATAGTTCCCCTTTTACAATTTCTCTTAGTGCAGGGTTAATTCTTCTTTGTGGTTGTCTCATTAGGGTACAACCATATTTGATATAAATCCTATGAGTGCAAAGCTTAGGTTCCAAGCCCTTCATATCATGATAGTCTCACGCAAATGCATGTTGGTGGGTTCTTAGTAAATTTTTCAATGATAACTATTGTTCTTCACTCAATTTGTTGTTAATATTTAGATATTTTCCTTCGGACACTTGCATATGTGTAGTTATCTCTACCATAGTTGCCTCACTAATTCTTGGTACTTTAAGTTCATGTGGCAATAATGTATGAGATATACCTATTGCTGCAAGAAGAGTGGGAAAAAGTGTCTTTACTAGATCAACAGAATGAGAGGATGATGCTTCCTCTATTTCACAATGATTTTGAATTATGTTAGACAATACTTCATCTTCCTCTTGAAGATGCATGAAAGAGCTTCTTCCTAACATCATCAACTATACCACAAATTTAACTTCCTCGGCCTCTTCACCAACATGTGGCCATACAAGATTATCCATGTCATGGGATGGCTAAGCTGGAGGGTAGAGAACAATATTTTTGGTGCTCTTTCCATCAGAAATGGTCATGTCTCCTGTCCTGCATCCAATATATGCATCTATTTTTGTTAACCATGGTCTTCCTAGGATAATGGGGTACATTCCTAGTGTGGATTTAGGAGAAAGAATCATGAAATCTATTGGGTATTCCCACGAGTCTAGAGTTACCACAAGGTCCTCTACTGTACCATCAGGTTTAATAGTAGAATTATCAGCAAGCTGCAAGACAGTAGGAGTAGGTCTCATGCTTGCAACATTTAGTTGCTACAGGATATCCTTGGTCATTACATTTATTGTTGCTCCCAAATAAATTAGATCATTTCTTATTTGGACCCCATTTACGACAACTCCTACCACAAGGCTCCTTGGATCATTATATTTGGGAACAGTCACTCTCCCAAGCATGATGTCAGCTAGTTGTCCCACCACATGAATTGTACTGGGGTTTTTCTTCTTCCTGTTTAGCTTCTTAAGTCATACTTCATTGATTTTCTTGTCATAGATTGGAACATCTTTTATGGCCTGAAATAGAGATATCTAGACACTATATGATTCAATTGATCTAAAATGTCAAAAGTTATGTCCTTCTCTTCCTTTTGTTTCACGGTTTCCAATCTCTAGGGAAATGGTGGTTCTTGTTCAGTCTACTTGACTGGAGCTGGTTCAGGATTCTTAGGTACACTTGGTTGAATGGGGGTATTTAGAGGCTCCTATTCTTCCACAGGAGGCTCAGTGATAATGGGTGTGGAAGGAGTTGGAAAATTAATTTTTGAATGCAAGTGGATGTCACTTACACTCACAACATATGCAAGGAATTGATTTGGATCATCGAAGTATACTGGTTGTTGTTGTGGTTTGTTATTTGGGTTGGGTGTGGGATGAGCTGGTAGCTGAGTAGGTTTTGGGTGCATTTGAACTTGAGCTAGTAGGAGGAGGCATTATAGTAGGTTGTTGGGGCTGAGAAGGTGGTTGCATGTAGCTATTTTTCTGGTTTGGTCATTGTTTTTCTCCCCTCCATTGATTTGTTTTCTGCCAATTTCCTAGAAGTGGTTTCCAATTTCCTTGAAATTTCTACCAATTCCCTTGAGGTTTTTTCCACTAGGGTGGAGAGTTTTGGTGATTAGGCCAAGTATTTGGAGGGTTACTCCAAGGATATGGTGGATTTCCTCCATAATTGGATGGATATGGGGGCTACCACTGGTTACCAAATGAATAAGAATTAAAATATGGCCCAACAAAAGAGAGTGGATCTGGTGACATACCTTGTCTTGGAGCCCATGGCCTCCTTTGTGCAACATAGTAGACTTGATCTTCTTCAACTTGGATTGGCTTGAACTTAGGTGGAATTTGCTTACTTTCAATATTAGCTACCATCTTGCATTTGTAGATTTTCTTCTTCTATCTGCAATGAGGGAAATATTCTTCCAACATTGCCTCTACCTCCTCTTGTTTCATTTGGGCCTAAATTGTATCCAACTAAGTAGCCAGATTATTTATAATGTCTTGCTTGAATTCTTCCAGCAAGTGAGTGGTCTCCATTCTTGAAACTCCACTAGTAGATTACTTACCCATAAAAGATTGGTAAGCTCTCCCTTTTTTTGAAGCTTCCCTAGAGTAGTTCTAACATATCTTCTTGATATCCTCCCAAGGAGCTTGGAAGATATCTCCTGCTCCCATCAGGTCCAAGGTATCAGTGTAGCTATCATTAATTCCTCTTAGGAAAAGCATCTTTTTTTATTCTTCATTGAGTGTATGGCGTGGAGATTTCTATAAATAGAAAATAAACCTTGCAATATAATCCTACAGGCTCTCATCTTCCTTTTGCTGCATCCTAAAAATGTCATCTCCTCTCATGTCACTGCCCCTACAATACTCCTTGTATTTCTCAAGGAGATTTGTCTTCATGTCATCCCAAATCTCCACAGTATTTCTTCCTAGGCTCATAAACCATCTTAATGCAGCTTCTTTCAGGGTGGTAGGAAATAGCTTAAGCCTATGGGAATCAGTGGTATAGTCATAACTCCTACAAAGTATATCAAACTCGAACAAGAAAGTATCAGGATCTTCTACGACAAGTCCATAGAACTTAGGAAGGACTGAAGTAGGGATATTTCTGAGGTTGTCAACTTCATTCTGATGAGCAATGGGGAAAGTAAAATCTAGTTGGTTAGGTCTATTTCTATTTGCATCACCCATGCCTTTCTGATGTAGTTCCAAAGCAAAGGGATTCTCGATCAAATTTTGGTCTTCAAAAGAAACTTTAGAGCTAGTCAGATCAGGAAATGCATTAGCAAAGGGGTGTGGATCTTCTTCTTCCTCTCTTGGCAAGTTCTAATACTCAACTAGTTGGAATGGATCAGGATTATTAGGAAGGAATCTCCCATGAGCATCTCTCCTCCTTCCTCTATGCATACAGTATCAACTCACTATCAACCAACTCACACAAAGAATTGGAAAAGGAATGGTGGATCATTACTTTCCTAAATGAGGGGTATACAAAGAACAAACTTCTAGAAATACTATAGCAAGAAAAATATGAATGAATCCAAAGAACTCCCTAGTTTGACACCATCCCCAACAACGGCGCCAAAAATGTTGGACTCCTACAATGATCTAATAACTAAGCCCTTATAGTTGTGATTCAGAGATTGGACATCTAATTTGAATAGCTATCTCAATAATCATGAAGGTTCATTTAACTTGTCAACCTAGGGACGTGAACTTGAAATGGGTCAACACAGTATGTGCACTAAGGATCCAAAGTAGCCATATTCATCCTACAGCTAAGAAAGACACAATACTGAAAGTAAATTGCTTGGAAAGAAGTAACATAAGCTCTAAGCATCAACCAACAACTATACTAAGTTGAAATGCATGAAAGAAATGAAAATCTAGGTGAACAAATAGGAAACTACTCTATATGCTTTGGCTACAGGAACAGTCAAAAAATGGAATTCTAGTGGCTGCAGGAACAGTCAATGCCATATTCTTAACTAATTACTCAATAGAAAATAATGGCTAAGATAATGGATGGAATGCTCACCAAGTGGGCCCCCTTGGATGAGTATTCCTTAAGACAAATGTAAACTCAGATGCACGAACTTATAACTTCATTTTATTCATTGGAAAACAACAGTACAATGGAGCAACATAACTATATTGCTTGAAAAACTAAGAATGTGAGTACATCATCAGATTAAGCAACCTCCTTTGAAGGAGCATCCGAGTTTTATTTATAGGAAGAAAAGCTACTAACTAATCACCCAACAAGGTGGTTATCCAATAGATCAAGAGGATGCCACTTTAGGGAAAGCATAAAAAGTGGAGAGGCAGTTATGCATGGATGGAATCTGGTCAGATATGATTGTCTTAACGTAGATTTAGCACAATAGTAACACCTATATTCACTCAACAGAAAATTAAGACCATTTACAAGGTGGTTACAATTTTGATTTGAATGAGGAATCTCTCGCCATCGAGAGTCTTCCCTCCATTTACCTTCAAGTGATCACCTTGTTGACCATTATGGCGAATCACCAGCTGGTAGAATCTTCTTCAATTTTGTAGGTTGCTAATTATATCTGCAAAACAATATTAGTATGCACAAAAATTGCATATCCATAACTATCTTATGGCAGCATTCATTAATCCACATGTAAAATCAACACAGATAGTTCATATAGCATGCCAATATCATTAAAGATTCTAAAAATAAGCTTATGCCCAATGTATATGGTTTTGAAGAAATATTATAAAAAAGGTCAAAACCTAAGTATCAAAGTCTATGACAACTACGGAAAATAGACAATAAAATTCTATTAAAATTGAGTCATAAACTAGACTCATCACAGAGGATGGCCAAATATTCTATAGGAAATTATGCTTGGATGGTTCATGTTATCATTATGGTGGCTTGCAACGTATGCCAATATGTCTACATATGGAAAGCACACATGTGGTTGGAAAGAAACTAGTAGAGTTCTGGAAGTATAAAATAGTGGCATACATTACAAAAAATGGTAATCAAGCAAAAAGGTGTTATTTGGTTATTCAGAAGATTCCAGTGTATTAGTTTATGTCTACATTTCATGACAGTATAGTATATGAGTATGCAAGGCATAACCATAGAGCTCGATGGTTGGACTTGCAATTCAAGTTATGCAAGGACACCTTTCTGGTTGGTATCATAGTTTCAATGGTCGACTTTGTAGAGAACTACACTCTACAGCCATAGTGTGAGGTGCAATCACAATATTAAAACTCCACATAGGTTTCTATATTTCTACACATAGAATTCATTCATACAGCTGATAGTACAGAGGATCAAAGGAAGGTATTTAGGGAGTACCATTTTTATATTAGTGATGATTGCACACATTCTCCGGAGTTCGTGCAAGGTTGCTTCCATTTATTCTACAGTGATTTAGCTTAGAGGGGCATAGCATATGGTCAGCATTTCATATGATTGGATAACTATGTAGCATCATTCAAGAACTCACACATGTTCTACTAGTTGAGTAGGATGCATGCCATTATAGATGTTCAACATATGTGGAAATTTGTGAGGCTGGGCATAGAAAGGGGGAGCATGTGTCAAAAGAGCATTAGCACGAGAAAAGTTAAAGTATAAAGACAATACAAAGTTGACAGATGCAAAATCATCGTCTAGTGGTGTAATGCTTCAATGGGTCCAGGTAATGAAGGTAAGTCTTCAGTTCCTACATTTTTTTGGTTGATGGATGATACTAACATTGCACCATATGAGGATTGTTGTACACTGACAAGATCGAGTGAGCTACACTCTTTCCTTAGCTCAAATACAAGTTCATGGAGTATCCATACACGGAAGATGGCATGCTTTTGTTCTTATGTACAATGCAAGCTTAGGATGAGTGTGAGTCAAAGGAGTGGGTTGAGAAATGGTGGTTAAATTATCTTAGCCCACTTCACACGTATCACCCGCGGACGACATTGGAACTAACACAAATGGAATCATTGGTTGACTTTGACCACATATCAGATCTAGTTCAACTAGGTAATCTATCTACTTGCATAGTTTTTAAAATTCCTATTATTATCTTACTTTGTAGTGTATTTGTAATGTTGACTAATTTCATCTAATTTTCTACACATATCAATGTAGGGCATGTTTATGTAGTTATTGCAAATGAAGACAACGAAGAGGGAACAAATTATTACTTGTGTTGTTGTGCAGAGGCCAATTTTTTTTTGGATGCCCCAATTATAGATGGAGAAAACATTGAATACCCTACAAGCTCAGTTGTTGTTACTTGAACATGGCTTAGAAGGTACCCACATAAGAGTGTTAATGTTTGGCTATTTTAGGGTTTTGACATGCATCGGAAGATTCTTCATTACTTGAACCTTGTCGTGGAATCCAATTTTTGTTTGATCAAATATGGGGCTAAACCTTTGAACAATACCTTGTAGAAGGTGAGTGAGTCTGACCATGAGGCAATACTTGACACAATAAAAATTAGAGAAGACTCGAATGGTTCGTTGGATTAATTTGTAAGTATGCACATTAATTTGTATGATGTCAATGCTATCATCTAATGTATATATCATGTATGTAGGTAATTGATGAATTTATACTACTTGCAAATGTAGCACACTTTATGTTTAGAACTACATGGCAAAGGATATAGAGTTCAATGGTATTTTATTTTTTTCAAAAATATGCAAAAAAAATGATGTAGGATATTCTCAATAGAATAGTAAACTAAGTGGAAGATTAAATTGTGTTTTTTTTATAACAGGTTACAAGTTTCCAAAAGGTTGGAAAGTAATAGTTTGGTTACGTTCTATTCATGTTCATCCTCATTACTTTGAGGACCCTCTAAAGTTTAATCCTGATAGATGGGAGGTATGCTTGATATTCATATAAAAATTACTTATCAAGATATTCAATAGACTAGATTGAGTAGTGATAAGTTTTAAGATATTGCATAATTGAGCACACAAGTTTTAGATTATTGACATATCACATGTTTATTTGAACTGATTATATTATTATGTGATTATTAATATTTACAATCTCTTTTCTTTGCTTAGGTGGGAGCTAGTAAACCAAAATAAAGTTATAAAGTATATGCCAAATCCAAGACTAGAAAATGGTACTAAATTATTCATTTGAAGTTAACGTCATCATGACCACCTATGGTGTAGACATTATAAAAGCGTGTGTGAAGCTTAGCGACGAAATTTCAAGCTATTCATTTGAAGTTAACCTTATCATGAGCACCTATGATGTAGACATTATAAGAGCATATTGAACGTATGAGTGACATTATAAAAGATCTATGAGAACAGAGTACCTAATGCATCCTTGAATCCTATTTTTGGTTATTATGAGAATCTTATAAGCTTAGTTTGTGTGCATGAAAATTGGGCACATTGATTCAATATTTGATTTAAGAGGGGTGTTGGAATTCACATAGGTTGATTCTTTTCTCATGATTTTTTATTACCACTTGATAGTTTTGAGAAATCATTGTGCTTACAAGTACAAGCACTTGGGTGCCATATTGGTGTATGAAGCATATTAGACAATTGTAGCACAAACATAAACTGCCAAACAAATCTCATTTTATTGTAAACATCATATTATTAATATAGTGAGTGTAATAACCATTGATGGTTACTAGTAATTCTTTTTCTTATTTTATGCTATCCCTATTATAACTAGCACCAACTAACTAACTTATTATAAAAACTTCATTTATTAAAACAAATCAACCTAATGATTATATATCAATATCAATATAGTATACCATCTATTCACATAACATTTTTTATGCATAATGTCATAAAATAATGTCAAAATGTCATAAAAATAATCACATTTACAAGTAATAGAAGCATGTATGACTTATTAGATGTTGTGCAAGTAACATGAATTAACTCAAGTACCCCACAAGTTCTTCACACGTGTTTTCCAACTAAAAATTATGTCTGCCCTCAAACATTTGTAATTGGGTTTGGGATTTAGTTCCCTAGTGCCTATTTATTTCTACCCTCAAACATTTGTAATGATATTTACTCAAATTTTGAAATTTATTCCTGCCCTAAAACAGTTGTAATTCATGCAGTGTAATCCCTTAACATTCTGAATTGTAAAAGGGTAGCAATCTTTGACGGCCTATTATCCGGAGATCATGTCAATTACAGGCATTCCAACTAAAGCATTGGGATCACATAAAACACCTCTACAATAACTTCTAGATCAGTTTTAGTTTTCTCAGAGTCATTTTCTCGTGGTGTCCAATTTTCACTTGATGGAAAAAGTGTCAAATGCAAGCAGTGTAAAGTTGCAAAGTGGTGCAACTTTCATTCTGCAACTTGTGTGACCAAACGAACTGTTCTAACGCATCTGGATGGGTATGTTTACACTAGGCATGGTCCTCTTTCACACCCAAACATGCCAAATCACTTTGAGCTATGTTCAACTGGCTTGATCCCTCAAGGGTCCAAAGTGCAAAATGGTTGCAATCTTTGATGGGATATTACTCAAAAACTGTGACACTTACAAACTCTTCGTCTAAGCCTATGAGATTGCATTGGGCCCCTCTACAATAACATCTCTCAATTTTTGTTATGTCAGTCATTTTCCCGTGTTGTCTAGTTTTCACTTGATGGAAAAAGTATCAAATGCAAGCAGTGTAAAGTTGCAATGTGGTGCAACTTTTGTTTTGCAACTCGTGTGACCAAAAAACTATTACAATATGTGCAGATGGGTACGTTTACACTAGTAATGGTCATCTTTCACACCCAAACACGTTGCATCACTTCGAGCTACATTCAACTAATTCGATCCCTTAAGGGTCCAAAATACAAAATGGATACAATCTTTGATAGGCTATTACTCAAAAACCATGATACTTACAAAATATTTGTCTAATCCTACAAGATCACATTGGGCCCCTCTACAATAACATCTCTCAATTTTTGTTATCTTGGAGTCATTTTCCCATGGTGTCCAATTTTCACTTGATGGAAAATGTGTCTAATGCAAGTAGTGTAAAGTTGCAAAATGGTGCAACTTTCATCTTGCAACTCGTGTAACCAAAAAAACTATTCCAACATGTCCAAATGGGTATATTTACACTAGGCATGGTCCTTTTTTGTACCCAAACATGTTGAATCAATCCAAGCTATGTTCAACCAACTTGATCCCTTAAGGGTCCAAAGTGCAAAATGGCTACAATCTTTAACAGGATATTACTTAGAAACTATGACGCTTACAAACTCTCCATCTGAGCCTACGTGATCACATTTGGCCCCTCTGCAATAAACTATCTTAGTTTGGTTATCTCAGATTTGTTTTCCCATGGTGTCTAGTTTACACTTGATGGAAAAAGTGTTAAATGTAAGCAATGTAAAGTTGCAAAGTGGTGCAACTTTTATTTCAAAACTCATGTGACCAAATGGACTATTCCAATGCATCTGGATGGGTACATTTACACTAGGCATGGTCCTCTTTCACACCCAAACATGTTGAATCACTCTGAGCTATGGTCAACCAGCTCGATCCCTTAAAAATCCAAAGTGCAAAATGGCTGCAATCTTTGACGGTCTATTACTCAAAAACCATGATGCTTATGAACTCTTTTTTTGAGCCTACAGGATTGTGTTGGACCCCTATACAATAACCTCTCTCAATTTTTGTTATCTTAGAGTCATTTTTCCATGGTGTTCAATTTTCACTTGATGGAAAAAGTGTCAAATGCAAGCAGTGTAAAGTTGCAAAGTGGTGCAACTTTCATTCTGCAACTCGTGTGACCAAACGAACTATTTCAACACATCTAGATGGGTATTTTTACACTATGCATGGTCCTCTTTCACACCCAAACAAGCTGAATCACTTTGAGCTACGTTCAATCGGATCTATCCCTTAAGGGTCCAAAGTACAAAATGATTGCAATCTTTGACAGGATATTACTCAGAAATCATGATGCTTACAAATTATCTATCTAAGCCTACGAGATCATGTTGTTCCCCTCTACAATAACCTCTCTCAATTTTTTTTTATCTCAGAGTTGTTTTTCTGTGGTGTCCAGTTTTCACTTGATAGAAAAAATGTCAAATGCAAGCAAGTAAAGTTGCAAAGTGGTGCAACTTTTGTTCTGCAACTCGTGTGACCAAAAAAACTATTCCAACACATCCAGATGGGTACGTATACACTTGGAATGGTCCTCTTTCACACCCAAACACACTGAATCACTCTAAGCTACATTCAACTGACTCGATCCCTTAAGGGTCCAAAGTACAAAATGGTTGCAATATTTGATAGCTATTACTTAGAAACTGTGACACTTACAAAATATTTGTTTGAGCCTATAGGGTCGTGTTGGGCCCCTCTACAATAACCTCTCTTGGTTTTTGTTATCTCAGAGTTTTTTTTCCTATGGTGATGAATTTTTAGTTGATGGAAAAACTGTCAAATGTAAGTAGTGTAAATTTGTAAAGTGGTGCAACTTTCATTTTGCAACTCGTGTGACCAAACAAAGTATTCCAATGTGTTTGAATAGGTAAATTTACACTAGGAATGGTCCTCTTTCACACCCAAACATGTTGAATCACTCTGAGCTACATTCAACTGGCTCGATCTCTTATGATGGCATGCAAAACAATTGAAAAGAGAAACATTCACATGACAATTGAGAAGTCTGAGTTTTCCACACCAAAAGCATATGATCATCCTCAAGTCTAGCAAGGGAAAGATATTTTTTAATTATCATCCTTTCCATTACAACAATATGCAACCAATTGAAAATGTGTATAATGTGGAACTTGGAAACATTTTATTTTTTCCTCAATTAACAACTTTGGTTGTGAAGCATTTTGTCATTTTCATTTGAAATGATTTTCTATGCTTGAAAATTGGTGTCTAAGAGAAACAAGTGATGCTCTCATGTACATTTATTATTTGGTGTGATAAATAAAGTTTTCACCCAAGTTCATTTCTTATTTGTATTATAAATTATAAAGCTTTCTCCCAAGTCCATTTCCTATACAGGAAATAATATTGCAAAAATTTGACATATACATCTTTCGACATGTTTATATGGTGATGGATACATAACATAACAATACATTTTGTATTGTAAGGATTATGCTATGAAAATGCTTAAAGACTATTCAAGATAAATGTTTGTATGATAATGTGTCAAGAAGTTAACTACTCATCATCTACTATGAATATTATGTTTTGCAAGTGTTGTGAAGATTATGTATCATTTGCTTAATTGAATTTTTCCAATCAAAAGATTAAATATACTGGAATCTTTTTTATGAAACATCTCATGGAATACTAATTGAAAAATTGTTTTTTTCTTTTAGATAAAGCATTTGATGGAACTCTCTGAATTAAACTGAATTGAGATATGTAAGAACAAGGTATCACTAGAAAATACATTGCTCAAGGATCTTAAATAAGCCATCTTACCAAATTTGAAAAAGCATGATAAGCCCATGGTTGAAAATTTTATACTGATCAAAGTGGGTACTAATTCTATATTATATAGATCATAATTCTTCTTTATCTTTAAGATCTTCTAACTTTGGCAATGGTTTCACCTAGCTGTGAAGGGTGAACTGTTCTTTATTCATTTATACCTATGTGGGTTCACTTGTCTTATCTCCCATTACAATTTTGGGTGGATTACTACTTTCAAAGTATTGGGAATGCTTTGGGTAGATTTATATCCATTGATGCAATGAACATAGAAATATATCAAAGGGGTTTCTTGACAAAGTTTGTTTGACAATTGGGAAGCGAGCATGGAAACAAGCCATTGATTATGAAAATGTTAGTGTAGAATATTCTCTCTAAAAAAATCCTTTAGATAAGTTTTCTAGTTGTTAGATTTTTAGGATAATGATTGATTGATTGTGCAATCTTGCATGGAGTTGCAAGCCTATTTTCTAGTTGGAAGTTGCCATTCTAGAAGGCTCATCTCTTGATATATATATATTATACTCATTCTTAAGAAATTATCAAGTTAATAATCAATGCATTTATTTACAGTTAATCTTTTCTTTTCAATTTGTGCAATATTGTAATTTGTAACTCTACTAATATTCCTAAAAATATTAAAGTTGTTTCGCATCAATCAATAAATATTCAAGACAAACCATGAAGGACAACAATGAGCAATGTTAGGGCTAACCAATTAATAAGTATACACAAATAAGTCAAGCATACATGTGAATAAGTGAAGCACAAGTACTCAAATACACGTAATCCTTGAAGTATACACATGAATACATAGTATACACAAACTAATACAAAGTATATGCATGAATACAAGGCATACACATGAAAACACGTAAGTCACAAAGTATACATTGGAATACACTTAAGTCACAAAGTATAGATGTAAGTTGTAAAGTATACACTTGAATACACGTAACTCATATCTATTGAACCATGGATTTATAATGCAAATATGGACACCATCAATAGAAAATATTTGTATTAACCAAATAGCCATGTAGGCATACATCAATATATGTCAATATAAGTATAAAATATATACAACTAGCCATATAGGCTTACGAGAATGCCATATAGGCATACAATTTCAAATACATACAATACAAAATATGTACAAAAATTTCATATAGGCATAAAACAAAGCGCTCTGGAATCAAAATTCATTGCTCTCCATGCTCTCGAAATAAACTCTTACCCTTTTCTTATCAGTCGGATGGTGATAAGTCTCTCACTCGTTTATTTTGAGGTTGTGGAGTGCTTTTGGTGCTCCTCCTAGGGTTTAGTTCTTGGTCAAGCTTTATTTGTTACAATAACAATTAAAGACATTAATATATAGAAATTACATTATAAAAAATGATATATTTAATAGAATAATCATTTACTGCCACTAGACGATCACTCTCCTTGAGGTAAATATTCTAATGCACATGTGTGTGGCATGTTGAAGCCCTATATAAACCATCCAAAGAGAAATTAAACTAAGAATCAATAATGGTTTGACTTTTCACTAACTAACAACTATAACAATGAATGTAAATTGAAATTTATTAATTTTCCTTATACCTCTATGAGAGGCATCAAGGAGTCTATAGCAGAAGAAACAACAAGCTCCATTTCCCTATGAACATGTGGAGGTGTATCCACTTCCAACATCTGAAAATAAAACAACAAATTATTCAATCATGAAAACTACAATAGTGATGCATGTCATGGCTTATAATGTATGAGATAATGAACAAAATTTTGAGTACTTATTGAACTATATATTTCTAACTATCATGCTTACTATTTTCCCCATCCATAGCTTGTTCGAAAGCACTTGTTTTAGGATTTTATCCATAGCAGCAAGGCGATGAACCGTTTGATAAAATGCTTTGGTGGACATGTATGAAAACTATGGTAGCATAGAGAACGCAATGAACTGTTTGAAAAAATGCCTCAAAGAAATGTGGTCTCATGGTGATGGAATTCCATTACAAATGAATTTTTTATGGCATTCCATAACCATGAGACCACATTTCTTTGAGGCATTTTTTCAAACAGTTCATTTCCTTCTCTATGGTATTATGTTGGAATGGGGTGGATGGTATAGTGTGGTCTTGGTTATGAGATGGAGGGCGATCATGACATGAAGATGGAGGGGTGGGGATATGAACAAGTGGAATAAAAGGTGGAAGGTTCCATGGATTGGTAAATTGAGGATGAGGATGAGGACCAACTTGAAAAGAATTTTGAGGGGAATTTTGGCTAAAGGATTGGTTTCTATTCTTTAGGCAATGAGCTATTTGAAAAAATTCCTCGAAGAAATGTGGTCTCATGGTGATGGAATTCCATTCCATCACCATGAGACCACATTTCTTCAAGGAATTTTTTCAAACTACTCACTACCTTGACTATGATATTGCTTACTATTATGCTTTGATAGATTTTTTTCAAGCATCCATAGTTTGTTGGAAAGCACCTATTTTAGGCTTTTAGCCATAGCAGCAAGGAAGTGAGTAGTTTGATAAAATGCTTTGGTAGACATGTATGGAAAATGTGGTAGCATAGAAAAGGCGGTGAGCTATTTGAAAAATTCCTCAAAGAAATGTGATCTCATGGTGATGGAATGGCATTCCATCACCATGAGACCACATTTCTTTGAGGCAATTTTTCAAACTACTCACTGCCTTTTCTATGCTATTTCTTCCTATTATGCTTTGATAGATTTTTTCCAAGCATCCATAGTTTGTTGGAAAGCGCATTTTTTAGGCTTTTAGCCATAGCAACAAGGAAGTTCAAGTAGTTTGATAAAATGTTTTGGTAGACATGTATGGAAAATGTGGTAGCATAGAAAAGGCGGTGAGTTGTTTGAAAAAATACCTCAAAGAAATGTGGTCTCATGGTGATGGAATGGAATTCCACCACCATGAGACCACATTTCTTCGAGGAATTTTTTCAAACTAATCACTTCCTTGTCTATGTTATTGCTTACTATTATGCTTTGATATATTTTTTCCAAGCATCCATAGTTTGTTGGAAAGCACCTAATTTAGGATTTTAGCCATAGCAGCAAGTGAGTAGATTGATTAAATTCTTTGGTAGACGTTTATGGAAAATGTGGTAGCATAGAAAAGGCAATCAGTTGTTTGAAAAAATGCCTCAATAAAATGTGGTCTCATGGCGATGGAATGGCATTCCATCACCATGAGACCACATTTCTTCAAGGATTTTTTTAAAACTACTCACTACATTGTCTATGTTATTGCTTACTATTATGATTTGATATATTTTTTCCAAACATCCATAGTTTGTTGGAAAGCACCTATTTTAGGATTTTATCCATAGCAGCAAGGAAGTGGGTAGATTGATAAAATGCTTTGGTAGACATGTATGGAAAATGTGGTAGCATAGAAAAGGTGGTGAGCTATTTGAAAAAATGCCTCAAAGAAATGTGGTCTCATGGTGATGGAATGCCATTCCATCACCATGAGACCACATTTATTTGAGGCATTTTTTCAAACTACTCACTGCCTTGTCTATGCTATTGCTTACTATTATGTTTTGATAGATTTTTTTCCAAGAATCCATAATTTGTTGGAAAAAACCTTTGTTTAGGCTTTTATCCATAGCATCAAGGAAGTGAATTGTTTGATAAAATTCTTTGGTAGACATGTATGGAAAATGTGGTAGGATAGAAAAGGTGGTGAGTTGTTTGAAAAAAATGCCTCAAATAAATTGGGTCTCATGGTGATGGACATCACCATGAGACCACATTTCTTTGAGGCATTTTTTCAAACAACTCATTGTATTGTCTATGTTATTGCTTACTATTATTCTTTCATATATTTCTTCCAAGCATACATAGCATAGAAAAGGTAGTGAACTATTTGAAAAAATGCCTCAGTAAAAGGTGGTCTCATGGAATGCCATGGAAAGCAAATGCAATTGGAAGATGCTCCTAGTTATTACTTATGTTATGTGAAGTAATTGCATCATTGCTTATGTTGACTTTCTAAACAACTATATTTTAGTTGAAATTTTGCCATCCATCAACATCTAGTTATTAGTTATGGAATGTGAAGTAATGCTTTGAGTTTGAAAGATGTGTAATGAAATGTAATCAATGATATGAATATAAACTACACAAATATATTAAGTACAATTCATTAGTTAAAATCTTTATTCTATTACTTGCATGAAGGTTTGTTTAACTCCACTAGCACTGGGAGGTGTTCCCACAAAACCTCCAATATTAGTCTATTCAATATCCAAAATTAGATATTAGAATACCATTCATATAACAATGCTATTCACATGTAATAAATTTATAATTGTTTACTAGTTACATACCTTAGCGGTAGATGCAATGGAGTAATAAACATGTGGAGGGCCGGTGTATCCAGTATCAACACTGTGACCCTAAAATTTTATTACAATCATAAAACTAAATTAGTTAATCTTGCATTTCAAAAATAAAATTTAATAAATTAAATTCAATGAACATGCTAACATTTACCTGAGTATCGATGCAAAAATCCTCTTTCAAAATGTTAGATTCCCTCGCCATCTTCATAGCTACAAACATATCTTGCATACCAACCTCCTAGTGTTTGTGGGGTCATATGTACAAGTCAACCCGCAAACTTGATGAGAATGGGGTGGAAGCCTACCACTTGAATACTCCCCTAGATGGTGTTGTACTACAAGACTGGCATGCTAGATGATACTTTGGGTCAAAGAGTTGATAGCTTGCAAGGTGTCCACCTCAACACTCTCCTTCGCAATGGAAGGGATAACAATGTGCTCACAAGCTGGCCTAGCGAGATCTTGTCTCTCTTGTCACTGCGGATCCATTCGTGCACTAGGTCTATCCTCTATCGACCCCCCACCTCTCCCCTAAAATTCCCTCATATCAAAATAATTGGGGATTTTGTTGAGAATGAACTCACAGTAGCATTTCCTCAAGAAGTATTGGGGGACTTCACAATTGTTGCATGGTGGATAGTCAAAAACCATGTACCACCTATCCCAAAAATGGTTCCTAATCCCTTGGTGGTGGCACAAATGGATAGGAAACCTCTTGGAATTAAGGTCAATATTTTGATTTGTGTGTGGGTCAGTGAATAATGAGCACAAATCATATTTTGTAATTTTTTCATCTTTTACTTCTTTATATGATAATTTATTTGTGTAAAAATTCCTAGCCCTCTGCCTCCTATCTGCCCAACCACTTAATTGTTTGTTGATTGCATCTACATGTTTTAACATTTCTTAGAGTGAACTTGCAAGTGTTCTTCTTTCCATGGTTGAACTTACTAGATCGTTCAACCTCGTGATTAACTCCTTAATCTATTTTTTATTATTTTCAATTACCCCCATTAAATTGTGTTGAGTGTCAGGAAGATGTTGAGGAATTGGTGGAGGAGATTGTTTTTGTGGTTGTTGAGAATTGTTTTGGGTACTTCTTGTTGTGGTTGTTCAAGATTTTGAGGAGGGTTTTTAGGATCATTAACATTTCCTACAAATTAAACAAATGAATATCAAAAACAACCTAAAAGTACCAATTTAACAACAAATTCACAATAAAAAATAAACAATTCTTACTTGTTTGAGCTCCCCGTAGACATGGCGGCATCCTAGCAATGAAATTGTAACAAATTGATGAATAAAATGCAAAATAACCTCCTTCCAGAATGTGAGCATGCAAAAGTATGGTTTTGAGTTGTGGGCAACAAAAAACACAGTCAAAATACAAATGAATTTGTTTGCTTTTTTTTGTTTTAATAAGCTATAATGCGCTCACGTTATACCACAAGCATGTTGTAGGATTGATGTGGCCAAGCCTTTGGCTCAGTCACACCAATCCATAATGCGAGTTCGTTATAACACACTCATGTTATAGCCTATCAAATGATTTTTGAAATTTTGGCCACTTTTTGGCCCCCCATCTTTTTGCACCCACCCTAAGGCCTTTCATCGAAATACTCAAATTGGATAGAAAATCACCTATCCTACTCCCCGATGGTAAACATGCCCTAATATAAATTCAATTAAGTTAAAAAGTTTCCTAGCATCCTTTATGATGTTGAAAATATTCCAAGAGTGGGAAGCTAAGACATTGGGATAATTAATGACATTGAGAGAGTCCCCCTGAAGCATTAGGTGTCTCTAGCAATCTATATGCTCCAAAATTCCATATTAACTTTAACAACATGATTATATTGAAAATTGAAACAACCAACATAGGTAGCCACAAAGAACCCTCAACTATATTTTATGGTTCAACACCCCCCACTAGGCCCATATTACCTTTGGTAGCACCATCAAAATTTAATTCAACCCAATTATGTTTAAGATTGATCCATTTAATACATTTTTCTCTTTAACAACTTCATGTTGCAAGGAATTGAAGTTTTAATACTTGTCCTCCAATTAGAAAAAAAATTCATTTCAAATTTTGAAGGGGAAAAGAAGATTCTTTGGCATTGGAAATAGAAATATTTTTAAAATGGCATGAGAGAATCTCCTACTTATTTCCTTCCCACTTATCTTCCTCCCTTTAAATATTTTATATTTATTTCAAGCCATATTCCTCAACAAAAACAAGGAATGATAAAGTGCCATTTCCTTGACCATTGAGTGCAAGAAAGGAGAGTATCAACAAAAATAAAATAAAATAAAAAATAAAAAACTCCCTCATAAAGATAAAGGAAGTTTATTTCAAACTTTCTTATCATATTATTGAAAATTTTCCAAATAAGTAGATACTTAAGGAAGATGTGAAAGATAGATTCAAAATTATTCTCATAAAGCACACACCTATTGGAGATCATGAATCCCCTCTCGATTAGCTAGTAAACTATTAAAAAAATTGATAAGCTACCCGCAAAAAGTTTACTTGAGAAATAACATATTTGTTCCCAAAAATAATATCACTCAAATCCATTAAGATGTATCCTCAAATAAAACTCGAGTAAATTGCTTACTCAACTGAGTCAACCTAATCAATTGTTGTTGGTCCCTATATTGATCTCAACCCTTGAGCCCTATAGATAGTAGAAAAACTCAGAAATTGAGAAGTCGTAAAGAGCCTTCAGCTATAATCTCCCAGAGAAGAAGCATCCCAATTGATTTCATCCTCCTTATCAAATTGAATTATGTAGAAACCCTTTAGGAATTCCATAAGGTCATAAATAACATCTTGATTCAAGTGGTTGAGAGAAAGTGCTTGAAAGTTTTCCAATATCTACCATGAGCTCTATTATCCCAATAGTAAGCCACACATGAACCAAAAGATGAAATAAAATTAGCCTTGATAATTAAGCAATGAGATACATTATTAAGAGGGGTCTTTCTTAGCCAAGAATCATCATAGAATTTGGCCTTGTATAGTTTCCTTATATGTGTGATGAAATGCAAAATTATAAGTAAGGGCAATACTATAAAGATACCTATATTTCACATTCAACAATCACTTGCAATAGAGTGTGAGAACAATAAATCAAATGAAATAATAAGCAATAATTTCATCACAAAGCCTCATCTTGCTCCATTGACCTTGGATGTTCTTCCATAATTTGATGCGGATTACCCTTCTTGTACTAGCACACCTTTGATAGCAAATGGATAGGATGATAGCATGAACTTTATCTAAAATTTTGTATCCTTGATAGCTTGGAAGGTGGTATTTTTATAACTTTTTCATGACATTGATATATAGTGGAGAATGATCAGAGGAATCAATGGATGAAGTTGATTGTGAGGACATGAGGAATATGCATGTGACATGTTTCCTTGTGAAGAGCTTGATTGATGAGTTAACTAATAGCATGGATGGGATAACTGATTGCATGGATGAATGAAGTGGATTTGATTGATGAGTGGGACTGAGAGTGAATCTATGTGAATTGATGTGTTTTTTAGTTAACTTGCTTAATTGATAGATTTCAAAAGAATTTTTTGATTGTAGGGGAAAAACAGGTTTTGAATGGACCCAAAACCATTTACAAGTAGGTTTTAAAGGGAATCAAAACCATTTACAAGCATGTTTTGAAGGGACTCGAAACCCTATCAAAGATGAGCATGTTGCAAAAGAAAAGACATTGAAAACCAACAATGAAACAAAATCAGTCCTTCAAAGGATCAATATGACTACCCAAACCTTCAACATAAGAAAAGGTTTTGAAGGTAACCTTAACCCTAATACAACCAATTTTTAATAAGGACCTTGAACCCTAACAACTCACAAATCTTGCCTAAGTAATCTAGGCAACAACATTACCTACAATAGCTAGATCACTACACACCAACCACTTAGAACAACCATCACTAAGCCAAGAAAAAGAAACAACCCTAAATATGTAGAGCCTCCACATCACCCAAATATGCTCTCCAAAAGAGAAAACACAAAAAGGAGGGAAGCAAGAGCTGCCATTCAAAAACCTCCTTCTAGTCAAACTCCTTAAATTAATAAGAGAGTTAAAAAGGAAGATAGAAAATAGGGTAGAAAGAATCTCCTTAAAACACTTTCCATCCCAGCACACCAACTCAAAATCCACCTCTAAAGGTGAGAGCTCACCTCTATAGCAAAGGATGGTATGATCACCCAATCAACCAAAGTCACTAATCTCTAGCAACCACAAACTCCACCTCAATAGGAGTGGCTCTGACCTTAGTAGGAACAAATGATACCAAAAATAAAGCTTCCCACCATGTCCACACCATCCAACTCCACCTCAATAGGAGAGGGCTCCACCTCAAAAGGAGAATTCTTCACTTCAAAAGAAGAAAAAGATTGTAGAACATGGAAAGAAGCTAACACTCTAATAGAGACAACAACCACAACATCCCTTGGAAACCTAGGAAATAGAAACTTCAAGAAGAACATAGAAATCTTCACTGTCAACAACAAAAGGGCTCCTTCAAGCCACAACTTTGACAAGAACAAAACAAGAAGCTCAAAAAGAACCATATAACCATCAACCTTCAAGAGATAAACAACTCCCTTCATCAAAATAGGCTTTACCAACTATAGGAGGGACATGACCAAACAATCACACAACTATAACATCATAACTAAGCTTCTGGTAGCATAATCTCCCTTATACAAGTTCAACAAAGAATGAGTATCCCAAAAAAAAAACACTAACCCCTTCAACAAATAAAGCATCACAACCAAGAAGGGGGGCCTGACCATAAACACCCAAAAGGGGCTTCTTAGAACAACTAGATGAACACCCATAATAGAAAAACCACAGGAGTCATAACAACAAAGGGAAAAACAACCCCTAGTAGAAGCAAAAAAATAGGACCCAGAGCCCACATTGAATAGTGACCCAAGCCAAAAGCAAGCAGATGCAAACAAAACCTGAGAAGAGAAGCAGATCCCTCATACGAAGAAAAATGGGAGTAGGCCATACCAATAAACACACTAGCTACCTTAACACATTGGTCAAAGCCAAAGAATGGCCAAAACTTTCCATAGAATTAGCCAGCAAGAAACACCACCAAGCCCTTGTAGGGAAACCAAGAGAAACCAACGAAGACCAAAGGAAACTCGAAGGATTCCCCAAAAAATCCAGTAGCAAAGAGATCCCAGAGGGGTGAGAAGGAACCAAGAAGGAAGGATTCAGGGAATAGGCCAAAATGAGAAGCACACTACCTACCCCAACATGTAGTCAGAGCCAAAAATAAGCCAAACCACAAATAGAACCTCCACAAGGGACCTAAATCCCACAAAAAAAGAGCTCTCCCACTAAACAAGCAACAACAAAAATAAACTACCAAACATTAGGAACAAGGAACCCCCACATGACAGAACAAGGCAAGGAAATCCCACGTGAGAAGGAAGTAGAGAGTAGGCAAAACCAAGAACCACAAAAACAGACCCAACATGCCAATCAAGATCAAAAGACAACCCAAAACTCTCCACAAACATCCTTGCCAAAGGAAAAACAAACCACAAACTAGCCTCCAAAGAGGAAGGCTCAGCGAAACACAACTCCAAAGCTATGGCAATATTAGACAACCCCTCAAGAAACAACCAAAAACAACCCAATCACACTACCAGTATAGAAAGACCAAGCGAACGAGCCTATAGCGTCCAACCATCATCATCGTCATCGTCTGAGTTCGAGCCACCATCACCCTCTGCATTAGAGGATTTCAAAACCCCCAACTTTCTCTTCTTCTCGCTCACGTGCTCCATGGGGAAATTTTATTATGATTTCAAAAGAATGTTAATAGAATTAAATATATAAATTTATTTAACTTATGTGCATGAGGAGAAAAAAAACTATTAATTTCATTTATTTAGAGGGAAAATAGAAAAAGCAATTAAGTTATTAATTGTAGAGGAAATGTTAGCTAATTAAATAATTAAAATTATTTAATTATAGTGGATACGAATAAATTAAATAATTAGAAAATTATTTAAATGATATGGATGAGAAGCATTAAATGAATGGATTAATTAAATAATTAAAAAATTATTTAATTAATATGGAAAGAGAAATCGATGAGTTAATTAAATAATTAAAAATTATTCAATTAATATGGATGAGAGATTAATTGGAATGGTGTGTTAGCTTAGCTAAATAATTAAAATTAGTTAATTAATATTGATAGAGGAATTGATTCAAAATGATGAAGTGATGAGACAAAATGTGTTAGTCATTTTTAGGTGTCTATCTTTTGCTCCTCTTTAAGAAAATGTGTTTATTGTGTTGTTTCAAAGGCATAATGTTGGTACAAAAAAATTGGTTGGTGACATCCCCTAGTGTTCCCCAATGAACCAAAGGATGAAGGTAAGGTGTCCCTTGGAGAGATTGGCCAAGAAAAATAGTTTTCTAATTGAACTCTCAATAAGAAGGATCGGCTAGGTCTATTGGATTGAGAATAAAAACGAAGTTGAATTTAAGAAAATGAGAAAAAGGGTATGGGATGAGGATGAGTTAGTATGAAATAATAAATGATGTGGAATGTAGGATTATGAATAATGAATCATTTTTTTTTATCAAATATTGAATAGTGAAATCTATAAGTAGGTAATGGGGTGGATGGGGAATATGGGATGGAAAGGTGATATGCTTAGGTTATGCTTGAAACATGTACAAATCAATCCTTATTTTAATATAACAAATGTATATTATACACCAAGGTATGAGGAACTAGGGTGTTGTTATATTCTTTGCATGGACTTTGACTCTGCAAACAAAAGGTTGCCCTTATTCATACCAGACATAATAGAACCTTGTTAGATATATGTTAGGAAGTAAGACTTAGAGAATGATAGTCTTAATGCACAAAAGGTATTAAATGATCGTATATGTAAAGGATAGTTGTGTATGAAAGAAGTCAGCCCAACACACACAAGGTAAGCGTTTGCCTTGGTAATGTTACAAAAACATCCCACAAACATGGCATATAAAAACAATGGTCATGCCTCATTATGTTATTTTATAAACATGCTAAGATATCAAAAGATAAAGGTGGCCTTGAGTAAGCATTGGAAGGAGACAAAAATATAAATCAACAAGAAAAATACCAATTGATAAAATAAATCAACAACCACCATATATCTTGCCAAAAAGGGTATGTTGATATAGTGTTGAAAAATGTACTCTTTTACATTTTCACACTATGTTTGCATCCCCTTAATTAATTAGAATTAATTAATCTTCTAATGACCTAAATTATGCATTCCTAAGCCTTATTATTTCCATTTTTTGAAAGGGAAACTGACATTAAACAAATGCTAACATTATTTTAAACACCTTGGAAATTGTGTGTCCTGGATTTAGGTCCCAGGCCCCATTTTTCCTTGAGTACTAGGTCCCAATTTTAATATGTTTTTGGTGGCATTTTAATTTGATTCAAATTCAAGTTTCAAATGTCGACTTGTGGAATCTAATTTTTGGGAAATTAGATAAACACCTACAAAATACATAGTTATTTTATCAATTCAAGTCCAGGGAAAAGATCTAGCATTAAGGAAACTTTCACAAGAGAAAATATTATTGTCAAGAGAATTGAAGAGAAAATTTATCAAACATTTACAACAACAATCAAGATCATATCATCATGTCAAGATTCATGTGTGTTCATATTATGTTTTCGAGCTAACATTCTAATGTAGGTTTCAAGCATGTAAGCAAGCATTCAATCATCAAATCAAGCAATCATTCAAGCTAATTCAAGCAATATCCAATCCTTAGAGAGATGTGTTAGACTGTAGTCCTCTAAGGGAAACCATTAAGGGTTTGGTGACTTGTGACATAGCATTGTTCATTCATCAAATTCCTTTCATTTTTTATTATTTTATCATTAAGGTTTAATTACCAAATCAAGGTTTGACCAAGGCAAAACCCTATTCACCCAAAAACAAACATTTTTTTCTCTCTTTGTATGTGCATATTTGTAGATGAAGGACTAGAATTGAATCAAAAGATCATTTTTGAAAAGTTGTCAACGTTGACAAGCCACGAAAACTCACCTACAAAATTTATTTCTGACTTTCTGGCAATGGAATTTGGAGAAACCAGGAGCTCAGATATGGGATCAGAGGACTATGAAATCATATTGTGGACTCCTATATAGAGATCCATTTTCCCTAGGGAAAATTTATCCTTGCAGGACACTCAACACCCACTTTTGGAGCATGGTACCCATCAGTTTTCCCTTCTCAGATCTTCCTAAAAGTTTTTGTTTATGTTTGTGCTATCCTTATTTTTTGCATTACATGTTTTACATCACATAATTGAGTACATTTGGAATTATATTTTCATCTCCAAAAAGTGCATTTCTGTCATTTCTGTCATTAGGAAAACAACAAATCCCCATCCCCATAGAGTTGACTCACCTCAAGGTTGAAATTCAATTCTATCCTTGGGAGATCTCTTTTTCTAATGAAACTAGGAAAAGTGAGGTTGTCTTAGGTCATCATTTCATTTTGGTAAACCCCTTTTACTCATCTCTATATTCTATTTTTTTATGCTTCATTCTGGTGAACCCAACATTCTTACACTATAAGATTTTTGATTTGGTAGTCTTTCAAAACCATAGATCTAGGATTTGCATTAGTTTGCATTGCATCTCATTAAGGGTTTTCAAAATTGCATTAGTTTGCATTTCATTTATGGTTTTAAAAGTGCATTTTGCATCCTTTAAAATCTAAAAAATTGCATACCTATTGCATGCATTCTACATAGTAGTCTGCATATTAGTGCTTTTCATTCATTTACATCAAAAAATTTAAACAAAATTGAATCTAGAAAGTTGTCATTTTGCTTGTTTTTTGTCATCAAATTGCACTTGCATTTCAACATAAAAATCTAGAAATCTCTAACTGAAAGTGTATGTCTGCAACCTGAATCAGCAACCTTAAGCATCAACTCAGAAACTCATAACTTAATTTTTCAAACCCATGTGCAAGAACCATTCACCCTAGGGTGAAGTTGTCCTTATAAGTCATTTTCAAAAAATTTGGGCATAAATTTGTCTCTATTTGCTTTATTTTTGGTTGTTGGTAGATCTCAGATTTAGTTTCTAGAATTGTAGTTTTATGAATTGTTTGCATTCAAGTTAATTAGTCAAAACAAGTGCATTGTTCAAAACAAAAATTTGAATTGAAAAGAAAATAATAACATGAGTATGGTCAACTTTGTTGATGTTCAAACTCATAAGGGCCAAACCAAAATGTCTCTTGACATTTCTTTCTCACAAAATGACATAATTAAACATACACCCAATGGTCCTCTTTACATAGCCAAAAAACCAACAAACCAAGATCAAAATCTAACTCAAAGAAAGCATGATGATTCTCCACCTTCACCACAACAACAAACACATGAAACCTTTATGGAAATTATCATTATACCTCCTATTGTGATTAACTTGGATGATGATGATGATGAGATTGTTAAGATCGATGAAGAAGTGCATAATGAGCTGAATTTTTTATTTTCCTCTTCCATGAGTTAGACGAGAACAACCATGATGATCCTCCTACAAGAGTGCATCACCACGTGTTGAACTTGGTGATTTTACTAGTACAACACTCGTTTTTCCTCTTTGGCTAGTCATCTTCCTTCCTCATATGATGAACAAGATTGGGATGTAGACGACTTTCTTTAGGTCGGATCACATGTGTCATACTCGCTTTATGTATAATTATGTTCGTGTGATTGCATGTGTGTAATGTGATCCATCATATTGTGTTTCTTGGCATGTCTTTATGTTTTTTAGCCTACTTTGGATGACCCTTGTCACTTCATTGGTGCAAGGATACAAAGGAAGCGAATTTGTTGTGATATTCTTCTATTTGTATCTACATTATTTTATATGTCGTAACCATTATCTTTTCTTTTGTCTCATGTTTCGTTTTGGGACGATGCAAAGCATTGAGATATTTAGGTCTCTTCCATGTTGACCCAAAAGGCTTCTCCTTTATCTTTTCTCTCTGTGTGTCATTATTCCTTTTTTTCTCATTGTTCCATGAGTTATTTGGGGAATGATGATGATTTTGAGCTTGATTATAACACTGTATCAAAGACATATGCTAACCTGAAACCCATGGATCCCTTATGTGTTATCTTAGGATTGCATGTGAGGGGAAATCTCCTTTTCATGATGTACCTTTATTTGGAAACATATGTTTGGAATAGGGCTTTCCAAATAAGCTCTCATGTCTCTTTCATCTATTGGCTTTTATCATATTCTACTTTAAAGTAATTGCTCACATCATGGTTTTTAGTAGTTTCTTTAAAGTGGGGGGCATCATGTCTCCCGCTTATTGCTTTCTTGATGACATGATCTCTTGTTCAAAGTATTTTCTTTTTATTTCACGTGATGTTTCTTCTTATTGGTGACATTGGGATTGATGTCCTTCAAGAGCATGACCTTTATTGGCATATGAAATTCCTCTTAGTGGTAATGCTACGGCTTGCATTCCCTAAGGTGTGAATCTTTTATCTCTCTACTAGTCCTTACTTGATGGTGAGATCGAGTGTGATGTTTCCTAAAGTGATACCTTTCATGAACTAAGAAAAACTGTGTTTTGAATATCATTAAAAAAACTCTTGGAAACCAAGCATAACACAAATTTCTTTATGGTTCCTTTATTTCATGAGTGTCTAGCATAACGTAGCTTGCTAGCCTTGTGATTGTCATATGTGGCACCTTATCAAAGTTATCAGGGAGTATAACTTTGGTATGGTTATGGGTACACACTTGGTGTATGTCGAACTACATTGGACCATTATGTGTTTCTCATATTGCCTTGAGTCTCACCTAGTGTACATCAGACTACACTAGCCTTTGTGAGTGTATTGTTGGACAAACCGACTAGGCTTGATCCATATTGTTTGGACAAATAGTCAAAGCTTGATCTTTTTTTCTTTTTTTTTATCTTTGTATTAATTTTGGTATTGTATGATGTTGTATCTTGTGTCGTTGCATTCGTATGTCTCTTTTTTCCTTTGTTGCTTTACCATGGGATCTTTGATCCTGGGGGCTTCATCATCCTCCTTGATCCTTTTCATCTCATCTTTCTAACAAATTGTACAATTAAACCTCTATTGACTTATTTGTCTAATTTAGTGTGATTTTGAGCATAGGGTTTATACTCTCACTAAAGTGGGGGCTAAATGTAGTGTTGAAAAATGTACTCCTTTACATTTTCACACTATGTTTGCATCCCCTTAATTAATTGGACTTAATTAAGCTTCCAATGACCTAAATTATGTATTCCTAAGCCTTATTATTCCCATTTTCTAAAAGGGAAACTGACATTAAATAAATTCTAACATTATTTTAAACACCTTGGAAATTGTGTCCTAGATTTAGGTCCAAAAACCCATTTTCCCAAGGGAGAATGGGTCATCTTTAAGTCCTAGGTCCCAATTTTTAATGTTTTTGGCAGAATTTTAATGATTAAAATTTAAGTTTCAAATATCGGCTTGTGGAATCTATTTTTTGGGAAATTAGATAAACACCTATAAATACATAGTCATTTTATCACTTCAATTCTAACGAAAAGATCTAGAATTAAGGCAACTTTCACAAGAGCATTGAAGAGAATATTTATCAAGCATCTACAACAACAATCAAGATCATATCATCATGTGTGTTCATATTATGTTTTGGAGCTAACATTGTGATGTAGGTTACAAGCATTCGAGCATCAAATCAAGCAACAATTCAATCCAATTCAAGCAAGATCCAATCCTTAGAGAGATGTGTTAGACTTCAATCCTCTAAGGGAAACCATTAAAGGTTTGGTGAGTTGTGACATAGCATTGTTCATTCATCAAATTTATTTCATTTGTCATTATTTTATCATCAAGGTTTAATTACCAAATTGAGGTTTGACCAAGGAAAACCCCTATTCACCCAAAAATAAACATTTTTTCCTCTTTGTATGTGCATATTTGCAGATGAAGAAGGACTAAAACTAGATCAAAAGAGAAATTTTGTAAATTTGTTAAAGTTGTCATCCTCAAAGTTTTCAAGCCATGGAAACCCACCTACAAAATTTATTTATGACTTTCTGATAGTGGAATCTGGAGAAATTGGGAGCTTGATTCAAGGATTAGAGGACTATGAAATTAGATTTTGGACCCCTATACAAAGACCCAATCACCCTAGGGAGAATCTATCCTTGTAGGACACTGAACACCCACTTTTGGAGCTTGGTACACATCATTCTTCTCTTCTCATATTTTCCAGAAAGTTTTTGTTTCTATTTTTACTATCGTTAATTATTGCATTTCATTTTTACATCACATAATTGAGTTCATTTGGTATTTTATTTTTATCTCCCAAAAGTACATTTCTATCATTTCTATCATTAGGAAAATAGAAAATCCCCATCCTCATATAGTTGAATCACCTTAAGGTTGAAAGCCAATTATATCCTTAGGAGATCTCTTTTTCTAATGAAACTAAAAAAGTGACGGTGTCTTAGGCCATCATTTCATTTTGGTGAACCCATTTTACTCACCCCTATATTCTATTTTTCTATGTTTCAGTTGATATTAGATTATTCCTATTGTAGGAATGATGCATCCATTAAGGCATGGATTAGGATGATGGACTAGATGATTAGGAAATAGGTATGTAGGCAATAGGTTGATTCAACAGTGATATTTTCTTGTGATTGCCATCAAAGATCAATGTTTTTTTCTTGATGTGTAGTTTTCTTTTGCTTGAATATAAGATCTAGGTGGTGATGGTTTATTATGGATGGGATAGAGGGGGTTGCATATGTTCATTTGTTACCATTTTTGATAGATTGATTTATTATAGAAAGTGTATAAATGTGGAATTGTGGAAATGTTATTTTTCTTCTCAAGAAAACAAGGATCCAATCCAATGACTAGGTCGAGGAATGTACCCTTAGTTAAGTATAGGATCATTTATTATGGGACGAGTGGAGTGAATTATGGTATTATGTAGGATGGATAATGATAGACACTGATAATTATCAAGCCATGGTAAGTGGACAAGTGAAATGTGGTAGGTAGTACCATGTGTATGGGAGGCTTAACTTTATTATGGGTGAAATGGATAAGAACCTAATAGATAATAGATGGTGCTTGCTACATATGGTGTGTATAAATAATTTTCCACCATGCTAATTTCCCAAGGTACCACCAAAGTGGTTTTCACCATTGGATGGATTATTTCTCTTTACTTTTTCTATTTTATTTTATTTTTTGACTTTTTTTATTATTTTTTATATATTTCGTTGAAATCCTTGAGGGTTAGGCACAAATTTTATTTAGATAAATATTATTGATGGGATCTTCCAAAGGCTCACATTCAAGTGCTCCAATTTAGTAGGCTCCACTCTTTATCCTTTTTCTTGAACTCATAATTCTAGTTTAAGTAAAACAATCTTGATCCTATCAATCCTTATCAATGGAATATCTAGATTGACTTTGGTAATTTTTTGTTGTATCCAAAATCATCCTTTATCAATAATATAAAATGAAATAACTTGCAAAATAATAAAATAATATGAAAATTATGCTACAAATATTTGATAATAATATGCCACTTTATGGGGGAAACATCCTAATCCAATTTGAGGGGGGTACCTCCAATAATATTCAATAAGAACACAATTCTCAACATGATCATAATAACTAACCTATACCTCTTATATATATCATACTTATGCCTTGGATATCACCTAAGCCAACCAAGATACTTAAGTCTAACTCCTAGGATGGTCTAGATACATATAGATGATTATAATAATGATTATGCAACTTATTTAATACTTAAAGTAGCCACAAGTTGACTACTCATAACATAATACACACTATAGGATTACAGGCATAGCATAATACACACCAAACATATTAACATCCCTATAATTTTTCAAGTGGGAGTGTATTCATAATGTAGATCTACACAATAAAATACCTCAAGATAGTGTAAAGCAACTATCTTTCAATACTCAATAGGTAGGGATCCAATGGCACAAAATTGGTTCACCTTTTTTCCTTTCTTTGGAGGCCCTCAATGCTATGCCCAAAGAGTTTATATATCTACTCAAGGAGGCACATGGTGAGTAACTTTAGGCCTGATACTAAGCTTTACACCACACTATAAAGACAATTGGACTTAGGCTTTCTAAATACAAGGCTTTTTCAGGAAATTTGTGAATCGGGATCCCTTCTACAAATGTTTGATCCTAGGAGGCTCTCTCCTAGTCTCTTCACCTCCAAGTCTCAACAGAACAAGGATCTTGGGGCTCAACCAAACACAACGATGGATCACTCTTGAGGTACAAATTTCACTCTCCCCCCTTTATATTCTATTCTAGAAAACATGGTTGAGGTCATCCCTTGGGGTGATGAAATCCCCAAGCATGCCTCCTAAAGAATAAGATTGGTGCAAGTGTTTTTGATACCTAGGATCACATGAAGCACAAGGATAGAGCATATGCAAGCTAGCTCAACCTTGGGTTAAAAATAACAAAGAAGTAAACTAGAGGATGTTTTTTTTATCTCCAAATCACCTTTTTGAGTGTGAGGAGAGAGAATACACACCAACTATCCTACATAAGAATGAAAATAAGTTCATTGATTTATTAAGAAATCAAATATACAACTACTCTATTGATAAATAAATAAATAAATTTGACAAGAGCCCTGCACCAAATGATGTCAATATTTTGAAATTTTTGTCCTTCAACAATGATAGACAAGCTACACCAATTGAGTTAGTTTTCAAGGCCACAAAGATTAGTTATAAAATAAATTTCAATACTTAGAAATAGAAGCACAATTATATAGATTAAAAGCACAGTGATAAGAATTAGATGTGATCAAGTAATTATCAGATGTCAACTTATATTTGTAAGATGTGTTGGAACTGTAAAAATATGATGTTTTTACATGTTGTTCACATTCATATTTTCCAGGTGAGTCCTACCTTGAGCACATTTTCTTCTCTTCATGATGTTTTTAGCCATATTTTGACCGTGTAACCCCATAGAATCCATCGAGTCTTGAGTCATTCATATCATGTTCCATATCGGCATGAGTGCACCAGGGTCTCCCCGATCCTCTTTGCGTTTTCTGCTGATAAACGTCTGTGTTGCCTATCGGCAAGACGTTTTTGGTGTCACAGTGATTGAAGTCTACTTACAAGCATCTATCGGCATGACAATCATGTGGTTTTGGCGACAGAGAAAAGGATGCACATTTCGGCAGGAGTTTGGTCTTTGGCATGTTGTTTCACTGAGCACTTTATGTCTCACCGATCAACATGTATGGATATACATCGGTAAGAGTTAATGTTTTCGGCATTGTGTCTTGGCGATTTTGAATTGTTACATCGACTGACGAATACATTAAGGATTCACTTCGGCCAGACATGTTGTTTTCGGTCTGAGGTCATAGCGAATTTATATTGTCACACCGACCGGTGGCGGGAAGTTGCATATTGGTATGAGTTAGTGTTATCAAAATAAGGTCTTGGCGAGTGACCTTCAGTCTCGCCAATATTACACATGGAGTTTCTATCAATAGGCATCTCGGTGAGACTAATGTGACTTCGGAGTAAGTTCTAGAAAATTTAGGTTGGTCTCACCAATGGAATACATATGGACCATTTCGATGGGCGTCGGTGAGAGAACCCTTATGTCATGGTGACTAGAATATGTCATGAGAATTTTTGGCAACACATGGGTTTTTCTATGAGATGTCTCTCCAATATCACAAGGCTATAGCGATAGTGAATGAAACAAAAGTGCATCTCGGTGAGAGGATCCTCGTGTCTCAGCGATTGGAAAATGTATTGGGGAGCCCCTCTTGGCAGAACATAATGTAATCTATATGATGTTTCCCTGACTTTGATGGGTCACAGCGAAAGCGAATAAAACACAGGATGACCAGCGATATTATTTCCTTCGGCATACTTACAGGGTGTCTCGGTGAATGGCTCAGAGATTATATGCAAATTCCTGAATACTATGGCCGACATATGGTTTGCCCAATTGTAACGGTTGGCCTACATGGGTTTTGGCCGACATGGAATTTCGAAACGATGTGACTATTCTGATGCTAGTGTATAAATATGCATTCCTGATTGTAAATGATATCATCAGATCTTAGATAGATACAGTAGATTAGAGATGGATACAGTGGAGTAGAATTCTTTTATCAGAGACTATGATGCATGTTTTCAA
Organism: Sequoia sempervirens; assembly: GCA_007258455.2. Lineage (NCBI taxonomy): Eukaryota > Viridiplantae > Streptophyta > Pinopsida > Cupressales > Cupressaceae > Sequoia > Sequoia sempervirens. The sequence continues at coordinate 573,306,304 of VDFB02000015.1, read as the reverse complement.
ATGGCGATTTCAATAAAAATCAGTTGGTGTGGTAGTTTATTTCTGGTGTTAATTGTCTGTTGAGTTTATTGAAAAATATTGCTAAGTTGTCTCCAAGTTGACTCTTTCTGATTGTTTAAATTGATATAACAAGTTATTTTCAGTTTATCAATGCACATTTGTTGTGTATGTGTGATTAATTGATTGGTTCTTTCAAGGAGAGATTAAATCCTTTTGGTTCATCACAATAATCAGGGAGATTCATCTAGATTATTAAAGTAGAGCTTAGTAGTTACAATCTTGCATGTTTATACAAGTTATAAACAGAACATATGCTAACAATTTGAGTTTCTGCCAGAATAAGTTGCCCACTTCTATTTCATTTGACTCCACATACCCAATAAGGCACTGGTCTCTACATTTCATCATTTGGATTCATTCAGTTTCTTTACATCTGTTAATTGAACATTGTAGGATTTAGATTAGAAGATTGCTATTACATTTTGTACCAAGTTTGAATTCATTTGTTCACTTCCATCTGCCATTGTGGACAAATCACTGCAAAAAAGATAATCATAAGTCAAGTCTGCTCAATGCAAGTGGGTACACCTGCCTAGGTCTGGCAGCACCTGAAGAGTAGAAGGTTGAAAGCTTTTAACTTTGTCTGTTACCCTAAAGCGTACAAAGAGATTGGCAGCCTCTTGAGGCGTCCTACCTGCATTTTTGAGAGCTAACAAATTGGCGACTCCGTTGGGGATACATTCAGAATCAAGTCCTTAATCATAGATTCAGGAACTTTATACAGACTCCGTTGGGAATAAGAAACATTAAGTATTTTCTCACTTTTGACAAAAGTGAGTGGCGACTCTGACATAAATTTTGCAACTGTTCAAACATGAATAGAAGATCTCAATATAGGGGAGGTCATACTGGAGCTCCTACTGGCAGCAGTAAGTAAACACACAAAGATGACAAGGTTGATAAGGGAAAAGGGATAAGTGAGGATATGTGCCTAACAGATAAAGAAAAAGCATCAAGAGCACATTGTGAGACATATGATCGCTATGATACATGGAGAAACAATTCGAGTGTAGAGCCTTGTACTCCAGAAGATCAAAGGAATCTGTTCTCTTTTCTCGATCCTCAGAAATAGGCTGAGTTTAAAGCTGCATTTGAGGCTGAAAAAATTAGAATTCAACATGAATATGATCAGAAGATGGAGGGTAATCAAAATGAGTTTATTGATCATGAGCTTCCTAAGGAGGTAAAAGCACAGTTTGAATTACAGAGGAAGGAGATAGAGGAACTAAAGGCTGCATTGTTGAAAGCCCAAATTACTGCTCAGACAGCTGATTGCCCCCCAAAGTATGTACCACCCCATAAGTAGGGTAACCATGGTGCAGGGCCCTCTAATCAATCAAATGCTCCTTACAATCAGATAGGGAATCAGTACAGACAGCCAAATCATCCACCTCACATTCCTACTCAACATAATATGCAGCCACCTCATAATCAGCATTATGTGTCACACCACCATACACAATTCAATAATCTCGTGCAGCAATATCAATATCCACCCAACCTTCCCCCTCACCAGCATACAACAATGATTAGACAGTTTGATTTAGCAGGTTTTCAATTATACCCTTATCCTATGGATAGCAGTTGGAGGGGTATGGTGCCTAAGTTTACAAGGAGTAATGCAATTTCTGCTGAAGACCACTTAAGGAGTTTCAATGCCTTCATTCAAGACTTGGATGTGCCTTATGAAGATTTACATATGAGGCTATTCATGATGTCCCTTATTGAAGAAGCTAGGGATTGGTTCAATAGCCTAGCAACAGCCTCTATTGATTCTCTCCAAATATTTCAGGACCGATTCCTCGAGCAATATGGGAATCAAAGTGCACCAGATGTTGCTCTTCATGAATTGATGCGAATTCAGAAAAATCAGAATGACTCAATTTTTTTATTTTAACTGAAGATTCAACAAGTTGCAGACTAAGATACCTCCTAGATCAAGGTTGCCAAATTCTGTAGCATTGAGTGTTTATTTAAATGCATTTGATCCCAAAACAAGGTATGAACTGAGAAATAGGTTCCCAAGGGACTTAGGTGAAGCTCAGAAAATAGCATTGACAATTGAAAACAACAGGAAGGTTGTTGGGATAGTCAATAAAAGAGACAACCCTAGGGCCCCTCAGCAAAGCAATAATCATCAGTACAGACATGAGAATATGTACAGGAATGAAAGGTCGAGGTTGCATGATATGCCTTGTAATACAAAATGGAAGGATGGAAAACCTATAACAGCTAGGCCAAGAAACAAAGAGACTCTTGATCTATTGAGGTAGAAAGGAACCTATATGGTGAGTAACAATTATTTCTACGAAGCTTGTGATAAGCCACATTCCCCAGACTATTATGTTGTAGCCCAAAGGATGCAAGAAGAGGGAATGCTGACAGGAAACAATGGAGAAGATCACACAGTGTATATGACTTCAAATACTTTTCACCATGTTGAGGAAAGGTATTCATCTTCAGAGGATGAAGGATATGAGTATGATGTTTCAAATTAGAAACACAATGTGCATATGGTTGAACAATAGGTTCTTTCTGATTCTGAAGAAGATTATTCAGAGCCACATTCTGTTGAGGTGCCTGCTCAATGCAGTATGAGGAGACTCACCAAAGATGAAATAGAGAGATTAACTGTTGTTGCGGTTGAAGAAGCAAAGAGTAAGTACTGGCTGAGAAACAGGACAGCAAATGAGAAGGAAGGTGTCCCTAAAGGAATTTTTATGAAGGAACAGAGGGTGACACAAGGAATTGTGAAGAATCCAGAAAATAAACAGCATGATAAAAGTGAACAGAAGCTTGCCCAAAAGCAGGAAGTTGAGGAATTACAAAAGCCTGAACAGCCTAGTAAAAGAGAAAAGGAAGAAAACAAAGGAGAAATGCCAGAACAAAAGAAAATTGTTAAAGTGGAAGGCTCTTCTTTTGACTTCACTCAGGCGTTATCCCAGGTAAAAATGTCTGTTCCACTACTTGAAATGATGAAAATTAAGGAATACAGAGACAGTGTTGTTCAATTGATAATGAATTCTGATAATAAAGTAGTTATTAAAGCAGTCAATAGGCAGGAGAAAGTAAATATCCCAGAAGTCTGCTTGAATGATATATTAACAACTCCCCCTCAAGTTGATCCTTTTTTCACGACATTACTTATAAATAACAAACTGCTGAGGAATTGCATGATAGACTCTGGTGCTGCTATAAATATCATGCCAGTAGGAGTTATGAAACAACTTGGCAAGTGGGTAGATACCAATGGAGGCAAGTGTTATGCAATGAATAACCGACCTGTCCCTGTGGTAGGCATTATGAGAGATGTTGAAGTCAAGCTGGCTACTTATCCACAGGTGGCATATAATATTGATATAATTGTGATTGACACTCCTCCTCAGTTCGGGATGCTCTTATCAAGACAGTGGACAGCAGCAGTTAGGGGAAATATCCAATTTGATTTGTCTTATGCAACTATTCCAGTAAATGGTCAGGAAGTCAAGTTGTATAGGGAGCCAAGAATGAACCAGCTTGTCGACTGTGTACCATAGGATCAGATCAATTGTCTCTGTGATGTGAATCTTGGAAATTTCAAGATAGAATCAGCTCAGCCAGAGTTAGTCAGTACTGATCCAATTAAAAAACATATTGCGCCCGACTATAATGGTGTGTGGAGGATATACTTTGGTCGAGCATTGGAGCCTGAATCATTTTGTTGGCCAAAGTCATCAAAACAATGTACCTTTGATCCAATGAATAAATTTATTGATACCATGCAGGGGAAAAGGTATGAAGACAATGGTGATGTCACAGATGAGCATCAAGTGATCAATTATACACTGCAGCCAATAGAAAATAAGACATGTGCAAGTCAATATGATTCCTGTGATAGCCTGCATGAGGAAGATGAAGATACAAGAAAGTTGTCTTCCATAACAGATTGTGACAGTGTATGTTATGATGGATTTATTGAGTGTTCAGATTTTGATTTAGAGCAAGGTGATTCTTGCAGTTCTTGTGATGATCAAGAGGAAGAGGCAATGAACAACACAGGTCCATTTGATAGTGAAATAATACCTCCAATTGCAGTCGAAAGCCATGAAGACACATTCGATGAAGAAGAGGTTTGTACATTTGAAAATGGTTACCAAACTTTTTCAAACCCATTGTATGATGAAGTGATAAAAGAGGATCATATGATATTTTGCAAAGGTATGCCCATGAATAAACTCCAGGTATTTTCAAATCCACTTTATGATAAAGAGGAGATAATTTTAGACAAGCAAAATGATGGAACAAATGACTGCATTGTTAATGTTTCTGATTTTTCATTCTCTGATGACCTTGGACTTCTTTTTGATGATGACAAAAGTAAAGAATACAACTGTAGTGTTGAAAATAAAGGATTGTGTTCATTCAGCAATGAGCAAATTCCAGACTTGATTATTTTTGAATATCAGAGATGTGTACACAAGGATGATTTTGAAGTTTTGTGTCCAGTTTGCATTTGTTTTGGCAGTAGAGGTTCTCTGTGTAATGATTCTTATGACTCCCAATGCTTTTATCGAGATGATAGAAAAACCTTTGGAGTTGACCAAATACATGTGTCCATTCAAGAAGAGGAGAAGCACTTTGATGGTCAATTTTCAATACAGTTGGGAAGTGTGTTATAATACATAACAGTGAGAAAGATAATGAGGAATTTTGTGTTGAATATGCATGCATTTTACATATTGAAGATAGTAGGGGTTTGTCCCATGATGATGAAGAATTCGAATTACTAAGTGGTGTAGGGATTTTGGGCCAAACCAAGTACGATGATTCTCTAAGAACTTTTAATAACAGTGACAGAGCAGGTTGCATGAATGTCTTCAAAAAGAATCTGATGAACTTAAGACAAAACCAGGTATTTGACAGAGGAAAGTATGGTTTGAGTTTCAGACCATAATTGTTCAAAACTGATGAAGTTGAAACACAGAGGATTAAGGGTTGCCAATGCATGGAATCCTCTTGCTAATCCTCTTTAAAATTCTTTTCCATGCACAATAGTTTAGGGTTTTTCTCATCTCCATATTGCATTCATTTCCATTGCCATTCGTACCATTTTTGCTCGCTGCTCATCATCTTTTGTCTGGTCTGCTCACCCAAAGATCTGGATCCTTGTAATGACCTTACTATCATTCATCCCCAGATGGAGCCACTGTTGGAATTGTAAAAATCTGATGTTTTTACATGTTCACATTCATATTTTCCAGGTGAGTCCTACCTTGAGCACATTTTCTTCTCTTCATGATTTTTTTAGCCATATTTTGATCGTGTAACCCCATAGAATCCATCGAGTCTTGAGTCATTCATATCATGTTCCATATCGGCATGAGTGCACCAGGGTCTCCCCGATCCTCTTTGTGTTTTCTGTTGATAAACGTCTGTGTTGCCTATCGGCAAGACGTTTTTGGTGTCACAACGATTGAAGTCTACTTACAAGCATCTATCGGTGTGACATTCGTGTGGTTTTGGCAACAGAGAAAAGGATGCACATTTCAGAAGGAGTTTGGTCTTCGGCATGTTGTTTCACCGAGCACTTTATGTCTCGTCGATCGACATGTATGGATATCCATCGGTAAGAGTTAATGTTTTTGTGTCATTGAATTGTTACATTACATTAAGGATTCGGCCAGACATGTTGAGGTCATTTTATATTGTTACATCGGTACCTTGACAAATACATTAAGGATCACTTATTAGACATGGTTTTTTCTATCAATAGGCATCGGTGGCGGGAAGTTGCATATCGGTATGAGTTAGTGTTATCGAAATAAGGTCTTGGCGAGTGACCTTCGGTCTCGCCGATATTACACATGGAGTTTCTATCAATAGGCATCTCGGTGAGACTAATGTGACTTCGGAGTAAGTTCTGGAAAATTCAGGTGGGTCTCACCGATGGAATACGTATGGACCATTTCGATGGGCGTCGGTGAGAGAACCCTTATGTCATGGCGACCAGAATATGTCATGAGAATTTTTGGCAACACATGGGTTTTTCTGTGAGATGTCTCTCCGATATCACAAGGCTATAGCGATAGTGAATGAAACAAAAGTGCATCTCGGTGAGAGGATCCTCGTGTCTCAGCGATTGGAAAATGTATTGAGGAGCCCCTCTCGGCAGAACATAACGTAATCTATATGATGTTTCCCCAACTCTGATGGGTCATGGCGAAAGCGAATAAAACACAGGATGACTAGCGATATTATTGCCTTCGGCATACTTACAGGGTGTCTCAGCGAATGGCTCAGAGATTATATGCAAATGCCCGAATACTGTGGCCGACATATGGTTTGCCCGATTGTAACGGTTGGCCTACATGGGTTTTGGCCAACATGGAATTTCGAAATGATGTGACTATTCTGATGTTGGTGTATAAATATGCATTCCCGATTGTAAATGATATCATCAGATCTTAGATAGATACAGTAGATTAGAGATGGATACAGTGGAGTAGAATTCTTTTATCAGAGACTATGATGCATGTTTTCAAATGGCGATTTCAATAAAAATCAGTTGGTGTGGCAGTTTATTTCTGGTGTCAATTGTCTGTTGAGTTTATTGAAAAATATTGCTAAGTTGTCTCCAAGTTGACTCTTTCTGATTGTTTACATTGATATAACAAGTTATTTTCAGTTTATCAATGCACATTTGTTGTATCTGTGTGATTAATTGATTGGTTCTTTCAAGGAGAGATTAAATCCTTTTGGTTCATCACAGTAATCAGGGAGATTCATCTGGATTATTAAAGTAGAGCTTAGTAGTTACAGTCTTGCATGTTTATACAAGTTATAAACAGAACATATGCCGACAATTTGAGTTTCTGCCAGAATAAGTTGCCCACTTCTGTTTCATTTGACTCTGCATACCCAATAAGGCACTGGTCTCTGCATTTCATCATTTGGATTCATTCAGTTTCTTTACATCTGTTAATTGAACATTGTAGGATTTAGATTAGAAGATTGCTATTACATTATGTACCAAGTTTGAATTCATTTGTTCACTTTCGTCTGCCATTGTGGACAAATCACTGCAAGAAAGATAATCATAAGTCAAGTCTGCTCAATTCAAGTGGGTACACCCGCCTAGGTCTGGCAGCACCTGAAGAGTAGAAGGTTGAAAGCTTTTAACCTTGTATGTTACCCTAAAGCGTACCAAGAGATTGGCAGCCTCTTGAGGCGACCTGCCTGTGTTTTTGAGAGCTAACAAGATGCATTGAGTCATTAATTAGATGCACAAATACATCTATTAGAAGCACCAACCTACATTTGAATTCAAAGGACCTAAAAATAGAAGGTAAAACCCAAATGCACCAAATAGTGACTCAAAAGCACCAAATAATTAATTAGATATGTCAAATCATAGTCAAAAGTGTCAACTTGTTTCTAATTTCAAAAGACCTACAAACAAAAGATGAAATCCTGCAAAACTAAATAATTAGTTAGATCAAAAAGCACTACAAGGGTTAGATGCAAGTCAACAATCCTCAAATATATCATATATGTTAGAATCAAGTATCTTGCAAACAAAAAAAAGCCAAAAGTTCATTGATGATTTACCAGTCTGCATATATGTCATTGTAAAGATCAAATACGTTGGGATATTGATTGTAAGCATCATTGCTCAGGTTAGATGCACCAGAAAGAAACTCAATAGCATTGATATATAGTCAAAAGAGTCATTTTGCACCTGGAATTTTCAAAACACAAAATTCTCAAATAAATTTGTTAATTCCAGGGACATGGGTCCCACTAGTTGTGCCAAAATGTGTGTGATCAATGGTGGATAATGATCAAAGGAATCAATGGATGAGGTTGATTGTGAGGACATGGGAAATATGTATGTGGCATGTGTCCTTGTGAAGGGCTTGATTTATGAGTTAATTGATTGCATGTACGAGTGAAGTGAATTTGATTGATGAGTGGGACTAAGAGTGAGTCTAAGTGAATTGATGCATTTTTTTAGTTGGCACTTAATTAATGGATTTGAGAAGAATATTAATAGAATTAATTAAATAAATTTATTTTATTTATGTGCATGAGGAGAAAATAAATAAAATATGAATTTCATTTATTTAGAGGGGAAATAGAAAAAGCAATTAAATTATTAATTGTAGAGGAAACGTTAGCTAAATAAATAATTAAAATTATTTAATTAGTGGATAAGAATAAATTAATGGATGACTAAATTAAACTATTAGAAAATTATTTAATTAATATGAATGAGAAGAATTAAATGAATGGATTAGTTAAATAATTAAAAAGAATTAATGTGGAGAAGAGAAATTGATGAATTAATTAATTAAATAAATAATATTTAATTAATGTAGATGAGAGTAATTGATAAATTAATTAATTAAATAAATATTGTTTAGTTAATGTGAATAAGAGAGATTATTATGAATCGTATGCTAGCTTAATTAAATTATTTAAATTATTTAATTAATATTGATAGAGGAATTGATGAGATGATGAGGTGATGAGTCAAATGTGTTAGTCATTTTTAGGTGTCTACACCTACTTTCCAAATAGAACCCTTTCTTATGAGTTTTTTGCATTTACTAACAATGTTCTAAATAGAAGATCAATGAGAAATGTTGTCTATATTTAGGAATTTATGAGTAGATTGACCATTAAAGTGCTTAATCATGTCATGATACTTGACTTGTCATTATCTTCATTCACAACTCTTTACCCAAAATTATCTAATGAAGTTGTGTTAACATGCTCAGTTATCCTAAAGCATAGTTCACCATGAGTTTTAGAGAGGCATACTATATCCCATTCTACTAGTGAAATTCTCAACTTATCTTCCATTCAAAACCACATGATAATTATTATCTAAATTTGCTAAATTTTTCCACCACCAGCTTAAGAGTCTTAAAAAGAGAAAGAAGATACATAGAGATGCTTTAAAGAAAAAATTTGAGCAATTGAAGCTTGCCTACTTAACTTAGCATTAAAAAATTTTACCTTCCATGCTTTTGTTGGATTTGTAGGAGCTAAAAATTAGCTCACTCTAGGATCACTTGCAAAAAAAATGAAAACCTTCTACAAGAGAGTAATGCAAGATAATAGCTTGCCTAATACTATTAGATCTTGTGATACAAAGTGTACAAGAGTCTTGTTTATATAGACAAGGTGAAAGATAGGATTAGAAAAGATTATGACATGTGTCTCAATCCTATAACATGTGACAACTAACTCAATTTATTATTAAATGACCTAGTACTAAAGAATTAAATCCCAAAAAACAAGATAAGATCTAAGTTACAACTAAGACTTCTAGAAAGATTCATAAGACCTAAGTGGACTTAACATGTAAATAGGACCTACAAGTGAACTAGATAGGTAAAATACCTATTTACACCAATAATATCCTCTCAAGAAGAGGATTCCATATCTCACCAATAATTCTCTCAAAATATAATGGTATCCCAAGATACACCAAAGGAAGTTTTTTTTAGTACCTCCCAAGATATGGGCAATCCTACTATCTTTCATAAGTTGTATTGAAGAAAACATCACTCTTTTAAAATTCACTTTTTTCCCTAAGGCAACAACATATTTATTAAGGATGCATTTCCAAACCTTGGCTTCTCACCTCAAGGCGATCCCTAAAAGGATAGTATCGTCCACAAACTAGTGGTGAGAAGAAATCTTGGTAGATGTAGAGGGAATGGAGCCTTTAAGAGAGCCCTCTTGAATAGATCTATTGAAAAAATTTCCCAAGAATTTTTCCATTAAGATGAATAAGTAAAGGGAAGTAGGATTCCCTTGCCACAAACCACATTTGCTAGGAAAGAATCTAGTTAAGCAATCATTAGTGAGAATAAAAATCAATGGGGGTGTGAAGTAAGATTTGAGGATTGAAATCATTTTGTTTTGGAACCAAACCTCTACAACAATTTTAGAAGAAATGTTGGGAGACACAATCATAGACCTTTCTTATATCAAGCTTGCACACCATAGCTTCTTTTTTTCTTTTATCTATAGAATGCAACACTTCATACACTATAATAATAGCATCAAGAATTTGTCTGCCCACAATAAATCCACTTTTATGGGAAGAAATAAGTTTGTCTAAAAGAGGTTGAAATCCAAGTGCTAAAAACTTCACAAAATATTCTAGCTGACATTAAATAAATTAATATTTTGAAAGTCATTGAATGCATTAGCACCAACTTTCTTAGGGACAAGAATCAAGAAAGTATTTTTCAATTCTCTAATGATCTTACTCGATGAGAAGAATTCTTGAGTTGCCTTTGTGTGTATGAATGAAGTCCCAAAAGGTTTAGAAAAATGTTAGGGGGAAGCCATCTAAACTTGATGCTTTGAAGAGTTTGAGAGAAAAAATAACTTTGTGAACCTAATCCATAAACAAACTTGCAACTAATCTTTTGTTATCTTCACATAGAAGAAGGGATGATACACTGAGGACCCTATAGGTAAGGAATTTGAATTGTCTAAGGGGATGAGTAGTAAAAATTCGTCACTTTTCTCTAAATTACCAACAAGGAGGGATTGAAAAAAGAGAACTTCCTTTTGAATCAACTCTTCTTCCCTAATAATCATGTCATTAGCTTTAATTAATTTTGTGTTTGAGCATAGAGTAGTTGAATAATTTGGTATTCTAGTCCCCTTGAAGCATAAAACCCTCGATTTTTGCTTCCAAAAAACTTCTTCCCTATGGATCAAATTATAGAGTACAAAGAAACTCTTTCTCCCTTGAGCATTTGATCTAGTCCATTTCATTCATTTTTTAAAAATTTATTCTAACTTGATCTTGATGGATTCTTTTTGTGAAAATATTGTCGAAGGAGGTTTTATTCTATTTTATCACTTTAGTTTTTACTTGCTCAAAATTTTGGCCACCCAAAAAATTGTTGTTCCTCTAACATCTATACTCCACCATTTAGCTTCTTATTTGAGCTCCGTGTATAAAAGCCACATGTTCTCAAACTTGAAGGGATGTCTCTCTCTTCTAAGATCATGATCCAAGCATAAGGGAAGAGAGTTGTGGTGAAATTCCAATTGTTATCAAGTTGATAGAAAATTGTTGGCCAATGAAGTCCAATCAGTAGAAACCAAGAATCTATCAAGTCTAACCTAAATCAAGTTAGAATCAACACCTATTAGACCAAGTGAAATCAAATCCCCTTAGTTCAATATCCTTGAGGCCTCCAACCATGAACTTTTCCAACTCTCTCATACTATCATAATATCAAGGGGTGATCCCACAATAGCGGTTTACACATTTTGGCCAAACTTGACATTGAACTAATTTTTTTTAACTAAATCTTCACTTTTGGGCACCTATAGCTGCTAAACCATGATAAATTTGAAGATGATGGAAACTAGTGATTTGTGACATTTTATTTGTAGATTCTAAATTTTTTTTTTTTTAAACTAGGAATCAAATTGCATTTCATTTTCCATCTCCTTCAAAAACTATTTTTTAACAGTAAACACCATTTTTAAAAAGTGACATGTACTTGCTAACACAACTTTTATTCTATGAAGGATAAAATTCTATTTTTTTCAAATTTAGACTCGTAACTACAATATCTAGTGCATGCAATTGGTTTCATAGTGTTTTATTGAATTTTTTTTTCTTAGTTAAGTTTTGAAGTCAAACTAGTTACAATTTAGACATAGGTTTACTTTGCTAACACAACTTTTTTTGTATGTATCAAAATTCAATATTTTTTTTGTTGGATCAAAGACGTCAATATCAAGTGCATAGATATTTTTTCAGAATTTTTTTTGCTAATTCACTATTTTTCCACATGTACAGAATAAAGAGTTTGATTTTCGGTGAAAAACATACATTCATAAAAAAATAAAAAATAAATATAATAATCAAATTAAATATATTTAAAATTATACTTTTTGGAAAGCTTATAAGAAGGAATACATACTTACAAAAAATAAATTTTAAATGAATTCATTTGATCCCCCAAAAGGTAAATCAGAAGTGTTTTTTATCAACATTTTGATAGGTGTAAAGGAGACTCCATTATAGGTATGGTTTAAAACTAGTAGGGTTCTATCCAAGGGGGTTTGATCGAGCGTGGTTTGATCAAACCCTCTTCAATTTGAATCCTTTAAATGAAACTTTTCAAGACTTAAATCATTATATTTTCTAAAAATACATGATTTCAGAAAAAATCAAGATGTCCCAAATAGTGTAAACCACTATTGTGGGATCACCCCAAAGATAGCCCCAAACATTTTAGAAGCAAACAAGGGGATGCTAAAATTCTTGGATAGCATCCATTTGAAATCTTTGAATTTATTTTAAAAATTCAAAAGATCTCTCCAAAAGACTCTTTTTGTTGCCTTTGGAATTAGGAGCATTAGTGTCAAACAAGACCCAACAATCATTGTACTTTAATCTCGAAACATAATGACAAGATAGTGTTTATTTATTTATAATAAAAAACCATCTAATGAAGCGAAGCCATTTAAGGCCCCATTAGAACTAATAGCTACAACATCTATGGTAAACCAAATTTGCTAGCTAACATCAAGAAAGTCTTTTTTCTAATGTCTTGATTTCCTACAATAGAACAATTCTCTTTGTAATAAATCTCGACAATAGTTTTCTTATGAGGACCATTAAGCCCTCTTATGTTTCAATATGATATCTTCATTTCTTTTATCTTTTGGAACCAATAAGCTTCAATGTCCTTTTGTCACCCATCAACCACTTCTCTAGCTATTGTCTTTATTCTTGATTCTCTTGAATTGAGACAACCTTTTCTTGTATCCACTCCCACATCAACTATTTTCTACTTGTTTGAATCCTTTGGGGTCCAACCCTTACTCCTTCAAAACAAAAGGGGAAGGAAAGGCCACCTCCTAAAAAGAGTGTTGAAAACAATAATATTGTGACAATTTTTTCCCTAAAATGTTTAAATAAATTTGTATCATAGTTTTATGTTATTTTTGTTTCTATTCATTATCTTAATTATTATTATATAAATTATTTGTAAAATCTATTTTTTCATTGATTGTGAAACTTATTCTAATTATGGGTTTTCCCATTTGATACCATAGTATTGATATTAAATGTCCTAAAATCAATAAAAAAAAATAACAAATCTCACATTTAAGATCCTATTTCCTAAAATTAAAATCTTGTTATAAAGCTTAATAAATACATGTATCATGTATCGCTGGTAACTTACATGAGATATTTAAACGTAATTTTTTTTTTAAAACATGAGATTTAATGTATACTCCTTTTTAAAATAGAAATATATAGAAGTCATTGTAACTATAGAATTACAATTTAATTCTAAATAAATTTAAATTTTTAAATCAATTTAAGATTCAAGATAATTATTTCATTGTGCTTCTTATGCATAAATAAATTAGTAAAAAATCTTACATAATCATAAGGATATGATGAAAATAAATACTATTAGTTTTAATATAGAATAATATGGTAAACTAAATTTTAATTATCATAATAAACATGGTTAAATGTTTGAGTATAAAACAAGTCTTCTCATCATACACAGATTAGATGCATGTCACAATGATATTTTTAAATTAAAATAAACAAGATGTTTTATACAATTTCCATAATAAATTATGTTCCTAATTAGGATGGTTTCACAATTCCGGTACACATCTGGGTAAGTTTCAAATAAGTGTACTTTTGTTCAGTCATAATACATAAATAGAGTATTGTTGTACATCATCCATCAAACAATTTGACATTTTAAATATTTTATAATTTTGCAATGAATTGTATTTTGAATAGTTGTACCTCATCAAATCAACAATTTGACATTTGAAACATTTGTAATTTTGCAATAAATTGTATTTTGAATTGTTGTACATCATCACATCAAACAATGTGACATTTAAAACATTTGTAATTTTGCAGTAAATTGTATTTTGAATTATAATGCATAATCACACTAGACAATGACATTAAAAACATTTGTAATGTTGCAATAAATTGTGTTTTGAATTTGCTCGGGCCTGCAACTTTTTGGATGCCCTTTAAAAACTTTAACAAAAAATAACGATCACAATTCAATAGGTTTTACAATGAATGGTGTGCGGGAGGGTGGATGTGTGCATGTGGGTGAGCATCACCTAGATGCAATGAGTGCTAAGTGGACCATTCAATATCATGAAAGATGGGTTCTTGTGAACCACTACTTATGAAACATGGGTCAATGACTTTGACTCAAAAAACTACAAAATTGAATCCTAATAGCAATATCATAATTTGACATGCTATGTAAAATACCTCCTACTTATCAAATGTACGTAGTATCAAAACACTTGAGAACTGTGCAGCATAATGAAAGAGTACGGAATTCTATTTATTAAAGTTTTGAATCTCAAGAAAACCCAAAATTCACACAAAACTAGAAACTAAAAAGGTAGACATCTTTTCTAAAAATTATTTTAGAAATTAATTTAAAAATCACAATGATGTAGCAATGCTAAGAGAGCCAAGAGCAAAGTTCGGAAGTTTCAAATCTCATCAACTACTACTACCTCTTTCGTATTAATCGGAGAGTAACGTAGCTACACATCTCTTGAAAAATAACTACCTTATTAAAAATTAATTTGTTTCAATTGAGGTCATTTTTATTGCAATTGTTTCAGTTTATTGATTCCATAACAAGTTAAGTTTCCTACAATTTAATGTGCTATCCACCAAATTGTTAACTGAACCAAGATAAAACAAGACATTTTACATGCATCGTGCTGATAAGTAAGCAAAGAAGAAGCATCAAGATAAACCAATCCCAGATGTCAATATACTTTTAGCACCTCAGAAAGATCACGAGCTACTCAAACCAAATCAGGGATGTGAACCAATGGTTGCAAACGAACCTTGGCCTTATTGTTGAACAAATTATAGAAATGCAGATGAAAATTTCCAATTGGGTAACTTCGTCATTAAAAGACCACCAAAGCTTCAACAATTAAACAAATGAAAAAGAGGATTTGATATGAAATTAAGCACGACTTGGCCAGACTACATGATGAAGTTAATGAGATAAAATGAGAGAGACAAGTTGTAGATGAAAGGATGGAAATAGAGAAAAACATGGCATTCATCCAAATCACAATAATTTGATCATAAGTCAAATTCATTTTGTAATTTTGAGAATCACAACAAATAAATTGATTTCAACCACTTGAAGAAACTAAGAAACTGGTTATTGTGTGAGTAGAGATGATAAAGGAATTTGGCAAGCTCTTGAGATAGAAATGAAGATCAAATTTTTTTATCTTGTGTATACTACAGATTCTTCTCAGCCATTACGAGTTCCACATCTATTGAAGCAGACTTGTATGCAAATATAACGAAACACAATTTTTTCCTCAATATTAGTACAAATATCCAACCCACACAAATAAAAGGTGTACTTTTCATCCCATCGCTTGTATAGTTATTGTTGTTGAAGAGATCAGGATTTATGTCAGTGTCGGCATTGATCATCACCGTGAATTGTGTAGGCAATACAACCATAATGTTTCTACATTTCTACTTTGAAATATTTGTGATTGGTGAAAACGAATTTTGGAGGGGCGACCTCACTTGTGTGGAAAATAGTCATTTATGCATTTAGAGGTTGTTATGTTCACTAGAAATCACAACTTTCAGTAATGGGGGCACATCGCTTCCCTATAAGAAGTGAGTAATCTAGGT
Source organism: Sequoia sempervirens (assembly GCA_007258455.2). Taxonomy (NCBI): domain Eukaryota; kingdom Viridiplantae; phylum Streptophyta; class Pinopsida; order Cupressales; family Cupressaceae; genus Sequoia; species Sequoia sempervirens. Next base: position 573,290,526 of record VDFB02000015.1, on the reverse strand, counting down.
ACCAGTTCCAGACAATGATCTAACATACTAAAAAACTATTATCAAATTGCCAAGAGCCATAGATTCAGAAACAAGCATTTTTAAAAGAATCAGAAAGCTTGGGCCATTTACAACATAATGAAACGACGCATAACTCTCTTTAACAAATTTTGCACCTTAAATAATAAAAACTATTTCAAAATGTCTGAATATTGTAAATATAAAAAGCTTAAAATTCCATAAACCCAAGATCTATCTTTTATATGTTTCATTTTCAGAATATATCCTTTCTGCATCTTGGAGCATTTGTCAGATGGCTTTTAGATTTCCAAGTCAAAGCAATTTATTTTCTATTTTTAGACTATTCATTTTCTATCAAAATTAGCTATGAAGGAAAAGTAATAGATGTGAAAACAGGACAATCTTGTAGTATAGTAGAGAAAGCAGAAAGCATGGCATTGTACTTGTAGCTTCACATCACTTCTAACAGACTACTACCTTGTTTTTGTAACAGTGTAAAAGAAATAGCTTGCATCTTCTTCTCAGAGATTAGCATTCCAGAATTACTTCTATGCTCTAATCATTGCAATTAATAACTTCTGCTCAGAAGATATCTAAGTTCCAACAATTTAATGTGTTGCCTAAAGTTTGCTACATACAACCAATGTTGAAGTTAGTTGTATTTTCTTAGCAACTCGTGAACAAGAGGTGCACATGGATGTCCAAAGGTATCTCAATATGCTTGCAAAAAATGTTAAGACTGAATGTCTCCTACAAATGACTAAAACTAGCACTTGCACCAGAAGGGGTGCAAGGGTTACACCGATAGAAAAGTATATGTAAGTTAATATGTTAAGGAGGCATATTCTGTATAAATAGTATGCGCATTCACAATTAACTTCATTATTCGTGACATTGCATATTTTGAAATACAAAAGAAAAAGACAATTATACATCCATGATTTATTATAGATTTGAAAAATCTAAATGTCTTGAACTGCAAATACTAAACCTAAAATATTGCATCTACATTTGGGGTTTGTACTTTTTATGATTTTACTTGCTCTTAAAATGATTAGTATAAGTGTTGTTTCGATTTTTTGTGAAAAGTAGAATTTTCTGTTATAGGAAGCAAACAATAGCTTATTGCTGCAATAAAAAACCCCTATCACAGAAAGGAATAACAGATAAGTAGGTCTTCAACTATTGAATCTAAGAAATAAGCCGAGACAAATAGATGCATACAAGCATAAAATCAGTAGAAAGCAAACTTTAGCAAGTAAAATCAGTAGATAGTGAAGGTTTGGCATTTACCTCATCCTCTATTCTTTAGCAGACAGATTATACTCTGGAATGTTAAGAGTTTAAAGGACTATAGTGTCCATAAATAGTTTCCTAATGTGGATCCAACAGTCCTCTTTCCTCTGTTCACCTTGAGAGATCTCATTGATTTCATAAACATATATGCATTCAAGTATAGTATTGGGAGTGGTATATTGCATCTAAATTGATATTTATATTGCGAAGCACATCATGCCTCTAACAAATTTTAGGATTATATGATTTATTTTTCCTTACCCATTTTTGGGAGGATGGTAGATTTGTTTCAAGCCAAGTGTAGTATGTAGTGACAGCTGGGACAATTATTCAAGATACAACCAAGGCAGAAAATTCAATTAAGGCAATAAAAATTCTCAGCCATGATCAAAGCACTCGATCATTGTTTGTACCTATTTTTCAGTTTTATGATTTAATATTGCTGTCAGTGTTCTTCTGAGTTTTTGGTGCACGAGAAGAGGGATGTTTGCCCAAAAAAATAAATTCTAATAAATATATATAAGAATTTGATTTGTTACTTCTAACCTTCAATTAGTTTAAGAACCTTCCTCAGATAAATACTCTTTTACTAGTGTCTTCCCAATTTTCTTCTCCCAAAGGGTTACAAGCTCATTGAATGAAAGGGTGTTTGCAGGAAGCCTCAAGTAATATTATTCAAGGTTCTAGGATCATCCACTACCTTGATTGTATAGGTTACAGTATTATCTTCTTTCACATATACACCTGTATTCTCATTCAACAATACTTGAGACAAAGCTGATATGTAAATATCAATTACATAGATTCCTTACCCAAATACCCAGACTAAAATCATAACAGAAAAAACCTAGTTGCATTAGGAAATTAAGAAAAGATTCGGATAAGTCTTAATTTTAAGGTAAGAAGTTACTTTACTTTTACTATTTCCATCTCCATAAATAACAACCTTTATCTCTTGGAGGGGTCGTACAGTCAAGCTGCACAAAATTTGGAAGAAAGTAGCCTGCAAAACAATTGGAAGCAGCATATGTATATGGAATACTTTCTACCTCAATAGCCCGCCTAAGTTTGACTCTCAAGTCATACATGCTCTTTATGGGCTCTACTGCAAGGGTTCTATCAACATCCATCCCAAACTCTGATGGGAAAAACCTCTGCACAATAGAAGCAGAAGATATTGGTTTTTTATGGATAAAATTTCTCAATTAATGTTAAGGATGGTAACCATTGCCTTACATTAATGCTTATATGAATTGTACCTTGATGGTCCCAACTTCTTTAATAGCCTTGATGAGATTGAACTGCTCTGCTGTAAGTTGTGTGCTAATGGTGGAAATGACTACATCCACCAGCTTAATTGCTGCTATTAGGCTTGCATAATCCTGTAAATGGGTATTGAGGAAAAATCCAGATTATTGGTAAGAAAAGACATTGTGAGCTCCCGAACGGTAAAAGTAATTGAAAAAATCTTTCTTAGTTGCAGAATGGTGGCATTAAATGAAATGGGTCTATGTAGATGGGTATTGAGGAAAAGTCCAGATGAGTGATGAGAAAAGACATTTTGAGTTACTGAATGGTAAAAGTAATAACATTTGATTGAAAAAAGCTTTCTGAGTTGCAGAATGGCCATATTAAGTGAAATAGCTTAAGATTTTGACCTCAAAAATTTAATTCACAGGTCCCATCAGAAACTAACCAGGCAAAATAGTAGAAATTTGAAAATTGTAGAGAAGAAATTGAGAACTTACATGGAGTATAGTTGCTCCAGATGATTTAAAGGAATCTAGCAAGTCAGCCTTCTCTGGATGGGAAACTGTGGATTCCCTCACAAGGAGGAAAATCAAATTCATTTCAAAATTGCTATATTAGTGCTATATTGGATTTTTTTAAAAAGGCTTTAAAAAGTTTCAAGCAAATGCAATTGGTAGGTGTCAAGCCAAATTCTGCAATGTTTTCCAGCATCTTGTTTGCCCATGCCATGTGTGAAGCTTCGGAACAGGGATCTATCAAATGATAAAGGAAGGGTGTTTTTTGTCAGTTATTAACTAGCCTATTAGACATGTATGCAAAATCCGTAAGCATAGACAAGGCATGTGAACTTTTTGACAAAATGCTCTCAAAGAGTTCTACAGGTTTCTGTTTTTGGCTTGAAAATTCTATTCTGACAATGAGAGGCATTTTATAAAATCTACTGCAATACAAAATTTATGGTGCTCTATATGATTATAGGATATGCATAGCACAAAATGATTTTTTTAACTTAAAAGAATTTTTAAACTTTATATTAGTTGAAGGTCCCCAGGTAGTGAAAGTCCCTGTTCTGCTCTGTTCCTTCGCTTTAGATTCCTACTGGCTGGTCCAAAATTTGATTCCTTCCCTCCTTCCGATGGCTTAAGCGCTAGCTTCAGTGGCACTCTCACTTTGAATTCCGCTACTCACTTTGCCAAAAGCTCCACTCCAATATGACAAGGGTTTGGCCAAAAGGCATATCGATAGGTCGTAATCCCTTCTCTGGGTTCAGCTAGATCAGTTGGGTGGGAACAAAGGGATGCCTTGTAATGAAACTTGGGCCAAACATTCAATTTTCAACTATGGTTCCAATAGCCACAATAATAGATAGTAGGGGCTCCCCATATATTCGATCTTTCATTCAATACAAGGGTTGAACCCTTCTCGAACTGAACTACTCTCCCTCTCAAAGATGCTTTCCAACCCCAACAGTGGTGGTATCTAATGAGTCGTGTCAATATTCCCTAGGCCCCGAGCGAGGGGATTGGTTCTGTCACGCCTGAAGGAAGGGTTTATTCTGTGCAACATCATCAATATGTGGAGGGCCATGAGCACAATTTTAAAAAATTTCATGCAAAATGCTTATTTGGAGCCTTATAAACGAAAATATTGGTTGCAAGTTAAAAAAAAAAATTCAGGCATGGGCCGTGGAATATCTCAACTACATGGTAGGAGCCATGCCTTCATTTAACAGATAACATTGGAATTTAAGAATGAAATATAACACAATAAATAAATGATAACAGCCGCTAACAGATTCCAAATAAAGAAAACAACTCCCTGAGACCATTCCAGGTGACTTACCTCAAGATTCTGCACAAAGTGTGTTGTGTTGTCAACAATCCGAAAAAATGGGCAGAGTTTGCAAGAAAAGTTTATAAAACCCTACCACAGTAGAAGTGCTCCCTACAATTGTTGCATTAATCTATTTCGCAGAGGGAAGCCGAATGAATGTCATGCAAACAAGGAGGCCATTTCCTCCTTCTCACATATCTATACGTGGACGTGACCACCCAGTTGCCGACATCCCAATCATCAAGTGTGAATGGATCGAGAAGCTCAAATATGCACTCGAACGACTTTCATTTAGGGTTGGACGTATCTATTTCCTCCTACGCGTGCGGGAATCAGTTGAAGAAGTAACAATAAACAACGATCTATATTCCCGGCCAAGAATTAACAGTAAACAATGATCCCCAAATGGTTTACCGACAACCTGTTTCCGGCGTGAGACAGGTTTCGGTTGAAAGTTCTCACACTATATATAGCCTATCGGCTAATTAAGTTATTTTCTTAACTGGTTCTCCATCGTGTATGCTATGGTGTTTCCTATGTATGTGCCCTTATATGAAAGCTCAGTATCAGCATATGAGGATACCATAAAGAAAGTTAGACACATTACTTATTAGCAAAAATCAGTATCATTTTAACTATGTTGACAGCTACAAGCATACAAGATTGTGAAGCAAGTGAAATCATGTTGAGATATGCATCAACATCATGGTATAATAGGCCAAGTGAAAATCTAAAATATAACAAAAATGTCTGCTTTGTACAATCAGACAATTCTTGCGAATGGAAGTAAACCATATACCTTCAAAACTGATATTGCATTCGTACCATAGGATACATATTTTTCTATAAGCAACTTCCTTAAATATGGAAAGAAAAAAGTCAACAGTCATTACTTGAAATGGCTGTTCATCGGTATACATTGAGGCTTTGAGCTTAATCCTGAATCATTTTCATAATCTTGAAACTTTTTTACATTCTTGCAGTAACCAGCCAACAGAGTACAATGCCAGCAACGGAAAGGATCAATAAGCAAGTGTGTTGGTGTCACCAACAGCAACTTCATGTGTCATTGACCAGATTTGTCAACTGACATGAGTTGTATGAATTTTCAAGAATGCTAATTAATTTTAGTCCTTGAGTAAGAAAAAGATGACCTTGATGGAGTTGCCTGGAGGAAATCAAAAGATCCTCCTGAAGTTACTTTTGTTGCAGATGGTGATTCACATAGTAAAGGCTCATACATGGATGCTTTGTTGCTATTTGAATGTGTTAAAGACAGAGGAGTTACCTCCTTTTCTTCGTCCTTCTCTTCGTCCTTCAATGGTGACTCTAGACTAGGGCTTGAGTAACTAGTAAGATGTGAACGCTCTAGTTGTTGTAATATATTAATAGCACTTGACCGATATGTAAAGCGGAAGCACTTAAGAGCAGTTATAGGGCCCATACCAGCAATGACGATGACCTGTATGGCACAGACAAAGAACACAAGGTATAACAGAATCCAAGAATTAGTAGTTAAAAGAGACTGACTTTTCTCACAAAAAACCAAGTACATACAAGGGAACAAAGAACTCACCAACATAGTTAGCCAGTAAGCTGGTTGACCACATACACGGAACATTATTGTGTACATTCCTGCCCATGGTATAGTGCTCACAACAAAGTTTATCAGGTAAAATGCAATGAGGTTTCCCCAGATGGCAATATGCTGTAAAATTGTGAGAGAGCTGAACAATTGCAGACACAAAATTAGCATGCAATGAAATCAATAAGCGACCTTAGAATGTAGCAAATGGTTAGAATTCCCTCCTCTATCATCTTAAGTGTTAAAGAGTTCAAATTATTGCACAATCCAAGTAATGAATTACTTCGTCTCTAGAGCAACAACAAAAGCTTGCAGCCAGATGCATCCTGATAAGGCTACCATGGAGAGCTCTTCCATTTCACTCTTTTCATTGGCATATACATGGATTGTTACTAGAAATACAACAGTTGCCTGCAAATGGATACAATTATTCATTAGAAGATCTTAAGATGCAGTGAAAAAGACTGCATTGTCAAAACCAATCATAGTTCATTGATCTTTCAGCATTTTGGATCTAACCTCAAACGGAGAAATTTAAACTTTGCATACATAATCTATTAAACTACCTATAGAATGTACTATAACATGCTAAGGCAGGAATATCAATATATAAGATATATGTTAATTGGCCATGATTCACCAATGAGTGGGTTGTCACAAAATTTATAATTCTTCTAGGTTCCATTCAAACTGGAGGTTAGTGTTGAGGTTTATATTACACCATGGTATATATTATACATGGTGAAATAAATAATTTGTTAGAGATTGTTACGGGCTAGGCTATCCTATTTAGTTGTTCACATAGGTTTGGATGAGTGGAGTTATTTCCTGAATTATAGGATCACAACAAAGGTTTGTTGTGAGCTAATGAACTATGATTTGTATAAATACTCTTATAAGTTGGAATAAAATTATTCTGATATGTTTGACTAAATTGTTTTAAGATTTGGTATCAAAACAAGTGATAGCGAGGAGAAAAGCCTTTGATGGAAGGAGATTTGACATTTTGGCTATTGTCAAGAGGCAACTTCACTTTTGGTTTGCCCAAATCAATGAAAGTACCATTTGTTAATTTGTCACTTTTGGTTTGCCCAAATTGATGAAAGTACCATTTATTAATTTGTTTGTAGGAATAGTAAGCAGGCATTAGCCTATTGTTTGTATAATTTGAGTTCATAGAGTATTTTGTGTATAAAAGGTTATAGTTGGGGCAAAGTAAAATAGCGGCATTAGTAAGAATACTAAGAAACATTATATCTGCAAGAGAGGCATCCAAACAAGATCAGGCTAAGAAAGCTTCATTATTTGCAATGCGGTGGTTCTTTATAACAGTTTGAGATGTTGCCAAAACTACAATATCATCTTCAATTCTTATTGAAATTTAGTGATTTAAAATATTCTAGAGAGCTAACACATGAGACAACAAAACCCCTAAATGTTTTAAGGAGATTGTTTGAATTGAAAAAAAGGTTTGACACAGAAAAGAGAGGAATACTTGCTGATATGAATGGAATCTGAATGCCTGCAACATATTTTTAGTCTATTGCTTATTAAAAATCAAAGGGCACACCAACAAGGAGCATAGGTATTTAAAGAAGCCTCTCGCATTAACATATTTGCATATATTTGTTTTGTATTGCTGTTGAAGTGTGACATTCAAACGATAAGAAAAACATATGGTACCAAGAAGAGCAAGTCCAATGGTGGCAACTGAAGGCAAATAATGGTGATCTGCTGATCACAAAACAAACAATATGCAAAAGCCTCAAATTGCCTTGATAAGATGAGAGGCAGGGCATCTATTATATAGAGATTCAGATTTACAAGGGAGTTATGGCACACAACCACAATGACCAATAACTCAACCATAATACTAAATGCAAAACCTGAAAGTCAAGAAAAGATAGCTACAAACTTAATAAGCCCAATGGGCATTACATAAATGTCAAAGATGACTGCTGCACATGGTTATTGTTGACGGCGCTACGTACATTGATATATAAATGCTATCATTCTCCCCCATAATGACCATTGGGAAGAACATGAAGTAGACCTCTAAGCTGCTGGAACCTTTCACGAGCTAGAGGCTTGGTGAAGATATCTGCAATCTGATCCTCTGTACTACAGTACATAATCTCGATCAATCCCTGTTGAACCAACTCTCTGATGAAGTGATGTTGAATCTCAATATGTTTGGTCCTGCTATGAAACACTGGATTCTTAGTCATTTGTATAGCACTCCTGTTGTCACAATACAACAAAGTAGGTCCATTCTGTATCTGGTGCAAATCCTCCAATAGTCGTCTCAACCACACTGTTTGGCATGCTGCAAATGTTGCAGCTTTATACTCTACCTCTGCTATAGAAAGTGATACGGTAGGTTGTTTCTTGGACTTCCAAGAGAATACTGCAGAACCAAGACTAAAAGTATAACCAGAAGTAGACCTTCGATCATCTATGGAACCTGCCCAATCTGAATCTGTATAGCCAATCAACTTACTATCCTCTAAATGTTGAAATCTAAGACCATAACTCAATGTCCCTCTGACATAGCTAAGAATCCTCTTAGCTGCATTCCAATGTGTTTGCTTAGGTTCTGACATGAACCTAGATACCAAGCTCACTACATATGTGATATCGGGTCGAGTAGTAGTTAAGTAGATCAAACTACCAAACAATTGTCTGTATATAGTGGGGTCCACTAAATCTGACACATCCAAGTTAGACAACTTAAGTCCAACTTCGATGGGTGTTGCAACTGGTTTGCAACTATTCATCTAAAATTTATGTAGGATGTCTGAAGCATATTTTTTCTGAGACATGAATATTTCATCTTTGTTTTTCCATACTTCTATACCAAGAAAATAGTGCATCTGTCCCAAATCTGTCATCTCAAATTCAGCAACCATAGCTGCTCTAAACTATGCAAATAAAGTTGAATTGTTCCCAGTGTCGATAAGATCATCAACATAGAGAACTAAGATAAAAATATCCTTATCTGAGCTCCTAATATAAAGATTTGGATCTGATTGACTTATTAAGAAACCTTTCTGCTGTAGGTATGAGTCTATCCTTGAATACCATGCTCTTGGTGCTTGCGTAAGACCATACAAGGCCTTCTTTAATTTGTAAACATAATGCTCTTTAGAGGGTATTTCAAAACCTCTAGGTTGAGAAACATACACTTCCTCATCAATATATCCATTCAAAAAAGCACTCTTTACATCCATTTGATAAACTATCCAACTCTGCTGAGCTGCCAAAGCCAAAACCAATTTGATAGTATCCATTCGTGCTACAGGTGCAAATGTTTCAGTGTAATCAATACCTTCCTGTTGAGTGTATCCTTTGGCTACCAATCTAGCCTAATGCTTATCAATGCTTCCATCAGATTTATACTTAGTTTTATACACCCATCTTGTACCAACAATTTCCTTACCAGGAGGTAGCTGAACCAAATCCCATGTGTCATTCCTTTCAATTGTTTCTATCTCACTATGCATTGCTTCAACCCATTCTTCTTTTTCTTGAGCTTGTTCAAATGTTTGTGGTTCATTACTTTCCATGATTTGAGTCATCAAAGCATAATTCACTTTTGCTTGTGATCTTGTTGTCATTTTCTCAAAATTTGAATCCAACATAAGAGTTGATGGATGATTCTTTTCTGTCCTTCTTTGATATTTTTGATACTTTCTTGCTCCTGTACTAGAAGACTCAGGTTCATTTTCTTCTTCTTCTCCTTCTTCAACTTCATCAATCATTATCTCTTTTCCCTTTGCTTCATTTTCCTTGCTATATTTGTTGCTTCATTGAATACCACATCTCTACTTATAACAAGCTTTTTTCCTATTGGGTCATACAATCTATATGCTTTATTTTCTTATCCATACCCAATAAAAATACATTTTAGGCCTTTATCATCTAACTTAGACCCTTTTTCTTTTGGTATGTGTGCATAAGCAACACAACCAAATACTCTCAAGTGATTAACACTTGGTTTAATCCCAAACCATGCTTGTGCAGGAGTCATTCCTTTAACTGCTTTTGTAGGACTTCTATTTAGAAGATACACTGTTGTGCATACTTCTTCTGCCCAAAAACTTTTATCTAAATTCTTCTCTTTCATCATGCTCCTTGCCATTTCAACAATTGTCCTATTCTTCCTTTCAGCAACTCCATTTTGTTGTGGAGTGTAGGAAGTAGTGAACTCTCTCTTGATTCCATGATTTTTGCAAAAATCTAGAAACAGATTTGATTTGTATTCACCTCCATTGTCTGACCTTATCACTTTGATGTACTTACCACTTTGTTTCTCAACCAACTTCTTGAATTCTACAAATTTTTCAAACACTTCTGATTTTGAAACCAAACAATACACCCAAGTTTTTCTTGAGTAATCATCAATGAAAGTTAGAAAATACTTTGATTTATTTAAAGAAGGTGTTTCCATAGGACCACACAAATCCGTATGGATTATCTCAAGATGTTGCTTAGCTCTATTGGATTTACCAATTGGAAAGCTAACTCTGTGTTGTTTGCCGACAACACATTCTTCACACACTTCTTTTGTATTTTCAATGAAAGGTAGACCTTCAACCATTTTGAATCTCTTGAGTAAGATTAACCCACTAAAACTGAGGTGACCATATCTTTGGTGCCAAATTTTACTTTCATTCATTTCACTAGACTTTAATGCTTGGTTTCCATGAGTGAAATGAAGAGGAAACATCCTATCACCTATCATCCTTGCTCTTGCAACAACTGCATTCCTTTTTAACTTCTCTTATTATGCACTTATTCTTATCAAAAGTCACTTGATAATTTTGTTCTAGCATTTGTCTAACAGACAACAAATTTTTTTTTAGTGCTGGGACCAATAGTGTTTCATTGATATGTTTAACTTCACCATATTTTGTTGTAACTGCAATTGTACCTTTACCTTTGCTTCCATGAGATTGATTATCTCCTAGTACTACTGTACTTTGATGTTTTTCATCCAAATTGACAAATAAATGCTCATTAGATGTCATATGTGAAGAACATCCAAAATCAATATACCATACATTATTTTCACTGGCATTTGCATTAAAGCAAGAAATAAACAAATTTTGTTTATTTTCAACAGTATTGTGAGCATTTCTCTTTTCTGCTTCACCTTGTTTACTCCAACATTCTGATGCATAGTGTCCAAACTTGTTGCAATGAAAACATTGGACATTATTTTTATCATAGTCTCCCCCATTGTTTCTACCTCTTCCTCTTCCAGTACCTCTGAAGTTGCTACTTCTTCCTATGAAATTATTACCTCTTCCTCTCAAATTACTGGATTCACCTTTGTATTCAACTTTATTCTGATTTCTGAAGAATGTTTTTCTTTTTCCTCTTATATTTGCTTTAGAGGAAAATGCTTGCTCTAAGCTTTCTTCATTACTTTTCATTCTTTCTTCAGCAGTTAATAAAATTCTACTTAGCTCATCTATTTGCATAGTTGTGAGATCTTTGGAAATCTCAATTGTAGAAACCACACCATCAAATTTAGAAATCAAACTCCTTAAAAAATTTCTCAATGACATGCTTGTCATCTACATCTTCCCCTAAAACTTTCATTTGATTTACTAGACCTTCTACCTTTGCTAGAAATTCATTCACAGATTCACTAGTAGTCATCTTTACATTTTCAAAAGTTTTCCTCATTGTCTGTAATTTTGCAGTTTGTGCACCTTGATAAGCATTATTCAATATTTTCCATTCTTGCTGAGAATGAATAGCACCACTTATCCTAGGGAAAATTGCTTGATTAATTGCACCTTGAATCAGAAATAGAGCTTCATTATCCTTCTTTACATTTGCTTTGTATTCTCTTTTTTGTTGATCATTTAATGGATTAAATGCAATTGTATCTAGTTCTACATACCCTACTTGTACAATTTCCCACAAATCTTTGGATTTGAGTAAGGTTTGCATCCTAGTACACCAATATGGAAAGTTGTCTCCTTCAAATACGGGAATTAGCATGTTAGACATAACATTTCCTGCCATTTTTGCCATGAAAAATGTGCACAATAACTCAACTGCTCAACACAAAAAACCTTGAGAGATCTCTACAAATGGATACTCTCCCTGTCCTTTCAAATAGGACCCACATGCAAAAAGTTTTTTATATTGATTTTTCAAGATTAAGTGTCGGTTGCAACCAATAATGCACTTAATTACACAATATTCACTTTTACAAGAAAGACTTCAAGAGATTCAAGATTAAAACCCTTCTAAAAAAGTCTCATACCCAAATTACATATCATAAAACTTTCTATGCATCTTTTTTCTTATAATAACCAAGAATATAAAGGCAAACATAAAATAAGCCTTTTTCTAAACTTAAAAAGTTCACTAATAAAAGGCTTTAACTAAAAAGGATTTTCACATGGCTTAAAAGAAATACTTTTAGCCTCTTAAAATGGAGTGAAAATACTCACGGGTTCCTTTTCTTCTTAAATGAGGAGAAAGACTTTATTTTGAAAATGATAAAAGTTTTTAAAAAAGCCTTTAAAACAAAACATGGAGATCTAAGTCTTCAAAAAACTCCGCGTCCTTTTTTACTATTTGCAGCCTCCCCCGTTCGGTCAGCACGTCTCCTCCTTCCGTTTGCAGGGTCTGCACGCCTATTTAACACAGCAATCTCAATCTTTCATAGCTTGGTTTCTTTGCACGGTAATATTTTTGCGTCACTTCAAACGCCTCCTCTATCCACGGATTGCACGCAGTCCTGTATATCTGTTGTAGCCCTTCTGTATATCTATTGTAGTCTTTCTGTATATCTGCACTCACAAACATTAGTTAATGGAGCCAAAGAAAAATCAAAACGACCACTGGACTTTGGATTCAAAATCTCTGAACCAGATGGCTCTGATACCAAATGAAGGCAAATAATGGTGATCTGCTGATCACAAAACAAACAATATGCAAAAGCCTCAAATTGCCTTGATAAGATGAGAGGCAAGGCATCTATTATATAGAGATCCAGATTTACAAGGGAGTTATGGCACACAACCACAATGACCAATAACTCAACCATAATACTAAATGCAAAACCTGAAAGTCAAGAAAAGATAGCTACAAACTTAATAAGCCCAATGGGCATTACATAAATGTCAAAGATGATTGTTGCACATGGTTATTGTTGACGGCGCTACGTACATTGATATATAAATGCTATCAGCAACTAAATGGAACAAAAATCAGCCCGCAGTATGCTTTTTGGTGTTATAAAAATATAGGGCTGTACTTTAAAGTTTATAAAAGTTCAAAATTTCAAATTTAATAGAGTAAAACAAAATTAAAATTAAAAAAAAACCTATAGTGTGCCGAAATACCTTTTAGCTTGCCTGAAAACATTGTATTGATTTAATCTAATTATCTAGGAGTTGATTTCTGTAATGTCTCCAATTTTTATGTGTCAGCATAAAATAAAATAATTAATTTAAGTTGTCGAAAAGGGTAAGTTAATAAAGGACAACTTAAATTAATGTTGGAAAGTAACTTAAGTTATAAAAGCATTAAGTGAAATAAATTAAGTTACTTTTATGAGAATTCAAAATGTATTAAAAAGAAAAGATGGAGAAAAGGAGAAGTCAAGAAGGCGAGGAGTTACGAGGAGATTGAATAAAAGATTTCTGGAGCATTTGTGCAAGTAAGTTGGAATTGGTTTTTGATAACAAGTTTGGCTGGATAGTTTCCAAAACTATGTGAGGACGAAATCCTTCACAAAGAATAATCATCTTCAGTGTTGGAAGATACCCTCTGGATGATTGCTGACAGTCCTACTTCAGGAGCTGTGTTGGTGCTTAAATTGATGAAAGTAATGGAGTTTTTGAAGCTGTGGTATATGAAGACAATCCAATAAAGATAATCTGTATTTCAAATATTCGGTAAGATTTTAGAGTTTAAGCAATTGCAGAGATTTTTGTAGGGTCAGATAAATTGTCTGTCGTTCTAGATGAACTAAGTCTCAGATTTATGTATGGTGTTCGTTGCTTATTTGTGAGGTTTTCAGAAGGGAAACATCAAGTAAACAATGGTTATAAAATTGTGTGGATCTCTTTGTGGTAATTGAAGAGTCGACTTCCCTTATAATGTGGTATTTGAGGGAAGTTGGTCGTGACTCTTAATAGACTGGATATCCTTTCCTGTAGCGGAATAAACATATAGCTCGGGAAATTCTGAATAGTCAAGAATTCATATATTATTGGTGGTTGCAACATACAGATATTGATTTAATTTTATATTGCTTCTATTAATTTTGGCCCCGTATTATTCTTCCAAGAGGCCGTTAATTTTTATAACAACGGTCAAAAAAGGTCACAGGTCTTTCAGGTTGACGACTATGATGAGGCAGATTATGAGAGTCGGATTTGAGTTTAAATTGAAGGGTAGATTCTTTAATATACAATAATATATCATGATCGCATTGACATGCCACATCCTTTAAGGCAAGCTAGGCACCCGGAGTTTGTATTGACTGAAGCTTTTGAATCGGAGGTCGACAGCATGATAAATATATTCACGAGAAATTTACAATAGTCTGGTGTTTGCTTGGATAGTTCTTCGAGGAAACAGGTGTAGTGGAGCTGACGGGACTATTAATATTTGAAGATAAAACACCCTGCTATAATCAGCCACACCTTGCTAGGGACTCGTGTCAATTTGGAGCAATTTTGATATGAGACGTGGAATTTGAAAAAGTCACTCATATTAATATAATAGCCACCATATGATTATTGCAAGGAGTCGTGATATTTTGGGAAGCCAATTAATGGTCTGATACAAGCTACAATTCAATAATTTTCAGATTATTGTTGGGAAGCTTTCGGCGAAGCATTAAAATAATAAGATGCCCCGTTCAAGCTCATCATTATACTTTGCATGGGAGGATGGTGGAAGGTGGATAGTGAAGCTGTGAGAACATTAAAAGCTCTTCTAGAAAGGATGCGATACGATTATTTTGAAGCCGTCAGTTTTAAATGGGTTCTGCGTGACCTTTGGAGTGGAGTTTTCCCAATTGTTCGATAAGGAAAGAAATAATATTAAAAACTGAATACATAGCTTGGTGTGGGAAAGTCTGATGTGGTGCTGTACGTCAAAAACTCAATGTGTTATATTTCCAAGCGACGCACCTTCCATCTGAATCGTGCCTTTGTATCTAGTAATCTACCGTTGCCTATTTGGGAAGTTGCTATTTTATATGAGGCAGAGACTGTTAGGACACACTTTGGAGGAAAGCTTTCAGATTGATATCACCGCTCAAGGAATGAGACGCAGGCAGTAAGGAGTAGCTACTTCGGGGATGTATATATTTTGAAGTGGAATCATTCAAGGAAATCAATATAATAAAGGAGACTACCGTCTGAATTAGAAGGGAAGTTGGTGTGCTTATCGTGAAGTCATCGACCCATGTGCAAGAGGCGTTGAAACAGTCTGAGGTGCATAAACTATATCAAGCCTTTTCTATGAATATCAGGACTAAAGAATTAAATGCTGATTATCGCTTGCTGATTCTTATGTAAAATGTGTGTGATAAATGATATCTAATTGATATTCCTTTTTAAGTGACATTTGGTGTTGGGAATATATTGGTTTATACCCTTGGCATCTGTATTAGTGGGGATCCTCTATATTGAACAATTAGTAAAAAAAAAACAATTGTTCATCTATTGAAATCAAGCTGGAAAACAAGTTCATTCATTCTACATAACTGTTTGACAAATTGACTGAGCAATTGAAGTGGTAAAATCGAAAAAAAATTATAGCAGAACAGGGTTGCTTATTACAATTTCTCTTAAAACCTTTATCAGGATAAACAGAATAATATTGGAAAACACTGTCCAAAAGTGTTCCACTTCAGCTCTTATGGTGTTCCTAGTTTTATTTTTTATTTTTAACTCCCACAGTGTAATTTCACCTTTGTGATCCTGCCAGGATGATTGGTTTCAGTTCCATATCTTCTATGCAGTGAGTGGATTCACAATATGTATAATAATGCATTGCAAACCATCCCTAGAAAGAAAATTGTTTCAGCTCTCATGAGCTGTGAGAAATAATTGTTTTTCTGTCAAAGAGTGCATTATCAGTGATAACCAACACTCTCTTTGATTGAGGGGAGGAAATCCATTCCCATAGAGAATACCAATACTGTAGATAATCCTTGCAATGCTTTCAACGAAATATGGCATAGTAAGTGGATCACAGGACCATTTGGATCAGCCTTTCCAACTGAGCTAAGTTTAGCAGGAGGTTAGAGGACCACAAGATGCTGGAGAATAACTTCCAGCCTTGAGTTTGCTGCTAACTCGAAAATTGGAGTAATTGCTTTATTAGCAAATTTGGTTTAATAAAAAAAAAGGTTTCAGTAAGTCTTAGACCTACTGAAGACCAAGTTAATTGCCAGCTAAGGACAATCTCGCATGAAGAAATTGTGGAAGCCCATGCTACACTTGTTGTGAATAGTAGAGTTTGTCCCTATCCACAAGGTGTTGTTGATAGTTGTACGTGTCCATGTTCTCAACCATGAAGAAGGATAGTATATGTGTTTCTATCTAAAATAGTTGTAATATCTTGGATAGATAAATGTGTCCCTGTACTCAGTTGAGAAATTGTGGAAGCCCATGCTACACTTGTTGTGAATAGTAGAGTTTGTCCCTATCCACAAGGTGTTGTTGATAGTTGTACGTGTCCATGTTCTCAACCATGAAGAAGGATAGTATATGTGTTTCTATCTAAAATAGTTGTAATATCTTGGATAGATAAATGTGTCCCTGTACTCAGTTGAGAAATTTGGTGAGGCCATTTCCACTGAGGTGAACAGTTGAGGGTGTCCCTGTTCACGATGATGTAAGTATATGGAATTCTGTGTTTGTCCCAGTTCACATGAAAACTATTCTCTCCAAGCCTCAGGATGATGATGTAATAAGGGTGAATGTTGGCATTTATATTATGCCATAGTATATATGTTATACTTTGTGAAATATATAATTAGTTGGCTTGTTTAGTTAGTGAGATAGGATAATATAATTATTATTGAATCATATCTGTTAGAGATTGTTATGTGCTAGTCTATCCTAGCAAGTTGCTTACATACAATAAGTTTTGGTTAAGTGGGGTGGTTTGCTTAAATTTGTTTGAACAGTTAGGCACAAAATGCGAAAGGGGTGAAAACAAGTGCAATTCCTACCAGACTTTTGGAGAAAAGTTGCCTTCCAGACATTACTACTGTCTGTGTAGGTCCACTGGTTATTTGTGCTACTCCCAATGTCACCCTTCATAAATGGTCTACTTTCTTGATCTTCCTTGAGAAATTTGGGTTTGTCAAGGCATTATTATAGAAAATAACAGTCACAAGATCAAATCTTCTACAAGCTAAACTCAAAAAGACACAGGAGTGCTAATGAAAAAGATTCACCTAAAAATTTTATTGAGAATCTCTTGAGAATTAGTTTACAATATTCATGCTCCATATCTTGTATGTTATGAACCATGAAACTTGTGTCTTATTATAATAAGACTAATTAATAGAAAGGATTTTAATTAAAGCCTTTTCAAGTCAAGGTCACAATCAAAACTTGAGATTGTGATAAAGCAAACCCATGTTGAAAGCAATTTATAAACAAAACAAAAAAATACATGTGCATAATTAATTAAATAATAATAACAATTTACATATGTTAACATCCTCTTATGTAATCAAGTAGGATAAGAGGGATGGGAAGGCCAATTAAATGCTATATTGAAACCTTAATGAAAACTCTCCTCTCCTAAAAATGGCCTCAAATGATCAAACTTATAAAGCAAACAAAAAAATTTAATAAAAATCGTTATCAAGTTAAGATTGAACTCAACTTGAAATATAGATAAGAACAAACTTATTTTGAAGGCAATTTAAAATCTAAAAATATGAGAGCATAATTATGTCATATCCCCCTAGGACTCGTAATTTTCTAGCATGACCCCTAGCCCCGTGGTAATTTGGACTAGGGGAGGATTTATGACCCTATTATGATAAATGAACTTTTATAAGTTTGATGATTATGTTTTGAACATGCTACTATTAATTGATATATGCATAACTTTGTCATGTTTGATTAAATTTAAATGCTTGATTTTTATTTATACTGACTCAGACTAATGACTCGGTTGGTGGACTTGTGTGAGGTTTGTTGTTGGATGCAGGTGCCATGGATGCAAGATGAGGTGGATTCTGTGGTACAGTGATGAGAGATGGGTAAACTTAGAGCCAGACCCCAATGACGAACTCTATAGGTTAACTTCGCCTTAACCTAAGGTTTACTTGATTTAGGAAAGAGTTAGAAATGTGGTTAGTTGATCTTAATAGTCGAACATGCAAGGTTATCTAAAGAGCATTCCACAACCATGAATTTAGTTCTCAGGGATATTAGATTCTCTTGTAACCTCACAATGTTAGGCATTGAGGCTATTGCCACCATCTATTTGGAAGACATGAATGCTAGTTAAATTATTATAGCCATTAAAATATTGTTGATAATGTAGATTTATGGATAAATGTGTATAAAAAATAAATATAATATTTATTAATCCTGCACAAACAACTAATAAATAACAACGAAATAAAATACAATTAAATAGAAATCTCTATAAATAATAACTAAAACTAAATAAATAAATGAAAATTTAAAACAAAAAGCAAATATGTCTGTGGAATGGCTAAAGGATTGGACAGCCTGCCCCATTTGGTACACAAAAATTTTAAAAGTAAATTTTACAAAAATATAAAGCTAAAAAACCGTAAAAATCTAAAAGGGGAAGCATTGTCATTCCAAGTGCAGCACATTGTATTTACTTTTTTAAAAATTTCTTTCCTTTAGTTTGCTTATGTTATTTTAATATCCATCCCCAAATATTGGCTAACTTTTTGCTGTCCATGAAACTTTACCCCCCTATCCAAGAAACTCAAAGAAACACTAGTAAAATTTGATACCTATTTCAAAGTCTTGTGGGAACTGAAAGCATACATTAGAACAAGTCCCTTCACCTGCTAGTATATTGGAAATTTAGCTATAGCTGTGTCTCAGTTGAATAAAGGAAAAATATTGCAATGCATTTGAATAAGCCCTTCACCACCTTTGCATCGTCCTTGAATCTTTAGGTTCAAAGAATGTTGAATTTAAATAGTATTCAGTTTAACAATATACTACATATCATTCTCTAACCTTGATTTTATTGCCTCCTTTTCTCGACATTGTTATAAGCCATACTTTTTCACCATCAACCATTCTCAACATTTTTACCAATGGCTCCTAAATTTGCACAATCTTCTATATGATTATTCAAAAGGGCTCACAAGAAACAAGATGCAAAATGTTTGGCCCTCATGTGATTAAAAAACATAGATTCTACCCGTGCAGATAAAAAAAATCATTTCAGGTTGAAACCTAGTCACACTCGGTCACTAAAGCCCTTGTGTTATTTAAAACCCTGGTGTGATTGTGTATTTATATGGTGATAGACCTTCCCCTCACTATTGTTGAAATGACCACCCAAAGAAGTTTGTCAATTACACAGATTCTACCCATATCATGAAATGCATGGGCTCCAAAACAAGGTAGAGAACCTCTCCGTCAAAAACCTACCCTTTTGTGATACAATAATCTGCATCATATATTGTGGCCCAACCTTGTTCACAACTTTGACAAATAGAACAAGAAGCATATGCTATGTATTGAAATTTCTTTAGTTAGATGCATCCATAGATTTAAGGACCATACCATTGCCTTCCATTATATTTGTCCATCCATTACACATAATTGTACAACTTGTCCTTGCCCATTTTTTGTGACACTTAACGAGTACATTAGTAACATCTTGCACTATTTCTTTTCACGTATCAACCTTGAGGCATTTGTATGAAAGGGCTTCCAAACCAAGATAAGCAATGATCATTGTATCAATAATTGCTTGCCAATAGAAAGACCTTGAAACATTGAAAGAGATGCTAGACCATTATTGAAAATTGGCTATTCCTAGCATGTGCACATACATTTGTTTTTCCATTACGATGTGCTTTTCAAAGTTGTTTTAGTCCAACAATGATATAGGTCACAAAAGAAAATCCACACTACCTCTGCCAATATTAATTTTTTTTGGAAAAAATTAGCTATATATACATCTATATGATGCTGCACACATCATAATGTATAGGTCCTTCCTCCTAGTTTAGAAATCTATTGAAATTAAATGACCTTGCCAATGATCTGCCATTAGTCCCTACATTTTGTTAGTTTTTGTGATCAGATTAGTGCACAGAAATTTAATTCAAAAATCAGACACAAGACACAGCAGATACCCTGGGAAAAACCCTCCTCTTGAGGGAGAAAAACCCAGCAACAATTATATCTCTTATATATATGAGCAATGGCAACAAGTTACATTACAATGAGGCCACACACAAGGCCAAAGATCAGCACCAGCAATGGCTGTAACACAAACTAATAGTCTGATCTTCAATCTGCACTTGAATAAACTCTCAATCTGCTCCCATATTAATTCACACTATTCTTCTTGAAGAGCTCGCACTTAATGGAGAAGGAGATCGAACTTGCTTGATCATAAAATGAAGGAGAAATGACCTTGTATAAATACACAAATAATAGAGAGGTCGCATCTCTTCATGTACAAGGTCGGCCACAAGAGAGTATTATAGTTACAATTAATAATTACAAAATACAAGGAAGGTCGGCCAAGAAAAAATGTAATGTTGCCAAGTGAAGCGCCTCTTCACTTAATTATCCCAATAAAATAAATAGCCAAAGGCTATATACAATTTTATGTCTTCACTTGTGGCTGGAAGGATGAGCCCGAAGCTGCTAAAACATCAACACTCCCTCTCAGCTAGGGAGAAATACTTCCAGCTGCATAAGACATATCACCTCATCGTGATGTCTAACACAATGGCTACAACCATATGTGGAAAAGAGGAATATCACCTCATCGTGATATCAGATATCACCTCAACGTGATATCAACCATAATGGCTACAACCATGTATGGCATGTACAAGTGTTCATCACTTACGTGATGTTGTCACCTCAACATGACTTTCACCATGGCTCTCCCAGAGGGTGAAACACAAGTACAAGAAAATCATCACGGACTCTCTCACATGATGTTGCCATGGAGTCACACACATGACATCCACCATGGCTCTCCCAAAGGGTGGAAACAAGGGCTTTCACCTCAAATCTCAAAGAGAAATGCATTAACAAGGGCTTGCACCTCAAATCTCTCTCAAAAAGAAATGCATTAACAAGGGATTTCACCTCGAACTTTTCTCACAGAGAAGAACTCATTAATCAAGGGATTTCACCTCGAACTTCTCTCACAGAGAAGAACTCATTATAGAGGATCACTAATACTGAGACTCTTTCTCAGTTAAGGTTGGATTCTCCACCATACCAAGCTTATCTCAAAAGTACACAAACTTTATTCTGGAGAGAGACTTGGTGAGAATGTATGTTGTCTGCTCATCAGTGTTGATATACCTCAACTATATAGCCTTCCTCAATACCATATCTCTAATATAGTGGTATTTTATCTCAACATGCTTGGTTCTGTCATGAAACACAGGATTGACAGAAAGCTTTACACAACTCTAGTTATCACAATGGATGATAGTAGGCTCCATCGTTTGTCCAAACAATCCTGCAAGGAGCTTACGAAGCCACACTGATTCCCGAGCTGCCACACAAGCTGCAATATACTCGGCCTCTGCTATACTCAATGCTACAGATGACTGCTTCCTGCTGCACTAGGATATCATCGCAGACCTCAAACTGAAGCAACATCCAAAGGTGCTCTTCCGATCAATGACACACCCTGCCCAATCAGAATTAGTATAACCATGCAACTTCAAATCCACACTTGAAAAATATCTCAGCCCATATCCAACTGTGCCACGCAAGTATCTCAGGATATGTTTTGCTGCAACTAGATGAACTGACTAAGTGCACTCACTGCATAGTAGATATCTGGTCTAGTATTGACTAGATACATCAACGATCCAATCAACTATGTATATAGAGGATCCACCAGATTTGAACTAGCTGCAACCTCCTTAAACATCTTCTTCAGGTTCAGTAGGCTCCCTCTGAATCTTCAAGTACTTGCATCAACCTTCTAACCTCTCGTCCAAGATTGCCTGCAACGCTTGCCTTAGATAAATGTTTTCTAGTGCACACCTTTGGTACTGTAGAGAGTTTAGGGTTGACCTCCTCGACCTCATTGCAGACCACTCTATTCTGAATAGGTTTGCGGAGCTACCAAAAACAAGTCCAGATGACAGTTTTGAGCAATTCTAATCTCAGCAGCTGGAGGGATCCTCTAAGGGTTTAGCACCTAGCCTTGCAATATAGTAATCTTCACTTCTTCTCAGTGAGTTACAAAGCTCCCTCTTGATCCTTGCTTTAGAGATTGCAAAGAAGTCTTCTAGAAGTGAACTCCCTCTAGCCACCAACTCAGTCTTATGGCTGCAAGTTGTGATTTCACGCTTGATCATTTCTTTGGTCGGCATGACTTCCTCACAAGATGCCTCAAGCTTTTCATCACTAAACAATCTCTCATCACCTTCTTGTTCCTAGATCTATCCTGGAAGCATTTTAGAGAGAGATTACTAACAGTTCATAATTATCCAAAGAAATATCAATTCTAGAATTATATAAGGTTTACTATTTCAAGTTATAGCATGAATACATAAGAATTTATGAACAATATTAAAACATAAATAAATAAATCAACCTATACGAGAAATATATCAAAAGATCATAATGAAGGGATAAAGAAACTTATCTTTATTGAATTTTGATATAACTCTTCCTTCCATCTTTTACTCCTCTCGAGAGTGCTAAACTCAGCACAACAAAAGATAATCTGCACAACTACAGATTTCTTGAATGCATTATGCAATTAGCATGTAGAACCAACTCTCTCCAAGAGTTCAAGGCTCTATCACAGTTCATGCATTAGAGAATGATATCAATGTGACCAACTAATCATTATCGAAATTGCAATTCTCTTTTTATTTCAGAGTCACACTCAGAAACCTTCACAATGTAATGTCCCCTGCTAATTCCGATGTAGATTTTTAGTTGTAGCACTTGGACATTTCGTCAAACACTTGGTGGTAAACTCTTTAGCTGTTGTTGAATGACTTTTGTTCTGTTTTGTCTTCTTGTCTTGGTTTGTGTGATGATCAAATGCACAAAAAGACTTGTCTAAAATGCCCAATGAACTGAAAATGCATTACAAGGTAATTCTATGCCCCTTTCAAGATATATGATGACTGAAACTTGTGAAGTATGCAGTTACAGTAATCTAGGCATTCTGACAAATAGTTTGTAATCAACCCCAAGCTCCTTTATATTGCTAAGTTGAAATGCATGAACAATTGATTTGAACTTCCAGCTGATTACAAGCCTATCACTAACACTTCTAATCATAAATTGTATATGCCAACAAGGATACAATGATGGCAGCAACTCTCCTGATGTTATTGTGAAAATGCAAATGCAAATACAGAAGCAGCTGTGTATGACAGCAATGCAATGTTTTACATCAATATTTCATTGCTAATTCCCAAATATGAGAAATGTCTTGCAAACTTGACAGTATTTGTTCAAAATCACATGACAACCCAGAGATACCCTTTATGATATGCAATTGATTATGATCAAACTACAAAGCATAGGCAATATCCAATACAACTAATTCTAAAATGCTATGCCAATCATTGAAGAAGAACCTGGATCGATGACCACTTAAGACTGTGTTGACATCCCTCCAGACAATGACGTCAATGCTTCCCAAGCTTCTCCAGCAGTTTGAATGTACCTCCAGACAATTTTGGACTGTCTCTCTGTGAGTGAACTCCCAGACATCTCTCTCCAGTGCACCTCGATCTTCTACAATACCGTTTCCTTGAAGATGGTAGATTTGAAATCTTCCAACAATATTCAAAATCACACCGAGTCCTATAGCGGCGTCTTCTTATCTGATATTTCAATTATCACTTAAATTCTTATAACAATACCGGCCCCAACTATTATATCGACTTCCTCCAAATAATATATCGATTAAATGAATATATAATTTTCCTTTGAAACTTAATCACTTCCTCAGATATGCCACTATCACTTGTCTAGTCTTGCCGCATAAGACAAAGCTCCTTGGCGTGACCTGCTAACTAGATTTGTCTCTTATATCTTGACTTTACCTACAGACGTATTGGCTTTCCTCCCCAAAACGACCTCCTTTGTGTCTCTTTCTCCTTATTGCTTTCTCTATATCTCTTTGTTCTGGGCGTAATCTCTCTAGAGCCCTCTTATCCACTTCCCCCCAGTTATCCTTGATGCCTTCCAAGCACATGAAAAAAGTATTGCACTCAAATATATTGCCTCCAATTACCTTACATTCACGGCTTCAAGGGATACCGAGCACACACATACGAGTGGTATCGCTGCCGCCTGATGCCTTCGTGAGATTCCCGTTATTATGATATTGGACTAGGCACTACAGATCAGAACTCCCAACAAGTGCGGGTAGAGTGTGATGACCAGTTCGCCTTGAGGGAGTGTAGGAACAGTGCGGCTAGAGCCTACAAGTCGGCCTGATCATCTAAGGAAATTGCTTCCTTCGTGTGCAAGGGCTCGGTTCAACAATGGCAGTCGAATCTTATGAAACAACTAAGTTAGCTTCACACGATATGCAAAGAACATGAACCACGGTTACAGGTAGGGGCGACGTCCAGCCTACACCAAATCCTTGGAGGTTTCCGTCTCTAACGATTCAAACAAACTTCAAGATTACTGGCACAGCTGCTTACAAATCTTATCAGGATCTTCCTTATACCCGCTCTGATACCATGTTAGTTTTTGTGATCAGATTAGTGCACAGAAATTTAATTCAAAAATCAGACACAAGACACAGCAGATACCCTGGGAAAAAACCCTCCTCTTGAGGGAGAAAAACCTAGCAACAATTATATCTCTTATATATATGAGCAATGGCAACAAGTTACATTACAATGAGGCCACACACAAGGCCAAAGATCAGCACCAGCGATGGCTGTAACACAAACTAATAGTCTGATCTTCAATCTGCACTCAAATAAACTCTCAATCTGCTCCCATATTAATTCACACTATTCTTCTTGAAGAGCTCGCACTTAATGGAGAAGGAGATCGAACTTGCTTGATCATAAAATGAAGGAGAAATGACCATGTATAAATACACAAATAATAGAGAGGTCGCACCTCTTCATGTACAAGGTCGGCCACAAGAGAGTATTATAATTACAATTAATAATTACAAAATACAAGGAAGGTCGGCCAAGAAAAAATGTAATGTTGCCAAGTGAAGCGCCTCTTCACTTAATTATCTCAATAAAATAAATAGCTGAAGGCTATATGCAATTTTATGTCTTCACTTGTGGCTGGAAGGATGAGCCCGAAGCTGCTAAAACATCAACACATTTATCACTTTGCTTTCCACAAAGGCCTCAAGAGCTATGTTCCTTGAGGATGCATCCCTTATGTTTTTTCAAGTGTACCTGTCCCAAGGATGTAGGGATGGGAAGGGTGACATTGGCCATCCCCTACAATGTGAAAGCATTTTAATAAAGAAAAGGTGTAATTTTTTTTTAAAACTGTACTTTTTTTGTGGGTCCCCCCACCATTCTTAGCCCTAAAGCAACAAAAAAGGCCTCCCTATCTCATTCTAACTCATTTTTACATGCCAAAAAAAATTGCAGCCAAGTTGGAACCCAAAAAAATTATTGAGTAGAGTTTGAAGTTGGAACTAGAAAAATCAGCAATAGTGAGCAATGAGTGTGGTAGCAAGAGAAGTGGAAGAGGTAAGTAATTCTTCATTTCTTTTTCTGTTTTTTTTCTACTTTCTCTTAATGTTTAAAGGAAAAAATCTAGAAATGTATGATTTTTTTTTCTATTTTCAATTTGCACTTGCATTATTGTTTCACAAAACAACATGAGCAAAAGCAATGAGAGTAGTGAACATAAGATAAAAGAAAGAAATAAAAATTAAAAAGTGAAAGTTTCAAGCTAAGTCACCAAATTGGCTTCTATTATTCTCCTATTGCCTCAGTATCATTTTGGCATTGTCAAATTTGGATTCCAATGTGTTTCGGGATTTTTCGCAACTTGGGGTGGAATAATTAAATTATTCACTTCAATTATAATGTTTATTATTATTTTTAATAACTTAAGTGTAATATCTTTTCGAAAAGGTATTTTAATTCCTCATTTGGATGGCTAGGAGGAATAAGGAGGTCTTGCACATGAAAAAGGTTTAATTTAATTTTAGAAGGGAATTTGATGGAAAAGGTGAATTAATTAATTATTTTAAATTGGAGTTTTCCCTCTCAAACTCTATATAAGAATGCATTGGGGCTCATTGTTGGTTATGCTGAAGAATGATAATGTTATGCTATTGAAATGGCTTTGGTTCTCTACAATCTTTGAGGACGAAATCCCTCATAGATTTTTAGTTTCAGAATTGCAAGATATTCCCTAACTAGACTAGACATGATTTCAAACAAGAGTACTCTATATAAGGAGGCATTGGGGCTCATTGTTGGTTATGTTGAAGAATGATAATGTTATGCTACTGAAATAGCTTTGGTTCTCTACAATCTTTGAGGATGAAATCCCTCATAGATTTATAGTATCGGAATTGCAAGATATTCCCTAGCTAGATTGGGTGTGATTCCAGCTAGGAGTCACCATTGGAGCTAATTGAAGTTTCCATTTTATTGGCTTTCCAGCAATGGAATATTTTGATGTGTTTTAATTTGCATTTGGTATTGTTGCAGTTTTGAAGAAGATGATGAGAGTTTTTCTTGTTGGGTGACTGAGGAGGCTTCCTGCTGGCCGTACCATTCATTCCTAGTCTTGGTTGTACATCTCTTGGCAAATGAAAAGTTTGTGCAAATTCATTTATCCTTCTTGTTCATTTCAAGATATTTTGAGCAAGTTGTCATCATTGGAGGTCATACCATAGCCTCTTGTTGGTTGTACATGCTCCAAGAGGGTGGCGTGAGAGTTTAGGGGCTAAAGCGGCTAGTTTGTGGGAACTTTAACATCATTTTTGGTGGTGCCCTGACCCAAGTTTGGTCTTTCAAACCTATTTGCAGTGAAATAAGGAAGTTTGAATGGAGATTGGATGCCATTATGTTAGCCACCCCTATTTTCTAGTATGATATTATTGCTAACTAGGTAAATCTGAGATGAATATCAAACCTATATGTTGTTGTTTCCAAGCATTTTGAGGGTTGTTTGTAGAGTGCAATATGTCTCCAGTTGTTGGGCATCAATCAACTTGAGGTGTCCTTCTAGAATGACATTTTGAATGATTTCGGGTGGCTCTTTGACCTACAGCAGAGGAGTAACAGACCTGCAACCATCCATTCAAATCAGCTTTGTTCATACCAGCACTCTTACCTCTAGGTATACTACATTGGTTATTGTTTTGGTGATTGTTCTAATGTTGGGGTTGACATTTATCATTGTTACAGCAATTATTTTATGCCCATGCCATCACATTCCATGTAGCACATTCTCCTCCAAACAAATGTTCAAAGATGTAGTTTTTGTTCGTCCCTCATTCACCCCACCTAGAGAACATAAACTATGCACTACCCTCCTTGACAAACAATATTCTAAGGTAAATTTGGTGATAAAAGACATGAGGCAAACTTGGATAAGGACAGAGTGCTTTGTTATCATGGATGGGTGGACCGATAGTAGACATTGACCACTCATCAACATCATATTCACATGTTCAACTAGCTCTTATTTTATTAGAGCTATTTGTTGGAATAAGTTTGTCATTGATGTCAAGGTTGAGCTGTGTGCTTATGTGCTTGACCTGCTTGACCTGCTTCACCTGCCTGGGTGTCTGCTTGAGCTACCTGGGTGCCTGGGTGTCTATTTGAGCTACCTGGCTGTATGCTTCAGCTGGTTGCTTGTCTACATCAGCTTGTTGTTAGCTTTTTTGTAAGCACGTCTTGTCAGCAGTTTGAAAAGTCTTTGCCACTTCAGCTGTTGAAAAATCAATTTGGTCAAGAGGTCGAATCTTTTGTTCATGACTATGAGGACATGTTTATTTAAGGATATATATAGTGTCTTCTTCTTATTGTGGCATATCATATGGACATGGAAGGTGATTATTTCTGGCTGTGATACTTCCATCTTTTGAGACGGCTTATGCTTGTGACAGCTGGCTTCTCCAAATTTAGGCAACAACTTCTATTTGGTGTGAATATTTATTTGGAGCGAAATTTAAATGTATCTGCTGAGTCATGCTCTTTAATAAGCTTATGTGGTCTTCAAATATAAAAATCGTGTGCTTCAAAGGGAGAGTTCATGTATTGAAGAATAATATATGCAATTTGTTAAGCATTCTTATGGTATGGTGGCTCAGTTTTTGGTTGACAGGTGTCATTGATAATGAGCTGAAAGAGTCAGGAGGACGTGGAGCCTGGTTTGAATTTTTTCAAACTTCCTTTCTTTAGAGCATAGGTTTCTGATGGAGATTCTATGTTTGGGAGGCAATATTTTTTAATTGTGAATGGCTCCTCTATTATTAGCTGCAACTTCACTATGTGCGTCGGTTTCTAACATTATTCATATGTCAGAATTAAAAAGAGAGGACATGATTTATGCTGAGATGTGTTGACCAAAACTAAGGAAATTATTCAATCTGTTTGAAATTCAATTTCCTCTAATTATGACAGCTCAATTTATTATGTAAGGCAGTTAAGTTATTAAAATCGCTTCTCCTCAGGCGACTAATATTTACGGGTCTTTGTTTGTCTAAGATGGCTTAGTAAATGTTTCATGAGACGACATTCTTAAAAATCACATTCATTTGTTCTTGTATGGTTTTCGAATATTTTCTCATGGCAAGCTTTATTCCAAGTGATTTTATTACTTCTGTGCATGGTCATCGTTGTTGACTCCACCTTTTATCTAAGATGTTTTTGAAGAAGGCAGAAAAAATTTCTCCTGGCGTCAGTTTTCATGGAGTCGTGCTCTCTAATTTTGAATTTGCCAGATTTATATGATACGGCAGTAGTGGTGAAAGTCAAACGATTCCATTTATTCGATCAACTTTATATCCTTTTTGGCATATAAATGGTATGGGAGACGTTTCATGTAACACATGAATCTTTCTATGGTGCTATCGCATTCTATTCATGGGTGTTCATTCTATTTGAAGAACCTTCAATGATGAAAGACATGTATGATTATGGCTCGAGCAGTTAAGGTGTATTTTTCCTTCAGGAATGTAGTGGATGCCTACGTTTTGAGTAGTGGAGACATCTTCAAAAATTAGTGCCTCAGAAAAATCTTAATTGGGCGTTTTTATTATATCCTGAGACGTGGAGTAATGGCTATTGATTGAGGCACTGATAATGCTGATTAAATCGAATAAGGTTATTGGGTCTTTTTAGGATGTGACGGTTTTCATGAGTGAGCCTACATATGCATATATGATGCCAGTTTCTACAGTGGATTGGATTCTCTTGGTTCGACTCTATTCTATTTGAACCTGAATGGTGCATGGAGAAGCGTTTAGTCTTGGGTATAACTAGCGGTGTTGTGCTTAATCTCCTTTTTGAAGACATTTATTAGTTTCTGCTCAGAAAACAAGATGACTTAGAAAAGAGTTTGGTCAGCAAGTTGAAATAGTGATGAATTTATCTCTGACGGTTTATGAATGACAAATGCTTCATCTATTTGTAGCTGGTCCTTGTGTGAGATGATATTTGCGTTTGGTTTTGGAGTTGGTTTTTGAAGATAGGCTGAAACAACTTCATTCTTGCATCGCATTAAAATGCAAACAATCTTTCATCATGTTTAGGATATGAGGTGGATGTGCTAAATCTGGGAATATATTTGTCTCCATGCGATTTGATGGGGATGGCTCCAAAAGATATATATTTTTGGTATTGAGTTTATTTCAGGTGTGTGATGTTATGCTGAAGCTATGAGCTGCTTGTATTAACCATCTGGAGTTACCTAGAAGTTTATCAGTTCTGAATGTTCATGATCTGAAGAGTGTTTTTGAGGAGTAGATGAAGTGAGTATGGTGATTCTTAGAACGAAGGAATGGTGAAAGCGCAAAGACATGAATTTTTATAAGCGTAGTCTTGTACCTGAACAATTCTGAAGACTATTTTCTTTGCTGCTGTAAAGATAGGCTGTGTTGCTTGACATATAAGGATCGGTCTGTTATTTTTGCTTATAAAAATCTTAAGTTATTTTGTGAAGACCAGAAGTGATGTGCATTCAAATGTGCTGACATGGCTTAACTCTAGCATGAGCTGTGTGTAAGCTGAGGAGGCTTGCGAAGTCTTAACATAGTCTGCAAGAGTATGAGTTTTTGAATAGTATGCATAAACATCAAGAGATTGAGAGTGTGAAGTAATTGTTGCTTGTGTTTGTTGTATCTGAAGATGGTAAAGGTTCTGAAAAGGATGCTGGTTTGTTGAGGACGTATTATGAAGTTTCTACAGTCCTGTGTTGAAGTTTCTAATTTTGGACAGTGTGGATGTGAGCCTCACAGTTCGTGTGGAGGCATTGCTTGAAACAGTGTTTTGCAGCTTAGTATTTGAAGTTTGGAGTTGGTGCTTCAGCCACTGGAGTTGGTGCTTCGGTGTTTTCAGAGTTGGTGCTTCGAAGGAGGGTTGGTGCTCTTGGTGGGTTGGTGCTCACTAAATACAGTCTGGAATTGGTGCTTCAGCCACTGGAGTTGGTCCTTCGGTATATTCGGAGTTGGTGCTTCGAAGGAGAGTTGGTGCTCTTGGTGGGTTGGTGCTCACTATATGTAATTTGGGTTGGTGCCCTTTGGAGATAAATAAAAGCAATATTTTGCCATGGTCTTTTACCCGAAAGTGTTTTCCACGTAATCCTGGTGTTTATCTTGTTAATGGTGTTTGATGATGCTTTTAATGTTCTGATTTCTTATTTACATGTTAAATTTGGTTTAAAGTTTTGAAATACTGATTCATCCCCCCCCCCTCCCCCGCACCCACCTCTCAGTATTTCCTATGTGCTCTTCCCTATTGATTGTTTTACAAAGCGCAAAGATGCAAACTTCCAATTTCATATTTTCGGAGATGCCATAGAAGAGGTTGGGGCCTCAAATGTTGTACAGGTGGTTTGTCACTGACTCGATGTGTGTGTGCAAATTAGCTGGCATGATGGTGGAGAGTGTTTACAAGCACCTTTTTCGACCCATGTCTTTTTCATGCATTGTTTGAAAAGACATAGGGAAGACAGATTGGGTGCACAAGTGGTGCAAGAAGCTAGAGATATTCAGATGTTCATTTGTAACCACCACACCTCACTTGCTCTCTTCAAGACTTTTTTGAAGAAGGAATTCCTCAAACCTGTTAAGACAAGGTATGTCAGTTTTTCATTTTCTTAGAGAAGATGCTTGAGGTGCAAGAGGATCTACAGTTGATGACGGTCAATTCAGAGCAAAGTGGATGGCCTACTACAAACACTACTAAAGAAAAAAGTATCAAACAAGGAATCCTTGATAATGATTGGAGGTTCACTATGAGGTTAGAAATTGTTGATTTTTAATAACTCGCTCGTTTTAATATTAAATTTCTAATTCTAAGTTTTTGATTCATCTTTTATGAAATTTTTATTTGCAAATTTGCTCTTTCATCTCAGTTGTTGTAGATGTCATTATATATGTTGATATGAACTCTCCTAGTCTTTAAAAGATTTATAAGACATTTGACAACATGCTTGGGCAGATGAAGCAAGCACTTTGTAACAATCTATGCCCCCACCACACTCATTCCCACAATACATACATTTCAATTTGTTTCATTTGAGCACAAGCTAGCATCAGCCTATGTGAAATCCCTTTCCTACTGTAATATTAGCTGCAACAATAAAAATATGCATAGGATTTTTTTAAATACCCTCATCAAGGTTCAAATTTTATATTTGATGTGAAGATTTAGAATACATCAAATAACAATAAGCAACCTTAATACTAAATTATATATTTTTTAGTTAAGAATCATTGTTACTGAAATATAAAAAATAAAACTAAAAGGATTAGAATTTAACTCGTAAATTTCAAATTCAATATAAAAAAATTTAAACCTACAAAAAATAACAAGAATAACATTCAACTCTTTTGTGTGGCTGCTGAATGTGTAACATAACAGAAAATGGCATCCCCTAGTGGAGGGGTTTAATCTCTAATTGTTTCCATAGGATGTCGCTACAAATATTTGATTTGTAAATGTCTTTCAGTCTACTTGTGCTCTTAATATTTTGCATATGCTGTAAAAAAGAAGCCAAAACAAGATAAAAGGTACATATTCACACAACCAAAGAAAACCTTTTATAAACTCACAAAAAACTTGCTAGTTATGAAAAGCTCAAATATTAATTGTGAATTATTGAATGGAAAGCAATTTTTTCCAAAAAAACAATTTTTATGTAATTTTTTCATAAAATACAAGCTTTATATAAATTGATGTTCCACTTCAATTTTGAATGGGAAACGGGGCAAGTGATGCCTGCAAATAAATATGAGTAATGCAGTATAAAGCATCATACAAATCAACAATCCCCATCTAAGCCCAAAATTACAGTGAATATCCCAATGGCAAGATGTTGAAGACAACTTGAGACCAGATGAAATTGTGGATTAATGAACTCTCCATCCAAAACCTATTGAAGATAAATGAGACCAGATTGTGGATCAATGAACTCTCCATCCAAAACCTATCTAAGACAAATGAGACCAAACAAAATTGTCGATCTAGTAATGCTTGACGCAAAACCATGGTGTTGGTACAAGACAAGACTAGCACTTCAAGTTCAAACCCCATTTTGAAACTAGGTCACTGGTGTAAACATAAGTAAACACCATAAAAATGGCATCAAACTGCTGTGACACAATGTCCTTAAACTATAGAAGGTCCATCACTCTGAGTGCAAGATAAGTTGAGCATTATGTGAGATTGTTCAGAGTAGCAAGCATGCTGAATTGACATTGAAGCAAAGTTGTAAGATGCCTCCAAACAATGTTAAGAGTATTGACCATCAATCCATCCACATGGTAGATGGATTAAGGTAGTCATCCCTAATATTTTCCACTTCTTAGGTGTGATTGATGTTGCTTATCTCAAAGAAGGATTTAACCTTCTCAAAATATGGTCCATTTATTGCTCTTTTGTACATTGAAGGTTTGGATACAACTTTATTAAGGGTTTAACTTTAAATACTATCTCATTATTCCTAGTTAAGTATGGCAACAACATCAAGGTGCCATCCATGCTTACCGGTTCATGGTCTATTATGTCCACTCTTAAGATATGAATGCTGTACTGATCTACATTTGGGCTGATTGACTAAAAAGAAACCATGAGTGGCGTGCAAATAACACCGTCAACTCACCGCATTTTTATTTATTAATCACAATATTAAGAACCAAATCTAACATTACAGAAGGCATTATTCACATTGGAAAAAGTATTTTGGCCAATAATGTCAAGTCTCGTTTGCAATCAATCTAAGTCTGTACATATTAGGTTTGTGTTTGTGTCTTCCCTGTTTCTATTTGTTGTGTGTTTACCCTTCCTGGTATGTCTTTTCTTCCAACACCACCCTTCCCTTCTTCCTGTCAGAATTTTGCACTTATCCATCCTATCATGCCTTCCGAATTTCACCCACCCTACTGTTATATCTGTCAGACTTCTCCATTCTGTCATGCCTGTTGCTCGACCCCCAATGCATTGTCCTTTAGTTGAGTCATGTTATGGCCAACCTCCGATCGTCAATATTTCTGCCTATATTTCTGCTTCCCTCCTAACTTCCCAGCACGTTTATCATTGTTTCCAAGTAGTCTATTTTTGGCACCATTATTTGTGGAATCTTTCCCCCCATGATCACTATTCAAATTTGAAGTTGCAGATGCGCATGGTGGCCGCCTATCCATTTGTGGAAGATACAAAAGAGCAAATATTTCATCCAGGATCATCACGTACACTTAATCAATTCCTTTTGGAATCCATTTTGACCATTCGTATTTGAGTGTAGGATTTCTAAGATGAAAACCCTAGCGATTTTGGAGGATGACCTCATACAAGGGTTGTATCTAAGCTTCATTGGACATGGAATTCAGCCACATTGTACTGATCCAAATTACCATTGCTGTTGGTGTGAATTTACTGTTGCAGTCATTGATATTGCAAAACTATTTGAATGTAATACAGCCATTAATGTAATATAACAGAGATGAAGATTTCATCTGTTATTTGTTGTTTGAAATGTAATGATATTGCTGATGCATAAACAGTAGTTTTAAATCTGAGTTATCTAAGATCTGATTGAATGCTAAGGGTGATAGTATTGTTAATTGAATAATAAGTGTTTATGGAAGGTTAAGAATCTGATTTGCACTATTATTTTGACCTGGGACATTACAAATAATTACATCAAATCAATTTTGGCATACTGCCCTTTGAATCTAGAATACATCAAATTTTTTAAAAGATGTTATATTTTATGTACCTTCATGAAATATTTAGTACCTTCATTGCAGTACCTCAAACAGAAGTTTACAATGGGGATAAAGAAGACTCACATGAAATAAAGAGCGACCGAACCAGCCTGCAAATGTACTTGGATTTAATAATCTGCATTAGGAAACGCAGGTAAATAAATTCCAGTAGCACTATATGCTCTTGTACTGTCACTTATTGCTACTCATTCATACCAGTATATAACAGCAATTTAAAAGATAGTACTGGCCATACTTACCTTCCTGCTTGACAATAGAAAAGAATCCGGGGATGCTGCAAAACTGTTCTTTCACTTAGGTCTTTGTCAAGCACGCTCATGAGTACTGGAACACTTGTGTAGAAGACATTGTAAGCCATCAAACTTACAGAATTGAAAAGACTGGTTCCAGAAAGACCTGATACAAAAGAAAAACTGCCCCACAAATTCCAGTGTCAACACTAAATACTTTATCTTCAAGTATAGAAAAACTCACATCAATTTAAGTTTCTTAGGAGACAACTAAAATTAATTTAGTGGCTATGAAAAAATGCAATATCGAACAGCAAACAAAAATTTTAAGACTCACAGAATCTGAATAAAACAAATCAGCAATGATTTGTAGAATGAATATTGGGATAAAAATGCAGTTCGATTGTATGAATATCTCCCATGTATGAGTATTAGACGTTTGAGGAATTTGAATTCTGCAAGGAAAAGAGAAAATTTATTAGCTTTCCAAAGATAGGCATTCAATAAAACTAACATATTTATGCCATATAATATTCACTAAAATTTTTGCTTGCTTCTCTCAACATCTAGGTTTGAGTCCATGCATGTATTTCTAAATATTGCCATTCATAATTCCACTAACTTTAAACAATCAATGGATGATTATAACCATTAGCTGTCTTTATTCTACAGCTATTGAAGAAAACTTTTAACAAATTGAAAGTCAATGTTTAAAGAGAAGGAAAGTTTTCAATTGCTTTAGTCTATTGAAAATATGTATTCTGTATATTCCCCTTTTGCAGTGAAAATTGTATAATTATCAACATAAAGAAGGTCCTTTTTAACTCTGATTTCCTGACTCTATAAAGTTCAAAAGAAAAATTATGAAACAATTCAACAAGCCAATCTATTCAAAAATGTGACAGATGTAAAGTCCTGCCCTAATTTGGTATACAATTTTTTTCGATTTTACCAATTAAGCTGTTCAAGCATTTTATCAAATAGTTATCTAAGTGCTACCTCTGAGTGAGTTATCTCTGATTTAGCAGTCCACAATATGTCTCCTCACGTATGTCATTCCCAGTTCAGAATAATGACAAAATTACAATCATAACACATTGAGAGTACCAATGCCAGCAATAAGCAATTTGCATATAAATATGACTCAATGGACTGCAGGGATATATTTTATTAACACTTTCCAGAGTTCCCATTAATGCAGATAAACTTATCTCTGTTACAATAATGCTGTTAAGATATATGATTAATTTATCACAAAACAAATTCGAAATATAATTTCATCATCTTACATTTAACTCTCCCTGACCCATAATTTCTTCCAATACTTTGGTCAGCCTTTATTCCCTATTCCAAAGTCTTCCACTTGCAAATAAAAGAAACTTCAGATTTGAAAATACCTGAAAATCGCCTCTCCAAATTTTTCCCAATAATTAACTTCAAACTCACACAGCCCTATTTAATTGCAGTTGCTCCCTTGACCATTAACATATTTTATTCGTTGTTGTTCCCAAATGATGTGGCCCCCTCCCTCTCTTAGCTGAAGTGGCGGCTTCCCATAATCTTCCAAGGCCTGCTTTATGAGATAGTCATGACTCTTGAAAGGATTGAACTTAGCTGATATTAAAGTGCCTCCTTAATATAAATAATCGCCCAATTAAGAGATCGCTCCTTCCAGTGTATGATTTATTCTAACGCCTATACTTCCTGTAATAATAATAAATCATCCCCATGCCTTAATATTGTGCTATCGGTTTCAAGTTCAATTGCCTCCAAGAATATAAGCGGCAGTTTAAGGACCCGTGCTCTTTCTTAATAGGTGACCCACAGTTCATTAAAGAAACGGATGTATGAATGAAGTTTAGTAGGCATGATTAAAACTTCTTCGTTCCTTTGACAATTCAGCTGCTGCCAACAATCGTCCCAATGATATTAATTTTACTATGCTCGAAGGAGGAGAAATTAGCCAAAATCATGTCACCAACATTAACAACGCAAATACCAAACTGCCTTCAGACAACGACTCCTAAGCTAGCAGTAGTACTTAGAATTAATTCTCACGTCTCAAACCTAATCAGTGCCTCTCCTATCACAAAGTCTTTTCCTTGCCGCTATAATAAAATAATCACCCACAGCTATTACAAATGCACAGCTAGAACTATATATTTTATAATGCCAATTCCTTGTGATTTATGTGTCCTCTTTCTTGATCGCGTATGAGTTTGATTTTTCCTCACTAGCGGTAGTAATAAAAGAAACCAAATAATATGACTAGCCCGATTCCTAGGTCATTCCCGTGAATTCAAAGTATTATCGGCGCCAAGAAAAGTTTAGTCCTCCACGATTAATTCAAAGCTTCAAGAAAACTTTTTCAATACTTAATATGGTTTCCTCCTTGCTAAATATAGCTGGAACTGATTTACAAATCTTTAATTTATACATCAGCTTCATATAGGCTCTGCACTCTTGCGTTTGGATATAACGCCATGCCCCCCATTAATTGTCTTCTTTAATATAACGGCACCACAAGGCTTGAAAACTATTGAGATATTGCAGCTTTGATAATGATTC
The DNA here is from genome assembly GCA_007258455.2 of Sequoia sempervirens. Lineage (NCBI taxonomy): Eukaryota > Viridiplantae > Streptophyta > Pinopsida > Cupressales > Cupressaceae > Sequoia > Sequoia sempervirens. Next base: position 573,253,107 of record VDFB02000015.1, on the reverse strand, counting down.
AATTTCCATACTAGACAAAATATACAATGGGAAACCACTTCCTCACTGTGCTTGAATACAAAATTTAAGATTAAATATTTGATAGACTGGAGGAAGCAATGCCAACTTATACATACTACGACCTTTTATCCATCACTCAATCTGTGAATTTGCCTTCTTAATGCACCCCAAAGTGTAATACAATAATCCTGGACTTAATCGCAGAATATAACATATTATTAATCCATTTGATTGCAATTGAAAATACTGCAACTATGGCTGGAGCATTCATTAAGATATTCAATTCCTTCTATTAAAATACTCAAAATGACTTCCATATACAACCGACTTCTTTTTAATTTTCATCTACATAATATGTAATCAAAAATTAGTCTTTACAAAGATTTCACAAATTTCTTCAAAAACTTCAATCATTTTTAACCAAGCGAGAAACCTGCACGATTCCCCCAGCTATCAGCCAAGGTGAATAATCTCACCACCAGAGTTGATCTTCTCTTAGAGGGTTTCCGTCCTCCAAAAGGATGTGGTGAACCATTGTTCAACCAACCAAGAACCTATTCTCCAAAATCCAAAACCAGCATACTTGCAACACACCCCTTGCAAGCTCTTATTCTTCTCCTCACTGTAACTCCTCGTGTCTTCTTGAATTCCCATCTTTTCCCTTTTCACTTTTTATTTAATTCTTTTGAGGATCCAACAAAAGTAACTTAATTAATTCCATTTAACCTTTTTATATTTTAAGTTACTTTTGCACCATTAAATAATTAATTTTAGCTGTCCTTTTTAATATAATATTTTTGAACAACTTAAGAATTAATTATTTAACTACAATGCCAACTTACAAAATTGGGGACATTACAACAGAAGCCTCCATTAAAGGACATATAGCCATCAATGGGGCTCTTTATGTAGATGAAAGTTGCACCATGACTTAAAGCTTACTAAAAAGACACATACCAAGCAAAGAAGTGACTGTCTGCATTTTCAATTTCATGCAAACAATATCCGCATTAGACTAAACAAAAGAAAACAATAACTGGGCATGTAATTGTCTAAAAGGATATCACATTATATCCATTGGACATTACAATCATTTACATGAAATATTGAATAAAAGATACGTATTATATAATGACAGTCCAAGACATGATAACATATACTAAAGGGTAATGGAAGGTCATGTCTTTAGTGTATTTAATTATTAAATAATATTACTAAAGGGTATATAACATTCCCTGCCTTTGTGAAATGTTTTTTCTTTGAAGTATTTTTCAAACATTACTGATTAGTCTGGCTTCGATTTGTTTGATTTATGATTTGTTATTGTTTTCCACCTCTACTTCCTTCTCAACTGTTTCAACATGAATGCAGCCTTTTCATAATGTGTAGGTTCAACCAGGCCTGCAAACTAGAATGGACTTCTGAATATGAACCAGAGCCAAAAAGAAAAAACCAAATGACCACTGATATGAGAGGCATGCTAGCCGCCTTAACCTCACAATGCAAAATGTTAACCATTACATCTTAGGGTGATCACTAGTGTTAGGGATACTCCTACACACTAATTTAGACATTGAACCAAAAATATGGTGAAGAAAGGACTGTTGCCCCACATATGGTTAAAGATAGAATTAATTTTTGATACCATAAAGGGTTCCTTTTCGGCTCACATAAGAAGTGGGGTTTGCTCACCAATTATATGTATAAATGCACAAAAAGAATAACTCATTTTGTAAAGTTATAAATGTTAATTTCTCTCACCAAAATTGAGCATCAGCAGCATAATAACAGAGCTTGAAGACAATTCTTTAAGAACCATCCATCCATAGTTACTCATATCTTGTTAAATTTCTTCAACAAGCATCAACCCATTTAAATGTGAGTTTCATATTTTAGCTTGTTGATGTGAATAAAGTGTTTTACCTAACAAGTTCATCTAGTAGGTCCTATTCACATGTTAAGTTTATGTAAGTCTTAGGAATCTTTCTACAAGTCTTAGTTGGCATTAGATCTTATCTTATCTTATGTCATTTACTTCTTGTGTCTTAGATCATTTAATGTTTATTGTCTCATAACATAGGATTAAGACACTTGTCATGATCTTGTCTAATCCTATGTCTCACCTTGGCTATATAACCAAGGGGTTCTCATGTGTAAATCAACAATCATAATCATAATCTATCATTTGCATCCTTTGATAGAATAGTATTATTCTTTCACAGCTGATCTCTTTTGTACTTTCATAGAAGTTCCTTGATCTTGGGTGGCTACAATCTTCAACCAAATCTAGCATGGTGTAGAATATTCTATACCAACTCTTACATGGTATCAAAGCTTGTAGGATTGCTTCTTGTTAGTCTTATTTGAGAGATTTAGGTTGCGGATCTTGGTGGATCTTGAAAAGTTGAGTATGCTTTTCTCTTGCATCGAATGATGATCTGGAGAATCAAAAAAACTTGATAGAAATACCAAATTTGGGGGTTTCTTATTTGTGGCTTTGTATTGTAGGTCAAAATCAAAGCTTGTTGGTGTAGATTTGAGCTCACCATTAAGTTAAGAGGGTTCAAGAAAATCAATTTGAGGCCAAATCTACGAGGGTTTGAAGTTGGGTGGTGGTTGCCAGATCCAAGAGGTAGCTGCAATTTGGAGCATTTTGGATCAAAATATACCCTGTCATCGTATCTAAGAGACCCATAAACCCTAAGATTGACTATCAAATTGTCAAAATTTGAGCACTTCACCTAGAAGCTAAAAAAAATAATCGCCCTCCATCGTCTGTATGGTTGTCATAATTGCAAATCGTAGGTGATTGCGTTAGAAAATGGTACAGGTCGAAATATTTGTTTAAACAAAAAAAATTAGTTTTTTATTAAAATATTTTCTGATTTTAAAAATTAAAAATATATTTGAGTACCTGTGGATACTGTAGACTGCAGTACCGCAGGCCCCCCTTGACTGCCACGAAGCCACTGGCTAGGCCACGCTGTCGTGCGCCATCCGCCCGCAGGCCTAACGGCCCCACCAAACAAACCCACTGGCAAAAAAAAATATTCACCAGAATATCCCTTCCACATCCCACAGATTTGACAGAATATTCCGTCAAGGGAATATTCCATTCAAAGATTCTGTCAGGTCAAAGATTCTGACACATCTTTAAATATTCTGACCAGTATTAGAATATTCTAGTGGGCGGTGAATATTCTGGCAGACAACTGCTGACATCAGCACTGTCAGCAGTGACATCAGCAATTTATATTAAACTAAATATACACTTTCATTAAAGTCAATGTAGTCAAGATGGTGGCAGGATAAACCTGCAATTTCTACAATATGTGGATTATCTTGCAATTGCCTACAAGCAATATAGATTTTTATGTAGAAAAGAAAAATAAAAACATGTGCAGCTATGATGTATGTGAAACTAAACCACAGGAAAGCCAAGTAAGATGCAGCCTCGTTGGCTGTCTTGATTGTCTGACACTCAAAAATATGGCTGATTACTCTTCTTGACGAATGAAAATCATCTAGCAGTGACAATTACCACTATGTGATTGCTCATTTTACAAATCATCAAGCTCATGAGAGATGAGTTCATCATAAACCAGTATCCATGAAATAAGGCAAACGTAGATTGACTTGGTACTAAACATGTAATTGATACTCTACAAAATAATATCTGATAATTATGCACTGTACAAACACTAAATACATAAAGGTAATATTTTTGTTTGTTTAGTACTGTGTAAATGAAGATGATAGATCCACCAATAATGTTCACTTGTTGATCCTGTTATTTCTGTTACTTCTTTAATCTCTGGGATGGTCAATATTTGTGATCTGATATTATATTCAATTTCTATTACCACTAATGATGAAATATTTACAAAACTTCTAAATTGAGATACCAGCCAGCAAACAAATGATGAGTTAATTATCTATCAAAGTAGACAAGACAACCTTCTCTTCCACAGAAAACTTAATTCTGTAATATATAGTTTGATAATGTAAACAGCATAATATACAGTACATAAAACTTGTCTAGATTTTCATCCTAGTGAGTCTCTTTTCTACATTTTGGTTACATAGATTGTCTATACCGAAAAGAGAAATATGGAAAACTTAGGAAAATAAGGGCATGCCTCACCATGAAACTATAATCAATCAAAGAAAATCTAAATGGAATACTAAGAGTACATATGTAAACCAAACATGTATAGTGAAAAATGAATCCATGCTTAAAAAACATAAAATGAGAACAAAAATAAGGAAAGGCACAAATGTTTTCACTTCAGAAAAGCATACTTCCTATGCTGAAGTCTGCAGCCCTTGCAGCCTGCATGCCTTCTCGTCCACTGATGCCTACACCTATATGTGCCTGCTGGATCATCCTCACATCATTACCACCATCTCCAATGGCCAGTGTCCTGTAGTCGCATGATTTAAGTAGCTCCACCAGCTACAATTGACCACAAATAATGTCATTAATAACAAACAACTACATTGAAAAAGTAATCACGAGAAGTTTAATCTGTCTTATTCTATAACAACCTGGATTTTTTTCTATGGCATAAATGTGCATGTGATCATATTTATCTTCAATTTACAGAATATAATTTTCTAACTCCATAGTAGTACAGAGCAAAGTTCGTATGAGTATTTTAACATTTTTACATTTCAGTTTCAATATATAAACTATCTCAAAAATATTCCTAAAAGACAAGGTTTGTCAAGCATAGCGAGGCACACCAAAATTAGACTACCAAAGATTAACCGAATCTTCATCTAGCACCTTACAATGATTTGAAAACAATGAAAATATTAATATAAGTTTATAAAATGAAATGTACAAAATATAAAATTTTGGCATTAGTGTATTAAGCATGAAATGCCGCCTATACAGACAAACATGCATCTATATGTTGGTTTAATCATGGATACACCATGATATTAACTTTTAAGTTTACTTGGGTAGTTACTTTTTTCTTCAGTTGGAAACTTTAGTTATTTCTTATTTTAAGTTATTAGGAATTTCTTTTAAGAATAGGCATGTTCTGTAAGCAAGCTGATAAATAAGAGTATATAACCTGTCCAAGGGTTTGAGCTTAATTGGTTAAAATATTGAGTTCTCATTGTGGAGACCCAAGTTCAAATCCCAAAAAGACATCTAATGTGGAATTATAATTTCTGACTTTTGGAATTATATTGGTCTCATGAAGATGCTCATATGAGCAAAATATTTGTAAACAATTAGCAATATAAAAAAAAAAAAGTATATAACCTAGCAAACCAGAATCAAGGCTGACGTAAATTGGCCAATAGAATCACTTTAGGGCTAGCATTAGTAATTCTATAAAATAAAGTGTCACAACCCCTCTATTCTGAGAATTAGAACCTTATAATTAATGTTCAAAATGATTATGAAAAAAATTTATTAATTAATTGATTCTGGATTCTGATTTGTCCTAATGAATTCTAATATGTATCCTTTTCTCTATATTTCCCAGGCTTGGACTAATAGCTTTCAGGCCTGGCATGGCATAGTCAAATATGTACACTTTGATTTCTATCTTATATGATGAGGTTCTCTTTTTCAAAAAAAAACATTAAGAATTAATTAATTGATTATTTGAAAATAATAATAATAATAAAATCTAAAATTATTCTTCTCATTATAAAAACTAAAAATAAAATAAGTAAAAATAAAGCAAACTTTAAATAACAGATTGATTTAAAACAAATAAAATTGCTTTCTTTGTTGACAGATATATTCTAAGTGGATAATATAAATTATTCAATAATAGCCAATTTTTTAATCCATCCTTGTTTAAAATGATTTAAAAGCTATAAATTTGGACATATATTTCTATTTTTATTTACTGTGTTAATAGTTTAATTTTATCTTGTCTAGCTATTTTAAAACAAAGAAAAAAGAAATATAAAACATGATTTAAAACAAAATAAAGCAGAAGGGAAAAATAGGGAAAAAAAAAAAGAAAAAACTGCTATGGGTTATAAATAGGGGAGAAAAACAAATGATTGATCATCAAGAGAACAGTATTGAGCACTTGCAAACATAGTTAGAGTATTTACAGGTGAGCAAATCTATCACCAGTTTGGCATAGCCACCATTGTTTAGTGTACCACACTAGGTCGGATCCTTCTTAAAAACACTAAAATTCTATTCAAACCAACTAAATGACTGGTACAGTTAAGACTGGTAAATATTTCTAAATTGAGCCACAAAATATATTGCAATCACAGACAGATGCACTGTTAAGACAATTTGATTCAATTTCAACAACTATTGATGTGCAAATTCACCAGAATCAAGAGCTCTGAAATACAAATATGCCAATATTGCGGCTTACAGTTTAATTAGTTTGATGGTAACATATCCTCCAGCATTGGATTTGTTTCTACTTGTCAAGTTCGTGCTGGCAATTATCTGCCCAGAGTGTTGTGGTTGTAGGTCAGAATGTTATGAGCGATATGGAGCTCCGCCAGAATATTGGCGTCGCTCAAAATGCTCGGCACTCGGATCTTTGGCGTGGGTTCTTAATTCCTGATCACGCACACCCCATGTTGACACAGGACGCTTATAGTCTCATGGTGCGATCCTCATAAACTGGTGCCAGCTTGGTAATCCTTTGATGATACCCCCAGATGATGATGCCGTGTCAGTGTAGAATGTCTGTTGGAGTTAACGGATGGACAGGGTGCTCTGCGAATGATTTTCGGCCAGAGCCAGAGGCTCAGCCTGTTTGAAATATATGATAGCCTACACTCCACGATCACATAAGATTGACTCAGGCTTGCATTGACGGGTCGCTAGCTCAAAAGCAAGTCATCTAGTAATCGTCCAGCTCAATAGTCCATCCCTGGTGCTTCAATTTGTAATTCATAACAAGTCTGGAATGAGCGAATGGTGGTATGAAGTAAACAAACACGAATCTTCCCAAGCTGAATGCTACGCACCAACCTGGGTTCTAGCGTGTGAGAGACTACGTCCTCACCGGTAGTCTAGAAAGAGATTAACTCCAAAATTCGTGATACCCCAAGAAGAAACTCGATCATCTATTTAAACTAAATCTATCCGCCAACCAAAAGGAGTTGGCCAGAACCAAAAAATAAAGAAAATAAAGAAAATAAATTCAAATACAAATGGGTGCCACCAAGAGTCAGCCTAGCACAATAATTTTAATTTATTCATTTAGTGTTGAAAAACACTATTTTTTAAAATTCTCCCGCCAATGATCAACTGGAAATTTCAGGAACATTACAGTCCCCGCCCTGAAATGGTTGCTTGTCCTAAAGCAACTTGAGATTAGGATGCTGGAAGATCTCCACCCCTTCCCAAGTAGCATCTTCAGTAGGTAGGTTCTTCCATTTGACTAAGTATTACAGAATAACCTTGTTTCTCAGTCATTTCTCTCTTACGTCCAACATCGTTTCGGGTTCAAGAATCAACTTTCCTTCGTCATCAAGTGGTGGCAACTACAATGATGGTGTAATCTGCTGTCCTAAGGCCTTCTTCAAGCATGAAACGTGGAAGATGTTATGAATTTTGCTCCCTGGTGGTAGTTCAAGTTCATACGCAACCTCCCTAATTCTCTGTGTGACCCTAAATGGCCCATAGAACCTTAGCCTCAGCTTTTTCGCTTTGTTTCCCTTGAGAGATGATTGTCGGTATGGTTGCAACCTCAAGTACATCATGTCGTTGACTTCAAAAGCCCTTTCAGTCCTTCACTGATCGGCATATAATTTATGTTGATTTTGGGATAGCTACATATTTTCCTTCAAGGCATTTACGATGTCCACGTTCTGTTGAATCATGTCTCTGGCACTCGGAACTCTATTATCTGCAAGGATCAAATCCATGAAGGATGTGGCCTCGTACCCATAGAATGCCTTGAATGGTGACATCCCAATAGACATGTGATGGTTGTGTTGTAGCAATATTCCCCAAGATGTAGCCACTTCACCTAGGCCGATTGCTGCCCTGTCACGTAGTTTCTTAAATATCCTTCAATCCATTTGTTCACTATCTTCGTTTTCCCATCTGTTTGAGGATGGTAGCTCGTACTAGGGGTCAATTCAGTGTGAGCCAAATGAAAGAGTTCTTGCCAAAACAAGCTGATAAATCTGTTGTCCCTGTCACTCACAATATTTCTTGGCAAACCATGTAGTCTAAATACTTCTTTGAAAAACAAATCTGCAACTTGTGGTGCCTTAAATTTTGAAGTAATGGCAAAAAAATGAGTGTACTTAGTGAGCCTATCCACCACAACATAAATGCAATCTTTACTTTGCGCCCTTGGCAGCCCCATGATGAAATCCATCAAGATGCTTTCCCATTTTTGGTTGGGAATGGGTAAGGGCTGCAACAAGCCAGCTGGTAACACATGCTCCGTTTTATTTTGTTGACATACCAAGCATTCCCTTACATGTTGCAATATATCGTTTTTCAATCCCTTCCATGCAAAACGTCCCCTTACTTGTTTGTATGTCTTATAGAACCCTAGATGACCAGCAAGCGGAATATCATGGCAAGCTTTAATAATCTTGTTCTTGACCCTAGAGTGAGGCACAAGGTAGACCCGATCTTTTTAAAGAATGAGCTCCTCAACCACCCTGTGCCTGTCATCAACTATCTTTCCCTCCAAAATGTCATTAGCAAATGAATCCTTAGCATACTCAATTGTAATATCTATTCTCCAATCAGCTGATATATCAGTCATAGCACAAAGATAAGGCTTCCTAGAAAGAGCATCAGCTACCACATTAGTCTTGCCCTTCACATACTCAATATCAAAATCATAAGCTTGAAGTTTGCTTACCTATTTCTGTTGTCTATCGTTTAAGTCTTGCTAATTTAGGAAGTACTTCAGGCTGTTATGATCTGTCTTCACCACAAATTTCCTGCAGACCAAGTATTGTCTTAATTTCGCAAGAGCATGCATAATAGTTAATGCCTCCTTGCCATAAATGGAGAAAGCCCTCTTAGGTTTTGGTGAGCTTTCTACTCTCATAAGCAATGGGATGTCTGTTTTGCATTAAAAAAGCTCCAATACCTTCGCCTGAAGCATCACACTCAAGCACAAAAGGAGATGAAAAATCGGGAATGGCCAAAACGGGGCATGAACTCATTACCTCCTTGAGTTTGTCAAATGCCAGCTGGGCTATGGGGCTACACGAGAAGGCTCCTTTCTTTATCAAGTTGGTCAATGGTGCTGCAAGCTGAGAGAAACCCTTCACAAATCTTCTGTAGTAGCTGCAAAAACCCACAAATCCTCTTAGCTATGTTAAGTTCTTGGGGGTAGCCCACTCCTATATTGCCTTGATCTTTTCTTCATCCACACTAACCCCTTGGGCACTAATCTTGTGGCCCAAATATAGGATCTTTGTCATCCCAAATTCACACTTCGACATCTTGGCATAGAATGAATTCCTCTCAAGAATGTTGAGCACTTCCTCTATATGCTTTAGATGTTCTTCCCATGTTTTACTGTAAATCAAGATGTCATCAAAGAAAACCAACACAAATTTCCTTAACTGAAGAATAAGTACCTGATTCATGCAAGATTGAAAAGTAGCGGGGGCATTGGTTAACCCAAACGGCATCACCAAGAATTCATAATGCCCATGGTGGCACCAGAAAGCTGTCTTTTGAACATCCTCCTCTCTAACTCTAATCTGATGGTAGCCTAAACACAAATCAATCTTGGAGAAGTACACGGCTCCATGTAGCTCATCTATTAATTCGTCGATTCCTGGGAATAGGATAGCGATTCTTGATTGTCTTCTTGTTGAGTGCTCTATAGTCTATACACATCTTGAGTGTTCCGTCCTTTTTGACCAACACCACCGATGAAGCAAAGGGGTTTGAGCTTGGACATATAAACCCCATATCCAATAGCTCCTTGATTGCCTTCTCGATTTCTTCTTTGTATATCTGTGGATGACGATAAGGAGTCGTGATCACTGGTTTCGCCCCTTCTTCAAGTTCTATCACATGCTGAAACCCTCTGCCTAGTGGCAATCCTAATGGAATCTCTCGAAAAAACTTTGCACTTCTTATCCAAAATATCTTGAATGTCTCTGGGAAAGGCTCCTTCCTCCTTTGGTATACTAGTATCTGGAATGAGGCATTTTGCTGCCCATGCCACCTGATCTCTACGGAAAGATCGCTCCATTCTTTTGGCCGAGACCACCATAGGCCCATTCCTGGAGAGGCCCTTGAGCACAACCTCCTTACCCTCATGCTTGAATTTCAACTCCATGGTTTGGTAGTTGGTGGTGTATTCTCCTAATGAATGAAGCCATTGTACCCCCAAGACCATGTCCATGTCACCAACATCAACCACATAGAAATCCTCTTTCATCTTGTGTCCCCCCAAAATTAGCTCCATTTGTTGAATTCGTTTTGTGCAAGGAAGGACGTTTCCTCCAGCTACTAGGACATCAAACCCTTAAAAGTCCTTTGTCGCTAGACGTAACTTAGCCACTATTCTCTTGTCGATGAAGTTATGTGTAGCTCCACTATCGATTAGCACTGTCACTCTTTGCCCCCGAAGAACTCCCCTCACCCATAGAGAATGTTATCAAGGTGTTCCTGAAAGTGATGCCAAGGTGCTTCCTACTGGTCTTTCTTCTATTACGAGCTCCTGCGACTCTCCAAGAATATCCTCTTCATTGATCCCTTCTTCAGTGTCTGCTTCATCATTTGATACTACTTCGATATAATAAACTTGTCCTCTCCCTTGGCACCTGTGTTGATTATTCCACTTTTCATTGCAATAGTAGCACAAGCCCTTCTTGCACAATTCATTCCTTGACATACCATGTTGAACTGTAGGAGGGGTCTTAGGTAGTGGATTTTCCTTAATGAAAGGCTTCTTTGGCTGCCCTACTGGTGTGTTCTTGATAGTGGCCTTCCCTTTCTTAGTGGAGTCTTCAAGATTCAAGGCTTTCGGAATGGCATCTTCCAAAGTTGTTGGCTCCAAAGCCCTCACCAACCCACGGAAGGAGTCAGATAGGCCTTCGATGAAGAAGAAAGTGAGCCTCTTATTTGATACATTAGACACCATTACTACAAGTCTCTGAAATTCTGAAACATATTCATCCATAGTGCATGTTTGCTTCAATCTAGTTAGTTCCTAAAAGTATGCTTCTGGATCTTTTCTGTCAAACCTCTTCACCAATTTTTGCGTGAAGTCTTCATATGAATTGACTTGCCCAAATCCTTGGATCACGATACCATGGTGCCACCATTCATGTGCTAACTCCTCCAAGTGCAGGATGGCAAATTTGATAGCTTATTACTCAGTCATGGGGCTGAGAGTGAAGTATGTGTCCAGCTTTTGTATCCATGATTGTGTCGTCATCTTCCTCGAACCATTGAAAGTTGGCAATGAGAGCTTGTTGATCTTATGTTGGAGATCCCTATTCCCACAATGTTGTCTCCCATCACTCCGTCTAGCACTATAAAACTGATCGAAAGAGATTACAGCTTGTACATTCTCATTCAAATCCAGGTATTCACGCACAATGCTTGCATAGCTGTGTTGCTCTTCCCCTTCTTGTCGGCCCTCTGTTTTAGGCAAAAATCTTGGCTAAGGATGCTTGTAGGTGTGTCCATTTGAAGTTCTGCTTTGTTCCCCACCTGAATGTTTTGAATGCCCTCCTTCATCACTATTGGATCCTGATTTGATGTTGTTGACTGCAGCAATGAGTGACTGTATTGCTTGCAGCAATGCCTAATTTGTTTGGTCCTATTGTTTCATGAAATTTTCCAATTTATCATTCTGATCTTTGTCTCCCATTTTTTACTTACCTCTACCTCCTATTCCTTGAGCAGCTTCAAACTTCTCTCTCTCTATAGCATGAAGATCTCGCTGGCTCAATTGCATACAAAATAGCCCACAGGCTGGTAGGCCTTATGGCTCTGATACCATTGTAACACACTAGGTCAAAACCTTCTTAAAAACACTAAAATTCTATTCAAACCAACTAAATGACTGGTACAGTTAAGATTGGTAAATATTTCTAAATTGAGCCACAAAATATATTGCAATCATAGACAGATGGACTGGTAAGACAATTCAATTCAATTTCAACAACTATTGATGTGCAAATTCACCAGAATCAAGAGCTCCGAAATACAAATATGCCAATATCATGGCTTACAGAGTTAATTAGTTTGATGGTAACATATCCTCCAGCATTGGATTTGTTTCTGCTTGTCAAGTTTGTGTTGGCAATTATATGCGCAGAGTGTTGTGGTTGTAGGTCAGAATGTTATGAGTGATATGGAGCTCTGCCTGAATATTGGCGTCGCTCGAAATGCTTGGCACTCGGATCTTTGGCGCATGTTCTTAATTCTTGATCACGCACACCCCATGTTGACACAGGATGCTTATAGTCTCATGGTGTGATCCTCATAAACTGGTGTCGGCTTGGTAATCCTTCGATGATACCTCTGGATGATGATGCCGCATCAATGTAGAACGTCCACTGGAGTTAATGGATGGACAGGGTGATCTGCGAATGATTTCTGGCCAGATCCAGAGGCTCAGCCTATTCGAAATATATGATCTCCTACACTCCACGATCCCATAAGATTAACTCAAGCTTGCGTTGACGGGTCACTGGCTCAGAAGCAAGTCATCTGGTAATCATCCAACTCAATGGTCCATCCCTGGTGCTTCGATCTGTAATTCATAACAAGTCTGGAATGAGCGAATGGTGGTATGAAGTAAATAAACACGAATCTTCCCAAGCTGAATGCTACGCACCAACGTGGGTTCCAGCGTGTGAGAGACTACGTCCTCACCAGTAGCCTGGAAAGAGATTAACTCCAAAATTCGTGATACCCCAAGAAGAAACTTGATCATCTATTTAAACTAAATCTACCCGCCAACCAAAAGGAGTCGGCCAGAACCAAAATAAAAATAAATAAATAATTCAAATACAAATGGGCACCACCAAGAGTCGGCCCAACACAATAATTTTAATTTATTCATTTAGTGTTGAAAAACACTATTTTTTAAAATTCCCCCGCCAATGATCAATTGGAAATTTCGGGAACATTACATTTAGGGATCTAGTATCGTAGTAGTTGAATCTTTTGAGAAAGAGAATTTTTTGACTTTTACAAGTATATACCATCCATAGATCGATTGGAGACAAGGATTTGTTTACCTTTTGAACCCAAGACTAGAACAAGAGACTGGTTGAGAACAATGAAAATGACAAAGGAAGATAATATAGAAATGTGATTCTGGAAGTTACAAGATGTTGCAAGGATTTCCAACATAGAAGAGAAGGTGGATAGACTTGAAATCATGATGCTAGTCTTGATAGCCAAGGTGGGAATCCCAAAGAACACAAAGGATGGACAACTAGAACAAATGGAGACGAAGCAAGAAGAGAGCTCTAATAGGATTTCTTCAAGGCTTAAGAGAAAAATCAACATTCAACCCTTTGACAACAAGATTAATGTAGAGAAGCACAACCAAAGGATGTCCTAAATGGAGGTATATTTCAATATTTATGAATCATCCCCTCATTGTCAAATTCATATTACAAGGTTGAAGCTATTCAAGCATTCTCTAACATGGAATAAGAGATTTGCTTACTCTTTAGAAACTTTTTAAGTGCCACCTTTTTCAAAGTGGGATGACTTCAAGGGATTATTCTACAAACATTTTTTTCCCATTTACCATGAAGAAGAAGATGGCACCACTTGAGACAAAGGCAGGGATAAAGTGTGCAAGCATACACAAGAAAGTTTAGAAAGAGGGCAGTACAATTGGAAAAAGATGTAATGGACCATGAGGTTCTCGAGAAATATATTGGATGATTATTTGGACATTTGAAGAGGGCTATCCTAATGGTCAAAAGCCAAGAAATAGGCAAGGTGTGTGCCCAAGCACACTACCTTGAGCTAGATATGAAGGGGTACTCTTCACATAAAAACAAGCAAGGTGATGAGAAGCAATTTAATTGAGATAAATATGAGGAAAGTGGCAAAGGAAAAGGTAAGAAGAATGCTACTACTGCTATAAATCAAAAGGGCAGAGGTAAAGAAAGGTATCATCACTCACATTGTGATAAAGCACTCAAAAGAGAGGTGTTCGAAGCTACTCCCTGAATTGGGACCTTCAACTAAGAAAGATTAGCATGCCAATGTTGCACATAAACTAATAGAGATTGAGTACACCTCAATGTAGATGAGTGTTTGTCATCTGCCACAGTTAATAAAAGAGCACTAAAGGTCAGTGACAGCACACATCGAGGAGAAGAGCTCATACAATTATTTCAAATAAAGATAAAAGTGAAAGATAATAAAGCTAATACCATGTTTGACTCATGTTCTCAAGAAAAACTCGTTTCTACTAGGCTGGTTAGTGAGTTGGGACTGTAAGTTGTCAACATCCGAATCCTTATACCTTGGGGTGGTTGCAAAATGGAGTGGAGATAAATATGTCAAAACAATACAAGTTGGTTTTTGGTCTACATCCGGAGTTCAAAGATGAAGTAATGGTAAATATTGTGCTATTAGATATAAGTGATACAATTCTAGGGAATACTTATCTGTACCTGAGAGAGTAGACTATTTTAGGCAAACAAATCAATATAGACTCCGTTGGAGTGGGAAAGAGTTTATTTTGAACTCCTAAGCAAGAAAGTCTAAGATTAACACTTCAAAACACAAAATACTAATTAGTGCTAATAGAAGGATTATTTCCCCAATGTTGGACAGAACCAATGCATGAAGGGGTTATTGTTGCAACTAAACATGAACTTCATATGAATGGGGAAGAAGCAGGGAAAAGGGCAACAAATGCAAAACCATGCAATTATGTTCTATGAAGCTAAGAATGTACACTTTAAGAGACATATGGACTTGGAGCATGGGATCAGTTTCAAGGCTTCATGTATTTTGCCTTTCACTTATGTTGATATTTTGCATGGACCAGTCAAGGGGCTGGTTTGTGTCAGGGTTTGTTCATTTTTGTGTGAGGGACAAATTGGATTGGTGTGGTTGTTGCCAAGTCATGTTGATAGAGTCCTAACAAAGGCATGAAAATGGGAGTTCTTTATTTTCAATCCAAGTAAGATTTTGAGGACTGAAAGCTCTCTATGGAAGACGTATGATCTGTGAAATTGGTCAAAGTATACTAAACCACCAGGGTCATCACATTCTATGTTCATGAAGATTTCTCATAGCATTAGAATTTCAGATTCATCACAAAATGATGCGATACTGAGCAAAGAAGGATGTGATGATGTCAGAAGGATGACAAAGGTGATCCGAAGCATCTCAAGAAGTGCTGAGGACAAATTGCAGACCTTCAAAACAACTATAAAAGCTATTGTGACAAATTCACTACTTTTTGCAAGTGGTGAGTTCACCACCTATGGAAGGAACTTGTTTCTATCATGGAAAAAATGTAAACACCACAGTGAAAGCATATAACACCCCCTGGCATAATCAGCAAAACCAACACAACAAAAACAATGTTCAATGCAATGAGTTTTGTCAATTGAATTCATCTTTCAAATGTTTGATCTTCCATTTTCCATAAATGAGAGGACAAAGGAAAGTCTATAATGTTTATTCACAAAGTGTGGGAGGTTGGCTGGAATGGTGGTTTTAGTTCTATTATTGATTGTAACAAGAACGTTGTAGTTCTTTTGTGATGGAAGAGATATTGTAGGTGTCTTAAGAACTTCTAAAGCATTATGACCTTGTTACAATCACAAGACTTGGCTAGCCCGAAGGTAGTTGAAGCTAATTGAGGCCAGCGAACTCATGACCAAAGTACTCAGTGAGTCCAGTTAGACTCGCCAAGACTTCCAAACTTATCAAATCTAATGACCCATCATTGAGACAGAACCAAGTCAAGCATGAAAATCAGAAATTTAAAAAAATAATAATAAAAAAAAATTAAAAACAGTTAAGCCTAATACTCTGGCAACACACATAGTTAGGACCTAATTACTACTTTATGGCTTCGACAATTGTGTTTTCTCTTAAGAGTTTGGAGGACACTTGCAACTTGGTTAGAAGTGATAAATTTATTAAAATTGACATATGCAATGAAGGACTATGTGGTCTCAATGGCATGGCCCAAGACACCGTTGGGGATGCTACCACTAGACCTATAATGTCCCCATTTTTAGCACTACGCTTTCCAATAACGATTAGCCTATTTCCAACGGCCCATAGGCTAGTCAAGGGCAGAATTAGGGTTTCCTATTTTTTAGGAGGTTTCCTTTTGAGTTCTCAGGGGTTGCATGCAGGAGTTTGGCAGTTTGTCTTCTAGGTCTTTCTGGGTTTTCAGAGAGCTTCAGAAGGATGTGACATGCATTTCAATTAGGAGTGTGTCACACATTTTAATCAGGGGTTGCATGAAGGGTTGATTTCAGTACTGTACTTTCTCCAAGTTGCAGATTTTATGGTTGA
Organism: Sequoia sempervirens; assembly: GCA_007258455.2. Classification (NCBI taxonomy): domain Eukaryota; kingdom Viridiplantae; phylum Streptophyta; class Pinopsida; order Cupressales; family Cupressaceae; genus Sequoia; species Sequoia sempervirens. The sequence continues at coordinate 573,236,636 of VDFB02000015.1, read as the reverse complement.
GTATTGAATTTTCTAGTGCTGGTCGCCCTAGTCTTGGAGGTTGTTCCATTTCTAGATTTTCCCTGGGAAGCGTGCAAAATAATTTGGGGCTGTTTGGTGCTATTTCCTTGTTTGTACTTGGTCACCCTTCTCATATGTTTCATTTGCACTTGGTTTGACATTATTCGGAGTATTGGAAAAGTTACGAGCATAAAGGTGAAATTTGTACTTGTCAGTTTGGTTTTCAGTTTGCTGCAATTTTATATCAAACTTGATATTTCAGTCATTTTGGCTACATTTCGTATGTTGGATATCATGCACTTGTTAGGAGATTATGCTCTAACATTTTGGTGATCATAGGATATCTATATCTCATTGTATTTGCAAATTATACTTCATATTGTAATGCTGAATCAATAGTACTAATCAGCACTTTATATTTCTGCAATTTACATTTTATATTCCCATTGAACAAGTGGAAGAGACGGACCTCGCCATCTATCTATTTCATTTTAGTACTGTTCTTTGCTTTCATACCCGCTGAAAAATGGAAGGGGTCGGCTAGCTGCCCAGACATTTCATTTTTGCATTTTGTACTTCCACTCCCACTAAATAAGTGGTCGGAGTTGGTCAATTGAGCAACCATTGTATTTCTAGCTTTCAGTATATTTAAGCTAACGATCCCCTTTCCACCGTATGCTCTCACCTCGCCCACACTGGGAACTTGGTGATCAGAAAGTGAAGGGTTGATTTCAATACTGTACTTACAGTTTCAGATTTCATCTGACAATCCCCTTTCCACTGTATGCTCTCACCTTGCCCTCATTGGGATCTGGGCGATCAACAAGTGAAGGGTTGCTTTCCATTGGTTTATCATTTCTCTAACGTTAACAAGTGAAATCTTGTGCCCAAAAATTGAAAAAATTATAAGGGGATATTTCAAGACCCCTACAGGGGGTGCTACTCCTCAACCCCACAAGGGGCTTTTTCCCCCAAACTGTACTCTAGTTTAAAAAGCACAAAAATAAAAATAATTTTGGACCTTGTTGGATGGAAGAGCAACGACTTTCATTCTTTAGATTTTTTCCCAATTAAATCCCAAGTAATTGAATTACATTTATACTTTTGGTTTGTTGAATCAATCCCTGTCCTAAGTAATGCTCATATGGTTGTAGCAGCATTTGTAGAATTTTTTGAGATACAAGTGCAAGACTCCACATAGAGCTAGTGATGCTCAGCTAAGTTATACATGCTTCTCTCTACAATAGTTAATAATTCCATGTGATTTTTTTATGCCACAAATGTCAAAATCCATGAATTTTGTGACCTAAAACACTTGAGAATATTTATGTATTTAAAAATGTTGTTTGCTTCAACGCAAATCCGCTTTTGTACTCATTTGATTGATGCATACTTGTCTATGTGATCAAAGTAGCTTCTAATTGAGAAGTGTGTTATGTCTTTAAATTTGATTTATTGAAGGGTGCATAGTAAAACATTTAAATCCTTAAATTCTCTATAATTCATGGCTTTTAAATTTTCAGAGTCTTTGTCGAGTCTAACTGTCATGTCTCAATCTAAGCCAAAAATCAGTTTGGCAAGTCTGAGCCAAGTTCAAGGCTTGTAACTATGGTAATCAACTCTTGCATAGGGATATGAGGAGCTTATAGCTCATTTTTGCAAGACTTTTTTCCCGGTTGAAGTGTTTCTCCAAGGGAAACCTTGTGTATTTTCTTTATTGTTAGGTTTCTCTCATTTGCTTATCATTGTTTATGATGTTTCCATCTTATTTTCTTTTGATATGCATATGATATGTTATGTTATTAACCATTAGAAGAGATTAGAGTGTGTGTATTCCGGGGGGTTTCATTTTGGCTTGGGCCTTGTTTGTTCTCACAAGAAGCAACATACCATAGCCCTCTCATCCATATAAGGTGAATACAAAAGAGTAGTTAATGCAGCCATAGAGTCTATTTGGATGCAGCAAAACTTGTCTAAATTCAACATCCATCAGCATCAGCCTACTACCATTTGATGCAACAAATAAAGTACTATCCACATCTCAAAAATCCCATGGAACATCACACGTTGAAGTCCACATGCACTAGATTTGGCAGTTGATTCATGATCACACCATCAATCTTCAATATTATCACACAAAATTGCAAGTTGTTAACACCTTCAATAAACCATTCACTAAGACCAAATATGTTCATCTTCCAGCATTGCTAGGAGCATAGTGGAAAAAAAAAATTTGGGAAAAAACCAGCAAACTAAAAGATTTAATTTTTTTCACATAAAAAAAGGATCTAATTGGGAAAAAATTGGATTTTCAAAAAAGCACAGAAAAATGCAAAAAAAAAAAAAGAGAGAAACCCATTGTTTTTAAATATAAGGGCATTTTAATAGCATAGAGATTAGACAGCAAATAAAAACGAAAGTTTAGCCCATGAATTGTGGAATATGGATTTTCTCATTTATGTTCATATTGCTGATTGCATTGCATTGCACAGTGCATAAATAATAACTAGATGCTAATATTTTTCATATTTTCAATGACAAAATCTATTTTATACAAAGTCAACAAAAATACTTAGTACAAAATTCCAAAAAATCAGACACAGCCAATGATTCTTGCTACTACCAAGAGAGCTGCACTAGAGGACTATAGGTCATGATGATGAAGCTCCTAGGTCAATGCCTCTCCCAAGTCGTTCAACCACACCACCAACATAGTTGCACTCCTTAAGGAGATCATAATCATCACCATCATCAAGGACATCATCATTTTCCATCCACTTAGTATCAGGATTGATCTAATTGAGGCTTACTGATTTTATTTGTAATTCCACAGTCAGTATTAATCATCACCATCATCAAGGACATCATCATTGCCATCCACTTAGTATCGGGATTGATCTCATCGAGGCTTACTGATTTTATTTGCAATTCATTCAGAATCTAGATATATACATCCTATTATTCTACCTTGCTCATTTTTATGCATTGGTTTCCTTTCTTCCTCTTATTCTATTAGTATTTGTTGGTTCTCCCTAGGTTCTTGTTACTTTTTGGTGTTAGGTTTATATATATACATGTATTTACACACATCTTCTATGCATTCTCGTGCATATGCTGCTTTCTTATTCCATTTCTTGATTATTTGCACAGCTTTTTTATATCATGCATAAATATAAAAACATTCACCTATGTAGGTAGGTAGGTACACATATATAGGTATATGTATACATACATACATACACACACACACACACACATGGATGCACACACACATACATACATACACACATGCATACACACATACATAATAAATAATTGACTGTGAATTCCGTGGCATTCCTTAACAACACACACACACACACACAAACCCACATGCACACACACATACATACATACACACATGCATACACACCTACATACATACACACATACATAATAAATAATTGACTGTGAATTCCGTGGCATTCCTTAATAAATAAAATCTTTGTTAAGAATTTAAGATGCAACGAATCAAAACTAAACCATAAGAATAAGGCTCAAACACCTTTGTGAACAGTAACCCTCAATGTCTCGTCATAGTCACCTTCAAAATAGTCAAGACTCCAAATCTTGTCATTATACGTTAAAACATTCGCCCTAGCTGCTTACGAATCTTATTTCTCATTTCATTGAGTAGACAATATGATTAATGACCTATCACTCAAATTCGCAGGTCGCGTCAATTAAAAAATGGGTTAAACTTAAAAAAATGCAAAAACCTAAAACGCATTTGTGGATGATTCAATCCCAATTTTATCTGATTGAAAATTGTTTGAACAATAAAAAATGGATCAAAGACTCAAAACTCATTGACCAATTTTTTTTTAAATTAACCCCAATTGTATTGCGGAAAAAATCACCACTAGTAGCAATCCACGATTGATCACAATTTTTTGACATTTGCTGCTTCTTTGAATAGGAATGAAGGAAGTTGTCCTAATTACCATTCTCCATCGATTTTATTTTATATAGCTACCTTGGTAGGACTAATTACCATGATAATTTCAAAGGTTTTAGCATTCTCTTTGTATACACTCCCTAAGGGGCACCTAGGGGAATGTGTAATGATGCATATGCCATGTTATTCAAGTTTACATCAGTAGGAAGTTTTACCAAAGTTATAAAGTTTAGCTATTTTTCTAGTCTAAGTTAGTAGGAAATTAGAAAAATGCCATTTTGTGTAGGGAAACCAATTAAAAAGTGCATATGACCTTAGCCAATCAGAATAAATTGTGATGTAACTTGTCCAATAGAACCATTTTAAGGTTAGCCTTCAAAATTCTACAAATGAGCTTCCTCCCTTGAAATCCATGAGAGGAGAAACGCTTTGTGAGAAACTCCATGAGAGGAATTTAAAAGAGGAGAATAAATAAAGTAATATTATCATATTAAAATTAAGTCCAGTATTCTCTTTGTGCTAATTTTTAGCTTTTGAAGTAAGATTCACAGTTTACAGTTTGTGTTTTCTATGGATTGTTTGTGGAACATATAATCTTGGCTCCTTTTAATTAGACTATAGGGCTTGTGGATTTCCACCTCGTTTCACACTATAAACATGATGCCAAATGCCTACACCAGCAAAATTATCTGATATCATATAGCCTCCTACTGCCAACATTATATTAAAGCCATAAAAACAATAGATGAAAACAAAATAGGTATATTAGATAAATATTAATATTAGAGCTATTGCTTTCCAGAAGTATACATGCACAAATAAGTGCACATGTATGCATATATATATATATATATATATATATATAGTGTGTGTAGATGGGTGTGAGTGAGAGAGAGAGAAAGAGAGAGAGAGAGAGAGATATGATCACTTTTCTTAAGACAATCTAATTAATTCTAAACAAAAGATACTCTATGGCCAATATTAAAAAATTACCTAAATAATTATGCATCATCCATATCATATGTGATTGGGAAAGTAAATATTAGAAAGCATGAAATTCCTCCTTCCCTGGTTTTGTATGCATGTGAGGAATAGATATAAAGAGAACCTGGGCTTTTTGTGATGGAGTTACACGACAGCAGATAGCTGTCCTTGACAGCGTAGCCAATTCACTAAAAGCTTCATAATGATGCTTAAGAACAATTTCCAATGCCCATCCATCAACAATAAATGCAACATCCTGCACATGTATAAAAGTAATCACACTCAACAACAGGACATGCTTTCATATAAGACAAACAAAAGATTTACATATAGACTCAAAAAAAGCTCTAGAATAATGAATCATGATAACAATGAAAAACTTTACTCTCCAGAAAAGAGTTTTGGTCACTGTTATGCATTTGATGTCAAGAACTTTTGTACAGTTCCATTACTAATTTGTCAAAGCATTACTAAGACACATTAAGCATATTTTAGTTTGAGAATGCTTGTGATTACCAACCTGTGTGCCCAATAAGTAGAATGCACCTACGATTTAATCCTCTTTTGTTGGTAACTATCAAGAATTGAACCAATGGTATTTAAAGGGTGCATTTGCATAAGACAAGACATGGTTTGAACAGCTACCAAGAGTGTGACTGTGATACAAGATAAGGCAGGGGTGTGACAGATTTTTCAAAATTTAAATAGCATGGAACCAGCTACATACCTACACATAAACACACATTTTGTAGATTATTTATTACGAAATCATATAGGTTTCATTGTCTGCGTGTATGTTTTGATGATTCAAACCTTGACTTATGTCACCTCACTAAGAACTTCAGTATTATCTATAATATCAAAACCTGCAAAAGATTAACAAGAAGCATTTCAATGCTTAATCATTTAGAAATCCATCGTTTGAACAAACCTCCAAATTTCCCAAATTTATTTTAGGTTCCTAATACATGTTAGAGTTAATCTTTCCTTGGTCTTTAGAGTCCAGCTATTCAATTATACAGCCATAGATAGATTCTTTATTTTATTCTATTTCTTATATATATTTCCTGCTCACCACTATTTTTTCCTTTTCTGTATGGATTTTTCTTACATTTAACAAGATTTTGTCCTTAGTGAGGTGACAACTTTTATTGTTTTGTATTCATTAATTTTGATTATCGTACACCTCGTTTGTCTTTTAGCTAAAGATTCTTCAAAAGGTAACTCTTTCTTAGGTGTCACCATATTTACAAAGAATATTGCACAATAGCTTCCTTCTTAGGCATCACTATATTCCTCGCAAAAAATATTAGAGTATAACTCCATTGATTTGCACACATATATGTGTTTACCTCTTTGCATGAGGAATACAATACATAAATTCACACACCAATATAGAGTAACAAATATAGAAGCTTGGAGTTACATTCTTAACTCATTCACCTCTATAAAATGGAGGTGAACTCCATCCATTTTTATTTATGGTGGTACACAGTTATCTTATTAAATTGAAACTCCTATGTTTTTTGTGTAATCAAGTGATTGTAAGCATTGTAATTCTATCAAACAGTTTCACCACTTCAAAAATTCACACATTTATTGTATGTTTTTCCTTCATTTTGTTTGAAGTTGCCAGTTTGGGTACAAGTTTAGGGTTCAGGTCTGCTAGTATGACAATTTTTCTCCAAGACATGGTATGGCTAGATACAATTGTACTATATATTTATAGTACCTATGTGTGTGTATATATATTGTACCTATAATTTGTATAATAAAATATTAAAAAATATATAAAAGATGGAAACTGAAATGTGACAGAATATTGTGAAGATAATACAAATAAATATTATATTATATTAAATATTTCAAATTCTAGCACTCTAAAACAATATACTTTTTGTGCATCTAAAAGCTCTCCTTCATATTGTAATGACAAGTAGGATGCTAAGCTACAAGTAATGATGCCTACATGTTTTATCCTCTTCTTTTACCTAATGGATACAAAAATAACCCATAAATTAAGGCCTTTAGAACTGAGTCCAAGCACATTTTATTTTACTTCAAGACAGCAAGGATGACACTCAAGCATACATTCGAATAGTTAAGATCTGTGCTGGTGAAGCATGGTATGGAATATCCATATGTTTATGGATCAGCCGCACTAGTTTGGTGCACTTGCCAAGAATGCATAACGAACTCTTAGAGTTCCCATGGCACATCCAGTAAATTCACAATACATCTATTATTATTGTCTTTGGTCATTTTCCTTCAGGTTTTGTTGCTGCCATAGACATACAAAGACTGATTTAGTCTTTTGTATGGATTAATGGTTATACCATAGTTTGCAAACTCGATGAGTCACCGAGTACTCACAATTCTTTTCCCCAAATGAGTACTCTAAAGAAAAACTTTCCAGTCTGATGTGTTAAGTTTTTGGCAAGGTGTGACAGGGAAAATCAGTGAGTACCCACCAACTTTCAGCAAATCCATTTGAAAAACTCACAGAATGTGCTTTAAATGTGGTTCAAATGCTGAAAAAACATGGCTTTTTTCCTTTTATAAAATTTTGAAAATGGTGTGCTGCCCTCAACCTTGCTGGGGGCACTGCCCCCAAACCCCCACCAAACTCATTTGATACATTTTGTAGCTGTACTCTGCATAAAATTTATGTTTTTTTTTTTTTAAATTGTGTTTTCTACAAAAATTAATTTTTTTTTAAGTTGCCAAATTTTCACCAAGTCAGAAATTTTGGTTTGCCAAGTCCAAGTTTGCAAAGGATGATTATACCATCAACCTGCAGCACACCATTGCCTTCTTTGTTCTTCATGCTTCTACAGGGATATTTTGCTATGGTCAATATGTTTTTTTCAACTACCAGTGTGGGATACAATTGTTACTTTTATGCATACTGAAAATTTGAGAATGATATTTTGTACAAGCAATCGCTTTTAGCCATTGCCACTTGCACACAAAAATAAGTCTCTTTTTGAAAGATTTATTGATGTTAATATAATTTTCTTTTACTGATTCAAATTATTAAAAAAACACTCAAATTCGAATTCTTGATTGAAATCAATTTTGTAAATTAACTCTGTTTTCAAGGTTCATTGGGGACTGAACTATCATTATGATCCAGACCAGAACAACTCTATAACAGAAATCTGTACAGAAAAAGATGGTTCAATTACCAAGCCTCTAAAGTAGTCAACAAAAACATCCAATTGGAGTACCCTTAATGCTGCATAGTCTAACACAAATTTCAAAACTTGTTCGTAAGTTTAGGTTGGCAAAGTAATATTCAATATTGAGAGGCTTTGATTAAAATATAAAAACAGTCAGTGAATGCATAGCAAACTAAAACATCTTAGGTCAGAAGAATGAATATTATTTATCATACATAAATATCTTCAGAGAATTTGTTCATGGGAATGCAAGAGCAATCAGGAAACTTGATGACAAACCTTATGTTCACTACTGGTTATTCTCATAGTAAGAAGAACTCGTTCCAGGCTTCTGGATACTTCATCAAGATTCTTCCCCTGGATAACCAAGAGCTGCCCTTCTGGTTCTGTAAAATCAGCAATAGTTTCATGTTAACTGCTTGAAAGAGCTGATTAAAACATTGTTCAAGTTAGAAGATGGCAACTAACAAATATGTCATGATCGTATACCTCGGTAACAAATTGGTATTACAATTATAAGCTCTAAATCATTTTCAATCAAACATGATAATGGTTAAGGCATATTTTCCCATATGCAGCTTTGCCTATCAGGCTTAAACCTTGAGAACAAAATCAAAGTATGCAAATTAGCAAATGATGCACCTTACTAAGTATTTATATAACTGCAATAATGTCCAACAACAGCAGCCAAACAGAGGTAAGTTGCATATAATGTTTGGTAAACATATTGCAATCTGTGGATAGGCAGTCTGTATATTTAATTATTATGTGTACAGTAAAGAATCCAATATCTATTGAAAGTAATAGGCTGTGCATATATATAAAATTCTGAGTTATCATTTACTACTAATAATAAATAATAGATGTGTCGTTAATATGCAAGAAACAGAATAATAATAAGCTGTGCGTCTATATGGTTCTGAGTAATCATTTGCTGCTGAAAATAATATATAGATTTGTGCTGTATGCAAGAAACATAATATAATACTCAGCTTATATCATTGATTTGATAGTCCAGATCAGAATTTGTGTACTTATACAATGGAATAATATTCATATTATGTCATTCATTTAATAGTCCGAATCTGTGTGCTTATATCATGTCTGACTGTAAACAAATTAGCCATGATAGGGGAGGTTGAGGGACTACTGAAGGGGAAACAGCGTGTGAGGTCACCCTCTAAGTACACCACCCATCTGGATGGCAAGGGCCACATGGGCCAAGAGGGGAAAACTGCTCTTGGGCTTAGAGGAAATGACTATCCAGGACACCCTGTTGTAGCTGCACCCTCAACCACTAAATACGATTGAGCAATAATGGTTCTGGTACAGGGGAACAGAGGTAGAATACTAGGTACACCACCCCATATGGATGGCAAGGGCCACGTGGGGCCAAGGGGGGTAAACTGCCCTTGGGCCTAGGGATTCTTGGGCACCCTATCAGACCATCATACTCAAGGAAGAATGAATTAGGAGATTCAATATGCTTATGCAATGATGTCTTATTTTATGTCTACTAACACTTTTGCAGGTCAACAGGTAGTTGTATCCCTGACCACATTCTCTTTGATTTCCTTGCATGCATGCTAATTAATATTTTCTTGTAAATACTCTCTAATTCTATTTTGCAGGGACCTAATTGTTCTATAAGCATTCCCCAACACCAAGGTAATTACTTGGAATTGATTAATTAGGGCAGATTTAGGGTTATCCCAAAAAGGGGACATTACAATGATATAGTAGATTATTGTTTGCATCTCTGAAATATCCCAACTGAAATATACACAAATTTTCTGATTTTTGCAACACAAATTTAAGCCCTAATTTTCTGATTTCAAAATTCTGCTCAAACCCTAGTTTTTTGATATAAGTTTCCGGCATGTTTAAACATGCATCAACAACAACATTTAGTCTTTCCAATGACATCAAAAATCACAGCAGATTTTTCTAACCATGAATAGGAATATAACCATCACAATGAACCATCAAAAACATCCACCAAACACATGCCAAATTCTGATAATCAATTGTTCAATTTGTTGCTACAAATCAGATCTATCTATTGATGCAATTTCACAATGAAATGGGCTGTAAACATGCCCAGCAGCATACAGAAGTTTGTTGATATGTTTAGGACTTCCAAAGGAGGGAGTTAGAGTTCCCATGCTTCCTTGCAAGTGAAGCAAAGTTTCTTCCTCCTTAGCTCATTCCTCGTATCAAAGTCCACCTTAGGAGGTGTGAACTTAGGCTAGTTATCACTTTTCTAAAATGGTTTATCTTCTCTAAAACATTTCTTTGGTGGTTGAAATGGTGGAGTAGTATCAAGATCAAGAGCCTATGAGCCTTCACCAACCCCTTCAACATATCATTCAATCCTTCCACAAATAACATTGTCACCCTTCTCTCTGTCATATCCGGTACCATCACTACAATCTATTGGAATTTATTGATGTATGAATCCACACGCCCAACTTGCCTCAACTGTACCAAATCTCTATACTAGACTTCTACATCCTTCCTATCAAACCTTGCAATGAGCTTGTTTGTGAACTCATAAGAATGGATCATAGCATGGTTTTGTGTTACAATCTCATGGTGCCACCAATCATAAGCCACTACCTCAAGGTGCATAGTTGCAAATTGAATTGCATCCTCTTCTGACATAGGTTTGAGCTTCAAATATGTGTCTAACTTGTGAACCCATGCTCTAGCACTTGTCTTGTTGCCAAAGTGTGGGAGAGGAACTTTATTCAATGCTTCTTTGTACTCCTTGCATTTCTTATGAGGACGCCTTGCTTGTTTCTCTTCTTATTCCTTTGCTGGTCCATGTATTGGTGTAGGTTGATGGTAGCTCTAACCACCTCTGGAAGTGCTAGGTACTCATCATAAGCAGCCATTATGTCATCATTAACATGAGTATCTTCTTCTTCCTCGAGTGTAGTCTCCACAAAAGTAGGCTGAAATGGCCTATCTGATACTATAGTAGTGGCTCTCCTGGAATGTATCGCTGCTCTACCCATGTTATTACTGCTATTTGCTCTTGGGGTTTGCTAGTCAACCCTCAAATCTCCAATTGTAGCCACTAGTTTCTCTTGAAAAGCTTGCAACATTTGTTGTTGATGTTGGGAAAAGACTTGCAAAAAGTCTCCCCATTTCTTCTTGCGGTCTTATTCTTCTTTGGTAGTAAAACTGAAATGGCGATTGCATAAAAGACCCTTAGTCTGGTAGGATCCAAGCTCTCATACCACTAAAATATCCCAACTGAAATATACACCAGTTTTCTGATTTTTGCAACACAAATTTAAGCCCTAATTTTCTGATTTCAAAATTTTGCTCAAGCCCTAGTTTGCTGATATAAATTTCAGAGTTTAAACATGCATCAACAGCAGCATTTAGTCTTTCCAATGACATTAAAAATCACAGCAAATTTGTCTAACCATGAATAGGAATGTATTCAATGTAACCATCACAATGAACCATCAAAAACATCCACCAAACACATGCCAAATTCTGATAAAAAATTGTTTAGTTTGATGCTACAAATCAGATCTATCTATTGATGCAATTTCACAACGAAATGGGCTCCAAACATGCCCAGCAACATACAGAAGTTTGCTGATATGAAGAAACCCCGGATTATGCAATGAAAATGATCTCCTACACTAACCCTAACTAGGCGAATTGCTCCAGCTCACACCAATGCAAATAAAATGCAAATCTTTGATGGTAAACGACTCCAAACCCTACCACAAGGGTGTGTTGGCCCACTGGTCTGATTGTAGGGTTTGCAACCCTTGAAAATCTGAAGTGAACCTCCCAACTTGCCCAAATTCGCCCCTCCAAACTAGTTGCCTATGCTGATGTAGAAATCTGAGCATGAAACTAACAAAAATCACCATTGAAGTACAAGTGAACCTCCATCATGAAGTCCTCCATTGAAGAGCTAGGTTTTCGTCCAACTCCTCCAATATTCTCCAGGGTTTCCTTCCTCAGAATATTTGCCAAAGTGCAGATTAGAAAAGCAGAGATAAATCAAATGATATGAAAAGCCTCCATATGATGTTGTATAAATATCAAGCCTCCTTATTTCTCCAATTACGTCTGCCCCAAAATGGGCACCACATTTCACCCTTTTAATTTTTTTGCTTTTACTTTATTTTAATTCCCCAATCTTGGTGCCAACTTTCTTATTTGAATTTTTCTTTTTACTTTTATTTCAATTTCTCCAATTGAGTGACAAAACCCCGATCCAATTTACTATATTTTTTATTTATTTATTTTTAATCATTTTAGCCTCCTTATAGCTCCCAAATGGGTCACTTAGCCCCAAATAAAATATAAAATATTTTAGACGCCAAAATTCAAAATTAAATGCTATTTAACCTCCTTCCCTGGGGCATCAAAAAAATTAAAAACAAAATTCCCTTATTTTCTCAGGCTCACCCAAAAGGAACATTACAATCTGTCTTGTGTGGAAGGTGTCTTTGTTCGTTGTTTGATCCTGCATCTTATGTTTATTCACAACTATAACATCATTAAGTTGTTTTTCATACATAAACAATGAATATAGAAATCCATGAACATGAATTTAGCAAAAAAAGAATACATAGAAATCAAACTAAGGTTAAGAGGAGCTACACCTCCCAACATTAGATCCTAGTTATTGCACCATGCACCTCTTCATGTATGTTAAAGAAACAACAGTCATTCTATATGTAGAAGAGGTAGCAGTATCATCTTGGAAACTTTCTTTGTTTCTAGTTGCATAGGCTCAAACCTCCTCCTCACCCATTATTACAAGCTCTGCCTCATGATCAACCTGACTGACCCATGCATGGCCCTACTCTATTAAGATTAGGTTATCCCCCAATGATCCACTAAAATGCATCATCTTGCTCATCTCGATATTAGATCCAAGTTGTTGGACATTGCGCCTCTTTGTGTATGTCAAAGAAGCAATATCCAATCTATATGCAAAAGAGGAAAAACTCATTATATTGCATCTCATTTCAAAATAAATTTAAATACACAAAAATTAATCAATTAGATCTACCAAAAATGTGTAACAATGAAATAAATAAAAAAATCTTATTAACTTCATACTTGAACTCTAATACAAAGAAATAATGCTTTGATATCTCCCTAAAATTGTTTTTGTACACAAAGTTCTTAGAAATCAATGAACATGGTTTTAGCAAAAAAATACATAGAAAAATCAAACTAAGGTTGAGCAAAGCCACTCCTCTCAACATTAGATCAAAAATTTGCACCTTACACCTCTTTGTGTATATCAAAGAAGCAACAAGCGTACTATATGCACATGAGGTGCAACATCATCATTGAAAGTTTATTTGCTTTAGTTGCATAGGCTCAAACATCTTCCTCCCCCATTACAACAAGCTCTACCTCATGATCAATTTGGTTGACCCATGCATGTTAGTAAAACCACTTTATGCAAATAGGTAGCAACATCATCTTAGAAACCTTTTTGTTTCTAGTTGCATGAGCTCAAACCTCCTACCCCATTGCCACAAGCTCCACCTCATGATAAGAATCACATTCCTCCCAACATTAGATCCAATTCATTCGATCTTGCACCTCTTTGTGTACATCAAAGAAACAACAACCATTATATATGCAATGAGGTAGCAACATCATCTTGGAAACCTTCTTTGTCAATGATCCACTTGAATGCAGCATCAAACTCCCACAACTCCATAGGGTTTGATTATTTATTTGTGACTAAAACTCTCTTGCGATGGAAATACAGGTTGTAATGCACAAATACAAGGTTATTCAACCTTTTCATTGACAAATTGTTGCACTTTTTAGAGTGTTTAAGCTCAAACCATTGTTACAAGACTCACCCAAACTTGGAAATTCTCGGGCTTAGTAGACCAAACCAAGGCCCAGGGACTCATGACCCGAGTACTTGGAAAATCTAGATAGACTCACTAGAGTCCTAAGGAGTAGAATCAAATAGGCCTATGAAAATCAAGAAAAGAAAAAGCATAAAAATTTGAAAATACTTAAACATGAACGCATGAAAACTCAAGCATTTTGTGAAAGGGTTTGGAGGCCTTTTGAAGATGGTTAAAAGCGATAAAATTATGAAAAATGCCCCTTGACCCTAAACCCCCATAAGGGGTTGTTCCCCCTTGACTGCATTGAGGGCACTACCCCCAAATCCCTACTCTACTTTTACAAAACAAAAACAAAAACAAAAACGGAAAAAAAAGTCGAGCCATTTGGATGAGAGAACATTTTTTGTTCTTTCAACTTCTTTCCCAATTAAATTCCCAATAGTTAAATTACATTTAACCTTCTAGTTTGCTAAGTCAAACCCTATACTATTTAATACTCCTAAGGCTATAACAGCATTTGCAAACTTCACTAAGATACAAGTGCATGACTCCACATAGAGCCAATAATGTTGACCTAAGGGATACAAGCTCCTTTCTACCATAGTTCATGACTCCATATTATGATTTTTGTTTATGATGTCATACATATCATAATCCACAACTTTTGTACACCTAAAACACTTGACAATATTTATATATTCAAAAATGTTGTTTCCTTAAGTTAAAATCCATTGTATACTTATGTGATCGATGTATATTTGTGTATGTGATCAAAGTAGCATATATTTGATTAATTTAGTGTCTCTCTAAAGTTTATTTATTATAGGGTGCATGAAATTAGTTTTAAATGCTTAAAAATCTCTATATTTGATGTCTTTTTCAATGTGTTGAGTCTTGGTCAAGTATGGGCACCAAGTTCAAGTCCGAGTCAAAAATCAATTTGTTGAGTCTACACCGAGTTCAAGTCCAAGTCAAAAATCAACTTGTTGAGTTTGTGTGAAGTCCAATTCTTGAAACTGTCGCTCAAATATTCTCCAATCACAATCACAATCACAATCCAAAGCATTGCCAGGTTGGTTAAAAATTTGGATGGCAATTCTCTAAAAATTGGACACTTATCAACAAAATTAACCACTATGCATCTCTAACATTAAAATTAGAACATTTATGATCTACAAATGTTAAAAGTTCAAAATTTAATAACAATGAAGGAAAATCTTAAATTTTAAATTGATGTTACTAATTATGCAAACATTACCTAGCCTCGTAGGTGTCCTTGATATCTTGCATATGCCAAGAGAAGATGGATCTCTAAACACTTGTTTATGAAACAAAATCTTAGCCCTCGTTAGTATACTTGGTTCTATAACCTCTTTGATAGTACAGAGGCCTCCCATAACCTCCTCATCAACCTTGAAGCTCTCAAGAAAGTGGCCTTTAAAGTTGTCTTGCCTAGAGCTGGTCAATGATATCCTAAATAGGCCTAGGGCCCATATTTGTCCTCCACACCAATATAGAAAAGTATATATGCTCCTCACTCAGTCCATTATGTCATAGATGTACCCCATTGCTAGGTTTTCTCTATCTACAACACGAAGGAGAGAGAAACAAACAACTTAATCACCTATAAAATTCAAAACTCAAATAGTCGAAAAAGTAAGTCTAATTACTCTAGGTTGCCAATGTCCCCCAACATTAATCAATCCAATGTATTTAGCAAGGACACCAAAAAATAGACATCCACTAGTAATCTACCTACATAAACATAATAATTTGCATTATTGGCGACTACTTGCACTATATTTATCACCCCCACATCCACTGAAACTTCTTCCAAAACACCACACGAATAATCTACAATTTTAACATTCCCTAAAGCATTAGTTGACTTCAAAAAGATTGTGTCAATACAAAAAAGATAATAAATGATTCAACAAATCCTACTTTTACTAACTCCATCCATTAGATGTAATAGTGCAGTCCTTCATCATCCAATAAATTCACCACTCTTTAATAATGTAATAGATCATCAATAAAAGGAACTTTGAACCCTTGAAGAGCTATGGAAATTGCATTAACAATTGTTTGCCAAAAAAGGGGACCCAAGACACAAAATATTAAAAAAAAAAAATTAAATGAAAAATGTAAACCCTAAACAAAACTATGAAGTTCAAAACTAAAAAATTATAATAAACAACGAGACATAAAATCAAAATATTGCCTCATTGCATCGAAGGGAATATCACAAAAATTACCAAAAACCACCAATTACACTCCTTGCTGCTTTGTGGCCAGCTTAGTTCCAAAAATGGCTAGTAACCACAAGTAATGAATAGCACAACCCAAATCCCCTAAGTAAGAACTCTAGGCCATTGGAGAAGTGAAGAAGTAGGTATTTCTTAGATTTTTCTTACTCTTTGCTCCCTCTTTTCTTGAAAGAACTTCAATTGCATTGGCACTTCCCTCAAAACAACAGACTCACATTTTCTTAATGAAACACCACATACAGGTATGCAAGCAAGGTGGTATTTGAGGCAATTAATGTCGCTTCCTGGAAACTCCACAGCACAATATTTGCAAAACACTTACCTACCATGCTTCCAAGCAAGGTTTTTCCTTTGTGGCCCTAACAAATTAGAATTGTCAAATCTACATCATGAAAAGTGAGAGAAAACATGAGTTACTTTAAAAATACATGTAGTGAAGCTATCAAAAATGCAAGAAAAACTTCAAAAAGAAAAGAAAAAGAAACATTAAAACAAAAAAAGCGAAAAATAAATTTACGAAAACTAATATAAACCCTAGGCTTTTGTTGTTTTCTTTTATTTTTTAGATTTTGCATTTTAAAATTTATAAATATAAAGTCTAAATAAAACAATAAAACTATATTACTAGTTTGAGCCTTGGGGCCTACTAATTCGGGTTCGGACTAGCTCGGATACAAGTCTAGATCCAATCCAACTTATGCCATGTCCATGATCCCATCCCAAGCTTGTGGGTCCAACCAGGACAACCCCAAGTGAAACTGGACCGTATTGAGCTGTCTTTAATGCCCAAGTGGTGAATTTAACATTTTTTTTAATTTTGACTTTTCACTTTGACCAAAACCCAAAAACACCCCCAAACCCTAAAATGTGGATCTTGATACATTTTGAAATCAAAAACAAAGTCGTTTATCTTATTGTGAATGTAAAACAAAAATATCATTCATCCTTGTTGAGCTTTCATTCTTGCTTGCCATTGCACGAATAAAGTTGAAGATTAATCAATGAACGTTTCAAAGTGGTTGGTTTGTTATTCCTACACCTTTGTAAGAGCCCATTTGTTGTCAAGGAGATTGTCAACAAATATTTCCACAAGAAGGTAGGTTTTTTTCAAGTTTTTGGTTTTTTTTACATTTTTTTTACAAATGAACTCCCTTGTTTTGTTTTGAATTTTTTGTTTTGTTTCAATTCTTCTATGAATCTATAATACATGCTTTTTTTTAAATGAGTTAAGTTATATATATTTTTTGTTTTTATTCATTTCAATTCTTTGAATGTGTTGTTTATTGAACTTCTTGCTATAGATATTACAATTGCAAATGCTTTGAGCTCCATGGGCCAACCTCACTTCAAAATAGACCCAAATACTCTCCATTGGAAATATGTTGGTATGGTATAGTAGCTTCCAAATAGTGGGGGTTATGTTTGGAAATGTAGTGGGTGTGATGTTAGGTATTCAAGCTCACCCAATCAAGTGAAAGGCCATTTGTGCCGCATCCTTGGACTAGGCATCAAAGATTGCCCAAGAAAAAATGATGTATCCATTCTACAAGCAAAAGTCATGGCATATATTGATGAGCAAGAAAAAATAAATCAAGCACTAGGACGCAAATCAGATCACCATTTATTAAAGAAAGGATCTTGAGGAATGAAGCCTCATCCACCGCTTTCTAATCTTCAACCTATAGAGAGCCACCCTTTTTTACCCACACCTAAAGAATAACCCATGGCCTTTACACATAACAAATCAAATGGACCATTGGAAATGGCATTTCAAAACAACTCTCAAGAGATTGTTGAAAACAACATAGTGAGATGTCTCTTGGCAAATGGATTGGCTTTCAATGTTGTTTGCTCACCATATTGGCAACAAATGGTGAAAGCAACTAATGAGGCTCCAAAAGGGTATAAGGGCCCAAGTTTTGAGAAAGTGCATAGTAACTTATTGGAAAAATAGGTGAACTTTGTAGAGGAGTCATTGAAGCCCATAAGGGATTTGTGGGCCGAAACAAAAGTGTCCATCTTTTTTGATAAATGGAAAGATAAAATAAATCGGTTATTGATCAATGTTATTGGAGTGTCCCCTAAAGGGGCAATGTTTTGAGAGTAGTAGATTGTGAAATGGAGGTGAAGGACGGTGCATTCATTGCTAACATTCACATGATAACCATTGAAGAAGTGGGCCCTTGAAAAGTTGTGCAAGTCATAATAGGCAAAGCCAAAAATTGTGGTGCAACTGGGTTATTAGTCGAGGAGCGCCATTCACACATTTTTTGGACACCTTATGTTTCCCACTCTCTCAACCTTATGCTACAAAAAATTGGCACCAAATTGATTAGATAAAATCGATGTATGCCAAGGCCAAAGAGATTCAAACGTTCATCACCAACCACCATAAGTCACAAGGCATATTCAAAAAGTTCTCAAAATTGGAGTTAATAAATATGTTTCACTTTAGTAAAAAATTTAATTTTTGTGAATTTTAACTTTTTAATTTTGATTTTCAAGCAGGTAGTTGAGACCCATTTTTCCTCCAACACAATTGTCTTGAGATGACTTGTGAAGGTTCATGAGGAACTTTCTAATATAGTCATCAGCCCAAATTGGTCCATATGGAGGCGATCTAGCATTACACAGGTAGAAAATATTAAGTGGATGATCCTAGATGACATTTGGTGGGATCATCTTGAATATCTGCTTAGTTTCACTAAGCCCATATCGAGTATGATCCATTATACTAACATGGATAGGCCTTGTTTGGGAGTGATATATGATGGCAATAAACTCAATGATTGAGAAGATGAAAGCCATCATAAATGCAAAAAATCAAAATCTTGAAAAAAAATTCTTCAAACTACACAAAATTATTGAACAAAGATGGAACGAAATGACTGCTCCACTACATCTTCTTGCCTTTGCATTGAGTTTGAAATATTATAGTGCCAAGCTCCTTTCTCTATCAACAAGAATTGCCCAATATAAAAATGTTGAAGTCAGCCAAGGGTACAAGGCAACACTGCATAGACTCTTCATTGATCCTAACATGCAAGATGTAGTGAGGATTGAGTTCATGGATTTTGTACACTCTAACGAATTTAGTATCGATGCTCTTCCTAACAAGTATAAGGTTGATGCTCATAGCTGGTGGTACTTCCATGGCCAATCATTCACAAACCTACAACCACTTGTGATCAAAATTTTATTGCAAGTCCGTTCTACAAATATATATATATATATCAAGTTTCATTTATATTTTTAATTTAAATTTTACTGCAAGTTTGTTCTACAAAAAGGAAATTATTTTTCAATTTTTATTTATATTTTTTAATTTATTTTTTTTAGTTTTATCTCTTAACTCTCTAGTTTTGTCTTAATAGGTTGGTTTTATAGTTTTAATTTAAATTTTATTGCAAGTAAGTTCTACAAAAGAAATAATTTATCTTACAAGTTTTATTTATATTTTTAATTTTATCTCTTAACTCTCCAGTTTTGTTTTAATAGGTTGGTTCATATGCGTCTAAGAGGAATTGGAGCACATACTCCTTCATCCACTCAATATAGTATAATCAACTACACTCAAAAAAGGAAAAGGATTTAGTGTATGTACATTCAAACTTGTGGCTCCTTTCACACAACCGAAGTGGATACAAGGAAGGGGACACAAGAAAGTGGGATATCGAGCCAAAGCATATTGACTTCGATGCTTTGATTTCCCACCTTGTTGCACTTGATGTTGAAGACGAGCCAACTAGCGAGCATGAGAGTGCCAATGCTAGTGCTAGTGCCAATGCTAGTGCTAGTGCCAATGGCACTCTTTGTGATTCCCCTAATTCATCAATACCTACATCTAATATGGATGGTGATGATGATATTTTTGAAGACCCATATGATGATGCTTGATCAATGATGGTTGATTGTTGACGCTTGACATTATTATTTTTTAAATTTTAGTATGTAATATATATCATAACATTTTATTTTGACTGATTGACATTGTAATCTTTTTTATTTTTATGGGGGTTTTGTTTATCATACAATCTATGTTGTTATGTGTGGTATTCTGAACTTAATTACTGCTGCAAATATGTATATATTTTTTATTTTATTATGTTTTTGTATGGACCAACCCAAAATGAACCCAACCCCAAAACAAAATTGACCAAATTCATGAACTGAACCCCACATTCAAACCCAAACCAATACGAGGAGCAATAACTTAGCAATAAAATGTAATGATGAATAAAGGACAAAGAATGAGGAAAAAATGAGTATATTCAACTTTCCTTGACTTGATGCTTAAAATTGGAAGTTGGAAATATGTAACTCAAATTCAAGGCTTTATATCAACTCTTCATTCGGACACATCCACCAGTAATCCAACCCTGTCAGCTCCTTGCACACAAATATTCAGCTGCTTTGAAGAAAAAAAGGAAAAGAAGGAAAACCAAGTAGTGTGAAAATAGTTTGAAAGCAAATGAGCAAGTGAAAATAAGGACAAAATGGACAAGTGAGTGTTTTAAAGTGTTAGTGTTTTTTAGTTTAAGGGACGTACTTTTTAAGCAAGTAATTTCTTAAATGTCTTTTTCACTTATCTATCAATTCTAAAAGCTTTCCAAGTCTACAAGCGGGACATGCAAGTCTCCACAACCTGATCATGGAATCAGCAGGTTCATGACCCTAGGTTGTAGCCCACCCAAGTTGTCTTGGACTCAAACTCATTGGTCCAAGTGAGTACCTAGTGATTCTCATAACTATGATATATACGATAGGATGAAGTAAATGGAAAGAAAGAATTATGATAGTTTTGATGAATGACCAAGAATAGGTCAAAGGGACTAGGACATAAAACTCTTCCAATAGCAACGTACTAGGCCAAAACAAATCATATATACAACCAAAGCAAAGAAATGCAAAAAACAAAGAAATTGACAAGTGGGGATAAACAAAAAGTAGTAATTGTGAAACAAGTACAACTATAAATAGATGTATGAGAGTAGGACCCTACTAAGCTATGGGAGTAGATGAAGAAAAAAACTAGCAACATAAGCCAAGCGCAAAAATCATCAAGTGCTTCTACTCTAGAATGCATTGACCGAGCCAACAAGTCACCATTGGAGTACCAATACAAATCTAAAAATTCTCGTAGAGGAGAGTCAAAGGCCATTAGGATCATGTTGGATGATCTGAGAATGCAATTGATTCCACCTAGAACATTCCCAAACACTCAATGCCAAAAAAATATTGGTGGTAGAAAAGAAACTAGTAATGTGAACTTGTCTGAGAGATCTACAATGTAAAGAGAAGTGTCATTAGTGTCTACAACATGAAGAGGAGATACAACCACAACCATTTGAACGGGAGCTAAGGTTTGAGGAGCCTTAGCTATAGTAAACCACAAAGATGCTCAATGTATCACCAATCTACCCCCTTCTTTGCATGAATCAATAGTATCCAAAGGGCACTTAACATTCCCAACATCTATGATGGGTTAAAGGAAGGAAATAATTAGTATAGGAGTTCTTTGGCCACCACAAAAGGATCTATGCTTAAAAGTGGCAACCTCGCAAAGAAAAAGGGCCAAGCATCTTTGATCAAAGTAGCAAAATAGGGTTGATAGAAAACCAACAAAACCTCTATATAAACAATGATATCTCACACAAATTTCGTAGTGTATAGAACATCAAAAAATAAAATACTCCTAAAGTGACCAAAGGAAAAAAAAAATCACTTTGTAAAATATGATGATCAATCTCAACTCCAAGTTGGTGGGACAACACAATCAACTAGCCAAGATGGCCCCTCAAACCATGAGACAATTGATGTTGAAAAAAGTTGAGCCAAAGAATGAATGGTCCCACCTTCAACCTATAAGAAATGTTCAACATAGTAAGATAGTTTTGGGTTGAGAGTGTGTAGAAGGTCCAAGTGACCTAGATGTAAAGATAGTAAATGTTCTCTTTAATAAATCGATTAAGTACCTCTTTCCTCGAATACCTAGAAAGGAGCGACAATGAAGGAATACCTAAAAATAGGTATCCTATCCAAGGAAATGTTGATAGACTAGAAAACAAAACAAACTTTGAAAAACCAAAAATGCTAACATTTGAAGGGAACCAAAGAGGCAATAGCTTCTAAGGAATAGAGTGCCAAAAATGGATCCCTACCACAAGACAAGAAAAATTACACTTAGATCTAAGCCTAAATATAAACCAAGTGAGTTTTTAAGATATCCAATATATCATAGCAAGAAAATATTTGGTTCTTAAGCCCCTCTATAGTGCGCCAAACACTACATGTAGGAATATTACCCTCTCATATCATCGTAAGTGATGCCCTAATGGTATATTTTAGGGCTATTTAGGTTGGAATGACAATGAGACTGCAAAAACTTTTCTTAGCATTATTTGTTAGTGTCACAATGCTTTACTTTGTCTTATGTACTTTTATTGCTTTGGTTATAGGGTTCTCTTCCAACAACTTTTTATTGTTAACTAGTGTAACCTCTAGTACCATTGATCTACTTTTGGCCATCAATAGACACTAATATAATTTCTTTCTTTCTCCTATCTCTCTTTCTTCTTCTAGTGATTTGTCATTCAATTGTAAATCCAACATAGGGGTAATTACAATGTTAGACAAATGACACTACCTTTATGCTTTGGGATGCCTCTTGTAAGCATATGTCATTAGACAAAACCCAAATCCTTTCTATACCATTTCTTTTGGTGCCACTCTATTCTCTCATACCATTTTTCTCTTATGATCACTCTACTTCCATGTATCATGGGATACATCGAAAATTGAGGATTTCTCTTCCATATCATCACTCCTCCACATACTTTTAGGTATTTAAGGAGGTGTAGTACATTGGACAATTTGACAATGGAGATATAGGTATATTGAAAGGCAAGAATGATAAGGATGAAGCAAAGAGGGTTTCTTCTAGGAGTGGTAAAAGAAAAGTTGAATCCTTCAAACACTTGAAAAACCTAAACCTTAATTTTTTTGCAAGTTCGATAATCATCTTGCATGAGAGATTTTGTATGAACATATGACATGACAATCCTAGGTACAAACATAGCCAAATACATTTTTTTGGCCTTGAATGCAATGTAAACACTTATCACTTCAAATGGCATCTGTCAAAGGTGTTAGGCCATGATGTGAAGCCTTGCAAACAGTGCCCTCTAGATGTCACCCATCAAACAAAGCAAGCTCTCTTGAGGCCTATTCAAAGGGTAGAACAAAGAAGACATGGCATGCACACAAATTGGATCAATTTCTTCAAAGACCAAAGATGGCCTTTTCGATAAGACAAAACTGCCATAGCAACCTACAAGGGAATCTCAATCTACACATAGTTCTCTAGCTTGCAGACCAAACACTAGGTGGAAAACATTAACATATTTACACCTCACACTATAGCACAAGCACAATTGACTTTAAAGAGTTCAAGGTGGAGAAAAAATGTTCACAAACAAACGAAGAAAGCCATTGGCAATTCTTGGTATTATTCTAGCCAAGTCTCCCTTCTTGCAAGGTATGTTGGACTCCTTGGCTTTGAGGACTGATATACTAAAGGATGTAGTACAAGATGTGAGCCATGTTATCAAACATCCCATGATGTGAGCAAAGACTAGTAGCAATGTCATGTCAAATTGGTGGATAGATAAAAGGAACTCTACTCCCATCAACTTCCTTGTCAAATTCAGCTTGGCATAGTCTTCTTAAAATCTATGGTTGCATCAAATAGGTTGAGATGACAACAGCCAACATTTAAACTATTTGATAAGGTAGGGCCACAAAATGTGGTTTAATTTATTGCAAATAATGTTGTTTATGTGGCTATTGAGACTTTTGATGAAGAAGTATCCCTCTATGTTTTGGATCCCGTGCATAACAAATTATCTTGATCTAACCTTGATGACATCGAAAAGCTTGAATGAGTTAAGCATGTTTTGGAAAGAACTCACACAATTACCCAGTTTATGTACAATCACACAAGGGTGTTGAGTATGATTCAATCACAAAAGGCAAGGAACTTCTTCAACCAAGGGTGACAAGATTTGCTACCAACTTCCTTACATTGTATACTCTTTGTTTGCAGAAAACAAATGTGAAACAAATGTCCATTTCAAATGAGTGGGTTGAGTCTAGCTATGCCATTCAAATGGATTGAAAGATTGGAAAATTTTGATTTTCAAAGAGTTTTTGAGAAAAGGCATAGTAGATTGCCCAGATTTCAAAGCCTCTAGTTTTTGAAACTGGTTGATTATCAATAGGATGAAGAATAACATGGACAAGTAGATGTCACCATGAGAAACGGGTTTGGTAGATGCATTCCCCCTTCATGTATATCGTTAGATACTCTCTCAATCTCGCATTGTTCTAGAGAGTCTCATTTTGAAACAATGTAAAAGTCATAAAGGGTCTCTTTAAATAAATAGAGAAATTATTCCCTAGTCCACAGGATCTGCATGCAACTATGGCAGAGTTGCCCATATACAAGCAAGCAAGAGGTTTTTTCTCTAGTATTTATGTCATAGAAGGCAGGGCCACCGTTAAACCAAGTTTGCATAAAGATTTGACAGTGTCTCTAAATTGTACATGAAACAATTTTAGCTGGAAACATTGCTTAAAATTGCTTGTATTAACAAGGAGAACAAATTACAATATATAGAGGACGTAAATAACTGTAGACATTAAAATGTCTAACTACCTCAATTACTAACTACTGTAGATATAATTGACCATTATACAATATCAGAATATAATATTCTAACACCCTCCTTTAATGGTCAATCGTCTAACTAGCCTACAAAAAACAATCTACAGGTCTTTTGGTCACAAATTCTTCAAAACACTCTACTGCTACTGAGACCCTTCCTAGATCTACAGAATGTTAATGATCAAGAGAACCAAAAAAAAGTTCAGAAAAAAAACAGAGAAGGCTGCCCCCTTCTTTAGAATGCTCTGCAACAAGAGAGAAGAGCTTGCCATTGACTCTACCACTAAGATGAGTCTGCCACTATCCCTCCCAGAATCTGCAGAGCTGTTGACCAGAAGTCATCACAAAACGTCCAACCTGACGTTGGGTAACAGAGCTATCCCTCCTTGAAACCAGAGATAGACTGAGAACAATTGCCACGATTTTGAGGATAAATCGACAAACCATCGAAACTTTTGTAGATGAGCATGACACCCGAGAACAGAATGCAAGAAGCCAGTTGTGCAAATGTTTGCCCCAGCAACGCCAAGTGCGACCAAAACAGACTGCAATAAAGTACAATTTTTTAGGAAAAAATTGCCAAACCCAGAAATCGGAAGATTACAAACCATCGTTTTTTTGGAAAAAACAGTAAAAACCAAATATCGAAGAACCCTCCCAAACAACAAAAACCCTGACTAGGGTATACAGGAAAAACTCTTAATTTTTTAGGAGAAAATTATAAACCCTCCCGAAATTTTTTAAGGGAAAATATTATGAAAACCCATATAGATTTTTTTTAAAGGGAAAAAATATTAAAAACCCGAATCTAGATTTTTTTTTCTTTACGGGACAAAAAATATTTAAAAACCCAAAAATCTGAAGAGTACCCAGAAAAGGTTGTTGAAAACCCAAAAAATTTTCTTAATACCCAAAAAATTTCGTCAACACCTATTTGCACAGATTTCGAGATGCCCAAAAAAATCGAAGACCAACCCAGTTGAGTTCTCGAAAAACCCACAAGGAATCTGCAAACAAAAAAAAAAATTCCGCCTTGAATTGGAGGGTCAAAACCCTAGACGAAATTCATAGAAATCCTAGCCGCCATGGATGAACCAAAAATTGTAGAAAAAATGCAGGAATTTGTCTGAAAATTTTGCCAGAAATTGCAGAAGTTTGGCTCCACAGGATGCTTTCTGACATGCACATGTCACAAGCAAGACCTTCTCCCTTGTACATTGATAATCAAGGGGTGCTCAAACTGGCCAAAAATCCAGTTTTCCATGAACATACCAAGCATGTCAAGCTTCATTGTCATTAGATCCGCAAGCTGGTAGAAGACGGATCAATTCAGCTGCAGTATGTTCCGACCGTGGATCAAACTGCAAATATTCTCACCAAGTCTCTAAGCCCGGATAAGTTTGTCAAATTCAGGGGGCTACTTGGTGTTGTTGATAGATTGACCATTAAGGGAAGGTGTTAGAATAATATATTATTATATTCTCTTGTTATTAATGGTCAATGTGTTAATGTAAGGTTAGTTTAGTTTTATACTGTTTCTATAGTATCCGATAGGCTAGTTTGGTCATTTCATTAAATGACTACAATAATATATAGTTTCTATATATTGTAACTTTTTATGTTTTTGTTAATATGAAAGTAAGAACTTTCTAGAACAAAATCACTACTTGTAGAATGGACTTATGCAACAAAAAAAAAATGCAGGAATTTGTTTGAAAATTTTGCCAAAAATTCCGCCACCAAAAAAAAACCCAAAAATATCACAAAGGTGCACCCAGCAATGAAGAAACACAGAGATCACACCAAAAATTCATCAGAAAAAATCGCGGCTGAGAAGAACACGTTAAGAAAACGCGCTCAGATGAGAACACAAAGTCGCACCCAGGAGAAGCAATCCCATCAGCGGCAAAAAGGAAGATTCAGAACACAAGATTCAACAGTTTTTCCGCAGTTGTCACGCAGGAGACAAAGGACCTCGAAATGGTGACGATCAGGTTGCAAAAGACGGTGCGAATAAAAACTAGGGTCACGCGCAGGAATAATAGCTCCAGACGCAAACTACAAATGGGAGTTACGGGTCGCTCAGAGACAAAAGAAAACGCGTCTTCTCAGACAAAAGGTTGCGGCCCATACACAGACGAAAACGCAGCCCTAGAGCGAGCAAATCCACGCTCACTCAAAAACGCGTGCAAACAAAAGCATAGGTATGCAAGAAATCATGCCCCAGAAGACACGAGAACGCCCAGATCTGCAGAAAAACGTGAGAAGAAAGTCGCGCGGCCAAAAAAAAAACCAGACAAATCCGCCCAGAATACAGGTCAAAACCCTGCATAGGTTTGAGCACAAAAACCCCGTCTTTGCAACCTCCAAAATCCTGAGCCCTTCCGTAAGGGAGACGAGCTCAATCTGGCTCTAATACCATGAAACAATTTTAGCTGGAAAAATTGCTTAAAATTGCTTGTATTAACAAGGAGAACAAATTACAATATATAGAGGAGGTAAATAACTATAGACATTAAAATGTCTAACTACCTCAACTACTAACTACTGTAGATATAATTGACCATTATACAATATCAGAATATAATATTCTAACAGTACACATATACATTATAGTTATTAAATTTTACCTAAATCATGCATGATAAAGCCTTGATAAACTTTCAATTTTTTTATAAAACTAGTGAGATTTTCTTGGCAAGGAAGCCAAAAAACTTATATGGATGGCAATGCACATTTTGAGCTGTTAGAGTTGTCATTGATGTCAAAGAGAAATTAATGATCGAATGATATGAGGAAATTGATGAGAAGACAAATGTGAGAAAAGGAGAGGATAGATAACAAAGAATACATATAAGCAGTTGAGAAGTTAGAGAGGTTCATGTGGCTGCCCTGTAGAACTTTGGAAGTGTTGATCAAGTAGGGAATGATCTTACTCAATATAAGCAATCCACATCATTTCTTAAGACAGAGATCAAGGATGAGATGTTAGAAAAGAAATTGTTAAGGAGATAATTAGTAATGACGATTAAAGTTTATCAACCAAAAGACATTTGGAGATGGTTTTTCAGCCTACAAAAGAAAGCTCCTTGTATTATCTTTATAGATGAGGTTGATGCAATTGGAACCAAACAGTTGACAGTGAAGTATATTTGTTATATCAGAATGTGTGTCTGTAGCTAAAGAATGAGTCAACAGACATGTTTATTGCTGGTTTATGAAGATAAAACCAGTATGCGAATCTGTAGTTAAAGAATAGATATATACATTAAAGAGAGCAGCAGTGAAACATATGCAATGCATGTTGGTTGGTTTCCTCAGTCCTACACAAGAAATATATTCAAACAGTCATTATATGTAAAGGCAAATAATGAAATAGTTCCAGAAATAAGATTTGCATTTGACTAAGTAAAGCACATAAGACAAAATGGGCAGATCGCACATAAGACAAAAAGGGGCAGATAAGAAAAAGTTACATAAGACAAAAAAATTAAAAAATTAAATAAGACAAAAAAATGGCAGCGATTAAATTAAAAAGAAGTAATTAAGTCAATGAATAAACAGCGATTAATATTTCAAAAGAAAGCAGCGCTGGGTATGAATGAGACAAAAGAAAAAGCCAATACAACAAAATACAGAAAAAGACTATTTATATACAACCAAAAAGGCAGAGTATATGATACGGCTTCAAATAAATTTATAAAGTAATAGGATTTTATCATGATTAAGTGCTAGTTAATTATAAGGTGTGATGTAACTAATGAAGGGTGAAATTATGCCTAAATAAGAAAAACAATAAAAAACCAAAAGGAAGATTCAAAAAGGGTTATGTTGATCAAGTGAAAAGTTACACTGCTTGGCCAACATACATATATGAATGCAGAAATCTGTTTGATTTAGTGGCGAGTTAGAGTGGAGAAAAAAAGATATATCCAATACACACCAGCAGATTTATGCATGAAGAAGATATAGAAGATCATTCAAGATGCAGATTTGAAAGAGGAAGAATATACATGATTTGATTGGAACAATGAAGTGAATAGAAAGAACACTCAAGAGATAAGTGTGTGGTGTGAAAGACATAGAAGAAAATCATAGACACCAAACAAATGAAAAGCAAAGTTTAAAAAGATTATTTGCAGATTTGTTAGTGAAAAGACATGATTGTTTAAATGGTTGTATCCATTTCAAGGGGTTGCATCCATTCATAGAATCACTAAAGACATAAAGGCAAGTGTGGGTGAGAATGAGAATGTGAAATAAAAGAGTAGAGTTAAAGGACTTGTGTGAATCTTAAAGAAGCATCATATATCACAAAGAAGAATGAGAGTGTGAATGATTGTGAGTATGCAGATTCTATAAGAAGAGCATGAGAAGATAGGATTGCAGTTTTGATGTGCAGAGTCTTTTTGTGAAGATATATTTCAGATTTGTGAAAAGGATCATCATCTATTGCAGAGGTAAGACAAGAAGATAGATTGTACGTGTTGAGAAAATTTGTATGAAAAGAATATAAGAGGCAAATTTGTATGAAGAGAATATAAGAGGCAGATTTGTATAGTAATTTCATCATATGCTGATTTATGTGAACATCATTCAAGAAAGATAAAATCAAGAGGAAGAGTGGTTGTATTGTCCATCATCCGTTGAAGAAGCAACATTGAAGGTGGAGCATTGTTCTTTCAGTTATTATCTTTGCTGAGTTGGTGCTTGGCAAGTGGGGGTTAGTACCTCTAGTAGGTTGGTGCCTACGAACTTTAGGGGTTGGCGCTCCTTGTAGGTTGGTGCCTACTAAATCAGAGATAGGAGTTGATGCTCCTTGTGGGTTGGTGCCTACTAAACTGTCAAAGTTGGTGATTCAAGTAGGTTGGTGCCTACATTCATTGTAAAGCTTATATAATTAATAAAGTACATTATTTGTACCATGGTTTTATCTCGTAGGGGTTTCCACATAAAATCTCGGTGTCAACTTGTTCATATTGTGTCTTATTGCATAGTTGATATTGTGTTGAAGTTTAAAAGTTGAGAGGGTAAAAGTTTGTTGATATACTGATTCACCTCTCCACCCCCCTCTCGGTATATCTTTGTGCTCTTCATGAGCTAGCCGTGCAATTCATCCACTTGTAAGCATGCTTAGTATTTGTTTGACTTTGAACACATACATTCCAAAAAACACAACCATTTGACTCAATAGTGGATGAATGATTTGTGTTCATTCACCACAACCTCCACCTTAAACTAAAGAAAATTTGAGATCAAAAACAATGGCAATTGTGTATTTCTAAGTTCTAATTATTGTTTTACAAAGTTTTTCAAAGCTAATTTCTATTTTTCTACAACTTATTCTGTCTAACCCACTAACTTATGCGTTCAAGTTGATAATATCAAGTAGCGTCAACGAAGATCAACCAAATGGATCACAAAAGATAAGGAGGAGCCATTTTTTGATGAGGTCAAACTTCCTATCTTGGGGGGCACTCAGATTGATCTAATTAAGAGAGGTATGCACCCTCAAGCTTCATCATCACAATCTGCAGCTCCCTAGTGTAGCATGCTTCATAATGGCATAAGGCATCACTTTGTTAACTTTTTTTTTTTAAAACATTTTGTTGTTTTGTGCTTTGTATGTTAAGTTTGTACAAAGTAGATTGTAAATGATTTTCAGGTTTGAACTATGTAGTAATGTACCATGCAATGTGCAAATTATTCACCGATCTGAGAATTAATCAAAAAAAACATATTCCAAAATTCATGGTGTAAACTTTCATTTCCTTTCACTCTCTCTATCTCTATGTAATTAAATTTCCCTTAAATATAAAAAATAGCAGTTTTTTTGTCTTCTTTTTTCTGATTTTTTCTGTATTTTTTGGCTTCCCAATTTTTCCCCTATTAATTGAAAAAAACGTCATGGACCAAAGATTCCTATATGGATTGATTAACACAGACTTGCAGAAGAAACATCCACATACAACAAATGAGTCTAGACCACGACTTTATCAGAGGAATACTACCCATATTTCCTCAAAATATTGAAACAATAAGCATTACAATCCAATGGTAATCGTAGCTCTCAAATGGTATGCTCAATGCCATTCAATATAGTGCTCAATCACATAAGGGAGTGCAGAAATTAAATATATATCACTGAAGAAATGTGATGATAAAAATGTCATAAAAGATTAACAGCAATTTCACAATCCAGTTTTTAAATAACGGTCATCCTCTTGGGGGAAACCTGAAGAAAAAGCAATCTCATTAAAGAAAATATAGAAATATTATAAGCTGAGGCATCATATCAACTATTGCTACACTGACTCTAGTAGGGCCCACAAAAACTAAATAAATAACCAACCAAATTCAGGATACAATGCAAAAAGTTTTAATGCCCCAGTGTCAATATTTGGACTGTACAGTTAGCAAACCACTCTTCCATGTTGAAAGACTAAATAAAAAGTACGAACCAGGAGAAATGAAGTTGCACAACAATGCAATTTGAATGGCAGTATTCTGTTTGTCACCAGTAAGCATCCAAAAGTTTATCCCTGCCTTTCTGAGAGTCTCAATTGTATCTGGAACATCATCCTGCATATCAACAAAATCATCTGAACTTAATGTTGTGACTGACATCATCAGCCAACAAACAACAAAATCACTTTTATAGTTTTATTAGAACTACATCAAACTAATTGGCTCAATAGGCATGCAAGAGATAAGGACAAAATGCTATGTTTATTGGTTTTAAACACAGGTTTCAGGGTGCCCTGTGTAAGTTGGCAAACAATATCTACACTATATAAAAACCAAATTTTATCTATTATGATGGTACAACTATACATATTATTCAACAAAGAATAGAAAATAGAACAATTCTTTTAATGTAATTTTTGTACTCGTCTACTAAAAGTAGGACATGGCCAGACTAATAATATTGCAACTGTGAACGTGTATAAATTCTAACCCTTTTTTGATAATTCCATTTAGGAAACTAAACAACAACTATAAATGACTATGGATGTACATGAAAGTTAACTTGTTTTTTGGCTATTCAATTGAACAAATTAAACAAAAATAATAATACTTTAGGTGTCAAACAGACAATAATAGCCAAAAATTGAACCAATGAACTACAGATTACTAGAAAAATAGAATTGGATTTTAAAAACCTGCAAACGATCTTCAATAGCTGTAGCACCAAGTAGTATAAGATCACGTTCTAACTGTTGGCAAACCTCAGCTACCTTCCACTAAAACACAGAATAAAAATTACATCAGAGATAACCAAACAAAACTTTGCAGCTTTTAAAATAGTCTTAGCAAAAACCAGAGAAAAAAAATTCAGAAATTCCAATTCTAATGAAATTTGGGTTCTATCAAACAATTTAAGAAACAACCATATGTACCATGGTAATATAGTTTGAAAGGTATGGTGGGAACTCAGAAGCACAGTAAAGTTTATCAAACAAAATAAAAACATCTAATATTTATTGCTAAGAGTTATTGCACATGACAGAAATCAGCCTTCTATAACAAGCATCTTACCTGATTAATTAGTTGCTATCAGAATCGCGTCGCTTGTTAAAACCTTAAGAAAACTGGAAGTTCTACCCAAGTATTAGATCTGGGTGAAAACTGGAAGTATGTATAATAGACTGACTCATTCATGTGACTGGGTGCAATGCATATTGAAATGTTGAGTACTCTCCTTCTCTAGACTGTCAAATATTCTGCATAAATACCCACTAGAATGTGTCCCTAAAGATTGAGCTCATAAACAACCTAATCTCCTAACTTATCAACATCTTTGTATTTTAAAGAAAGGCTGATAAAAGTAAGGCACTTCTATGTCTGGAATGGTGATTCCATGTCTAGCAACTTCAGATGCACTCATCCAAGTTGCTTCTTCTACTATTCAATTTTTCCATTTTGCTAAATACTCTCTGTATTTTCCCCTTGTCCTCTTGATCACACAGGTGTCTATTATAGCTTCAACTTCATCCTGTTTATTTTCTGGTAACTTTTGTATCCATTCTTGCTCCAAATCCAAATCTGAAAGTGTATCATTTTCTTCACTTGTTTGTCCTTCATGGTAGCAATTCAAATCAATAACATTAAATATTGGGGAAATTCCTAGGTAGCTCAACCTCATAGACATTAGATGAAAACTTTCTCAATATTTTGCACAGCCCTATCTTTTTCCGTTTCAGGTTGTTGAAGGTTCCTTAAAGAAACCTCTGTTTCCATAGGTGGCCCAAAAACTATGTCTCCAATCTAAAATTCTTTTTCTTTGCTATTGAGATCAACACGTGTTTTATAATTGATAGTGTTCTTCTCCAAGTTCTTGTTTACTTCATTATGCAATTCATGTAAGTATTCAACAAAATATTCTACAAAAGTCTAAAACACTCCATCTTTCCAAATCATCAATATACCTCAGTTCACCTACTCCCCTCAAGCTGAAGCCATAAACAATCTGAAAAGGACTTTCTGTACTTCTATTGGCTGAATTATTGTAGGCAAATTCCACATGTGCAAATTTTAAATCCCATCTTTTTGGTAAAAAATCTCAACAAATTCCAATGACATGTATTTACAACCTCCATTTGCCCATCAACTTCTGGATGATAGGCTGAACTGAAAACCAACTTGGTATCTAACTTCTTCCATAAAGTAAGCCAAAAATGACTGCCAAATTTTGTATTCCTAAAGAATAATGTAGCCAAATGCGTATGTAAAATCCCTTGCTATTTCCAATTAAATTTTTACAAAGTTCCAGTTTGACATGTGTTCATTTTGTCAAACAAATTCATTGCATTGCAAATAGAAAAAATATTCAAATGAAATGCTTGAACAGATTTGAGAATCAGACTTATAACTTCATTTCCTTCATATTAGCCTAATTTACAATAAGATATAAGCAGAGATATGCTACAAGTTTATGCCTTCTCAGACAAACAATATCAAGAGCAGATTACATAGATTTAGCACTCAAACTACAGCATTACATGCTTTTCCTTTAACACAATTTCTGTTCTAAACATAGTTGAAAAACTCTCCAAGTAATTGGCGAGTTTTAAAAAAATCCCTAGTTTTTTTTTACGGCGAGTTTTTCCCACATTCACTCTCCAAAATTCCTCGCCAAATAGAGGGGAAAATTTGCCGAGTTTTCGCCAAAAACTCCTTGAGTCTGCAAAAAAAACTCACCCGTCCAAAAAACAAGGTTTCCTGCGGCCACTAAAAAGGCATTTTCATTTCATTTGATTATCTAGGTACTCTTCAAGTCCAAGTTTCCAAGTTTTCCTTCAAGTTTTCATCTATAATATCGTCTAGTGCTTCCTCCCCCTAGTTTTCTCTAGACATGGGAAGAGGAAGATGTAAATTTGTAAAAAATATTAATGTAGTATTTACTTTCAGTTTTACAAAAACAATTTGCTATTTTCATTTTGTTTCAGACTATCAGTATCAGCGCATTCCACATGAGGATGCCATTTTGTACCCAATTCGCTTTCAAATCAATCAAATACAACTAGACTCAACTTGTTTCTTTTATGTACTCACTAATTGACTCATTGGATGCATCTAATCATTGAATTTTGCAAAAAAAAATGTGTTTTTAATGAAATTTAAGCAATTTTAAGTTGCCGAGTTTTTGCTGAGTCATGTTTTTTGGGCTTGGCGAGTTTTTCAATTTGGCAAGTTTTTCAACTATGGTTCTAAACATAACAAAACAGTTAATGCAAAACTGATATTTCCAACCTGGAACTCCACACTAGGTCTGTAGTTGTTAACAGCAGTCTTAAGGATGATGGAAACTCTGATGGAAACCCACGTACAACTACAGCAACCTCAGACAACCCCCATACATAGCTCCATACATGCTCAGATTTCATGTGAAGGCTCGGCATGTCCACGAATGAGGAATAATGGCCATGTCTGGGTCTGAAATTACATGCCAGCACCCCCAAAATCTCACGCACCACTCTCCTGAGTCTCACACCTGTATAAAGATAACTGTTGGCATTTGAAAATACCTGCAAGCTCTTAATCAGAACTGTATATCAGACCCACGTTCATACACTCCCTGACCATGCCTGGAAGGTTGAGAGATAGTCACGTCCCTTTTTGCAGACTGAAACCAAGCTCAGGAATGGCATCCAGATTGCAGTTGTAAAAATGGCTTCCAAACTCACACCCAGCTACAAGAAAACCACACGTCTAGCTAGGATATAAACTGAGAAAGTCTACAATACATATTCGCCCAAGATAAGCTCAGAACAATAACTCTTTAATGGCATCCAAGCTAGCCTCTTCTCATGCCCCCAAACTGAGTCAAACCCTCAACTCTTCAACAAGAATTAGATGCATCGTGAACACCAATTTTGTCTCCGCAGGAGACTCACAAAATTGCCTTAATCACGCAACTGAAAAACGTGAATGATCTTTCGCAAGAACCAGCTAGGGTGGAATTGTTTCACCAGAACCGATCTTCTTCGAGAGGGTTTCCGTCCTCCCAAAGGTTGAGATGAACCAGGTTCAATCTCGAGAACCACAAGGGTTTCAATAGAGAAATAGAATAACTCAACCTCCCCAAATGAGCTCACATAACTTCCTTTTATACTTTTTTTCCCCAAACTCTCCAGAAGCTTCTATTTTAAAATTCACTTTTTAATTTACACACCCTTTTAGCTCCGAAAATGACCTTTTCATTAAAATAATGATAATTTGACACAAAAGGTCCCCGTTTAATGCTTCCATGATTTAAAACATTTCATCCCGGTTCCAACAAACTATAACACTAAGGTGCCTTTTAAATATTTTAATTAATATATGGCAACCTTAGTAAATTAATTAAAATATAGCCATTAATATATTGAATATTCATTTTTGCGGAATTGTCGGAATGCATCAAAATCATAAACTAACTGGATTGGAGTGATCATGATGAAGAATGATGACAAACGAAGCCAACTAGGCGACTTTCTATAAATAGAAACTCCATCCAAAAATCTTGGAGCCCAAATTGAAAGTTGGAAATAACATCCAAAAGCATCTAATAACTCCTCTAAACCATCTGAGCTCACTGGTAACATCAAATCTCCCTTTTGATCAAGCAGATACAAACTCAAAAAACCATCTCCAACTGCAAAGCAAGAGAACCCTAAAATGGGGACAATACAGTGTAGCATCATTTGACTTCTTACACACAATAAAATGTGTCATTTTTAAAAATCCATCAACTACAACAAAAATAGAGTTAGTACCTTGCTGCATTCTTGGCAGTCCCAAAACAAAATCCATGCTTACATCCTCCTACAATCCCTCTGATATAGGCAATGGCTGATAAATTTGTATTCAGACTTTTTCCTTTTACAAGCTGACAAACTCTACAACTTTGCACTATGTTCTTCATATCCAAACTCATCTTTGGCCAATAATAGCCCTCCCACAACTATGCCAATGTTTTATTTGTTCAAAAATGCTCTACAAAACCTCCACTATGTTTTTCTCTAATCAAGTTCTCCCTCATTAAACCTTTGAGTATACATAACCACTTCCCTTTAAACAATAAACCTTCTTGAATGAAATACTCAAGCCATGTAGTTATATCCTTTCCAACAAGATTCTTACATGTTGCCCACACCTCTCTAAAATTTGAATCTTCCTCATATAGTTATATCATGAAATCAAAACCAACAACATTTACTCTCATCTCATTTAGCAAAAGACACCTTATGTTTATGCATAAGCTACACAATTTGATTTACCACTCCTATGCCTCAAAACAAATAGATAACATTGAAGAAATCCAATCCAAATCATATGTCATTGTTAAATTACCTTGGCTGTTTATAAACTACAATGCATGATGATCCATGAAAAATAAGAACTATTTGGGTAGCAAGTAGTGCCTTCACCTCTTGAGAGCTTGAACAATAGCATAAAATTCTTGAGCATACACCAAATATCTTCTTTTGGCTTCATTTAGCTTCTTGTTGAAACAAGCAATGGGCCTACCTTCTTGGCTCAAAAAGTTCTATCATTGTTCCACTTGCATTACAATCTACATGAAACACTTTACCAAAATCCAACGATGCTAATACCAACTGATTGGTCACTTTCTCCTTCAATAACTAAAACCTTTTCTCTGCTACAACTATCCATTTGCATTCTTCCCTACCACCCTTCATTGTCTCCATGATAAGTGCACAAGTATTGATGAAATTTCTTGCCTCAAACATACTCCTAGGCAATGGCCAATCCACAATAGCCTTAACAGATTTGGGTGCTTAATCTTCCTCAATTTGAGTATTTATACCAGTTTTTAGAGACAAAATTATCCATATTTCCATTATCCACGATCAGCTTGCAGCACTTCCCACCCAACTTACATAAAGTCCTAAACAAGTTTCTTCTTTGTACTGGTTCTTGCTTCTCCTTTTCCATTTTCAGAAACACTCCCTTCAACATTAATTATTATCCTTGTTAAAGCTCCTATGTATGCTTAAGTGAAGCCACACTCTCTTCATCTACTTGTGCAACATGGCTTCTTGCATCATTCACTCCCCTGCTGTTTTGTTGTGCCTATGGGCACTCAAATGATGTAAACAGCTTCTCCACATTTGTAGCATTATTAGAGAGATTCTAAGTGATGGAAACATAATGAGGCTCCAGCTTTAACTAGTGCTTTAGTTCTATTTGTGTGCACCCAAGTCGGCAGATCTATTTAATGACTATGGGCACTTACTTTTGTAACACAGAAGAATTCAGAATAGAAGAATATTTCAAAGAGCAAATGATGTATTATGAATTTTTCTGTGTATATACAGGTTTGTGCACTCAAAATTGAAGGTTATTGGATTGAGAATCCTATCATAGAGGGGGGATGTTAGTGTAATGCCACCTTACTTTTTTTATTTCTTTCATCATGGCTCCTCTCTTAGGAGTTGTTGGAGGGAAGGGTTGGCAAGTAAATGCCTCTCACAAACCTAGTTCATCTTGATTGGTTATCAAGGGTTAAATATTGACCAGTCACATCCTTTTGTAGATGAAATTGAATCATCTATATTCCTATTCCTTCTTTCATAAATTTCTATATTCCACATTATTATATATTATATATGTAATTTTTACATATGCCAATTGAGTATACAAGTAGTACAAAGGAATTGATCTGCAACTTATGGTTTACAAGATTTCTAGTGGCAATTTGTCCTGGTTTGTGATTGGTTAAAAATAATAATTTAAGGCCTGTGGTCAACTTCTTGACGTTTTCTCGAAGTTTAAAAATATACAATAATTTTGAAAAGCAAATAAAAGACCACATTTAAGGGAGGAAATAAGGCGAGAGATTGAGAGAAAAGAATAAGCTATATCTAGGTATAACTGCCATTCCTCTAAAAAACGATATTAAAAGATATTTTACTCTTTGGATTTGCTAAAAATAAAGTTAATTATTAAAAACTACAGATAATATGAAATTCTTAGCTCTTGCTATTGGACACCTCTTTGCCATCATTTTTCTCACACACTGCCCCTTCACCATCCCTCTAGAGTTTATTGTTTCCTGGCTACTTGTCAATTTTTCCTTTGTTTCAACCGTATTGACCTTTTCCAACACCACTTTCTATCATTTTTTTCTTTTTCTTATTCATATCCACATCAATAAGAGGTACCTCCAAAGTTTTAAAAAGTGGCATTCAACTCCTAAGAATATTAAAAAAATCAAAATTAATTTATTAGTTGGCATTTACAAAATACAAAGAAACAGATTAAAAAAAGTATTTTTATGAAAGTTTTTAGAAGAACTTTGAAAAACATAATATCAAGAGTCAAACTAAAAAAGCAAACAGTCACATTGGAGGATGAGTCTACAACTAAAAATATTTGACAAAAAATAATTGATAGTCTTCAAATATAAACATTTCAAAAACAATAATTATGAATCATTCATAAAGTGAGCCTTCTTACACATAAAAAAGATGCTTAGTTGCCTTTATGAAATATGTTTGGCTATGTTGAAAAGATTTAATAAAAGGGGCTTCTCAATCATTTTGAACTTTGAAGTTGATTATTATAATTCAAGATAAATGAGAAAGTTCATTATTTTGCACGCATACAATGAGTTAAATAACAAAAAATCTCAGGAATAGTGTTATAGGACCTATATTCATGGGAAAAAAAGATTCACAAAATTGGTGGAAGAATTTCCGTAAACACCAATAAGTGAACTACCTACATTGACAAGATTTTATACTTTCAATAGTGAATAGCATAATCTGGATCAAGAGTTTCACAGTAATTGATGCACTCAACATTTGAATTCAATCTTTTTTATTTTACCAACACTTCAAGGTGGAAATGTTTCCAGCAGAGGGGCAAAAACTAATTCTGGGCTTCAGATTATCCATGATTCAGAAGTAGAATTAGTGTATGGGCTATGAGTCTATGGTCTTGGCAAAATGTTGCCCTTTGCATAAAACCCTGGTACCCTGACTCTCTTCCTTAAAATTTTAAGATTTTGCCAGTTTAGGTTCAATTGCCAACTCTGTCATTGCATTTCTTGCTTCCCTCCTCTTTCGAGCCTTTCGAGGCTGTTGGCAATTCCTTGTGTATATTCATTTCTATATCTTCAGATACCCATTGTGCTTTCATACTACTTATGTCCATAGTTTAATTGATAGGGACTTCTAGTTGGATCTTCTGGCAGGGAAGCAGCCATTGGACAATGAGAAGCAAGCTTTCAGATGTTGGAACTGCCATGGGGTAGGGCACTTGTCTAGAGCATGCCCTGGGGAAAAAATAAAGACCAGGAAAGGCAACTTGATGGTTGAATGCAACCTTGCAGCATTAGCTGCTTGGCAGCTCTTTGGATGATTCTCCATCTAGCAGGAAGATATCTTCAGATATTGGAGAATATAGGCAGAAGAAAGAGTTGTTGAAGGATGAAGTGAGTAATGGCTAAGGATGTGGTGATGCAAGTGGTTTCTGTTGTGGAAGATCTTCATTCTGGTGTCCCTTTGAAGGGTAAGTCCATTTTATGCTTGGACTTACGGTGGGAGGATGTTTTGAAGTATTCAGTGGTCTTTCAGCAAAGAAGACTGAAAGTTTAGAAGAAGTTAGTGATTCTGCAGTTATATATCCTATATCATATGAAGAGAATTTTCTTTTGGATGGAAGTTTAGAGGGAGAAGGAGAGGAGGATAAGGAAATGGCTTCTTCCAAGTATGAGGATTCAACAACTGTAGCCAACCAAAAGACAAAATATGAGAAAATGTCTGCATCCCAAACAATATTGAAGACCCAAAGCAAAACGGAGATGAGGTTTACTATGTTAAAACAAAAAAAGACGAATTTAATGCTGATGATTTTCTTTGTAAGTCTTTCAAAGAGTAATTGTAAGTGGTAACTTGTTTCTTTCATAGGTGGAGCCCAAATAGAACCCTGGTTAATTTATCTAAAAACATACTATAGAAGAGGAAAGGTCAACCTTCTCCAACAAATCTCAAATCTCAATGACGGTGGACAAGGGACAACCATTTCTTCTCCCTTTCACCTCAATTCTGACAGTACCATGCATTCTGACTCGGCTGAGAGATTGATCATCATTCATTTGAACTTTCACCATGGCATTACAATGAAAGGATTTATGAATTTCAGGCAAGATAAAAGGTACAATAAAAAATGATTATCAGGAAAGCTCTCAACAAAAGAAGATATATAAATGGAAGAGTAGATTGGGAAGCTCAGGAGTAAATCCCTCTCAAAAAGATTCCTTCCACCCCAATGCTAACCTCCCTCCTTTTGGTGTTTGTGTCTACATATATATACAAATATAGAGTGGAATATATAGAGTACATGCATTTTGCATACCTCTCTGTCAATCAAAGCACTGTTTGCTTCCTTGTAAATAATAGACCAATCCTTGTATTCATCTTCCTTCAAGTCACGCCAAGCCAGACATAGTGTCCTTAACCCCAATTGTGAGTAATGCTCCACTGCTTCCAATATAGGTCTGGCTTGCTGCTCTGTAAAATTTGTAGCCAATCAATATTTGAATGAACACTTTTTAAAACTACAAAGAGGAAATATTTATAAAATAATCAGAAGGATTATCATGCAGCCTCAATTTGGCCACTTACATTTACCACAGAATAAACAATGCATAGTCTAAATGGGATAAGAAATAACAAATGTTGCAGAATATTCAAATACAATGCATAGAAAGTTTATTGTTTTTCCTCGTGCTAGGAAATAATTCTCTGAAACAAATTTATATTTTAAAATATAGCTAGTGTTCAATTTCAGGAATTAATGACTACAAATATATGTATTCAATAGTTTTGAATAGTTTTTAATATTGTTTCTTTTTTCTCTAAACATCCAGAAAGAAATGCAGTTAAAGTTTGAACTTAATAGATTTAATTACTACTGACAACAAATATATGTATTCAATAGTTTTCCCAAGGAACTTATTCAGTATCCTAACAAGTTTCCA
Organism: Sequoia sempervirens; assembly: GCA_007258455.2. Lineage (NCBI taxonomy): Eukaryota > Viridiplantae > Streptophyta > Pinopsida > Cupressales > Cupressaceae > Sequoia > Sequoia sempervirens. The sequence continues at coordinate 573,195,185 of VDFB02000015.1, read as the reverse complement.
AAATAAAAAGGGTACACGGGGCCCCCCTATTTGCCCCCCGCCCCGTCCCGTTTTGCTGTCGGGTCAGCCGTCCCCGTCCCAAAATCCCGATCCGCCCCGGGGGGGCTGCCGGCCGCCCCGTCCCCGTCCCGGGGACGGCCAGCCATCCCCTATAGCACAGCAACTTATAAAACATAAAAATAAAGTTTTTTTTTTAATTTTTTCTTTTTTAAAACATTGCTTTGTGGGCCCCACGCCTTCCCAACCCTAATATGGCCACTTAAAACATTTTTTTACCTTCATTTGATCTCATTTTAACTTGCCAAGATAAAATTGCAGCCAAGAGCAAAAGTGAGAAGAGAAAGAGGAGGGTTTGAAGGAGTTGTTGGAGAAGAAAAACCAGCATTTAGGAGGAAGAAAGGAGAGCATTAAGCAAGCAACCAACAAAAGAAGTGAAAGAGGTAAGTTATTCTTTCATTATCTTTCATTTTTTTTCATTTTTTTCTAAGTTAAAATGATAAAATGTATGATTTTTTGTTTTTTTTTTTAATTTTCAGTTTGCAAAAACCAAAAGAAAACAAAATGAGCAGCAATAGTGAAGATAGTGGGGATGTTGAGAGGGGGGAAGAAAACCAATCAATTCATATGGGGCAGCCTCAAACAAACCCATTTGATATCCCTTCTGAAGACTTGAAAAAATATGCAAAAGGCCCTTTTAATTCTAAAAAACCTCTTCTTCAACTAGCATCACGTATAGACAAAGGCAAAGGGAAAAACACTGGGGGTAGTAGATTGTGGCTATGTCACATTTGCAAAGAAAAATATAATGGGAGCTATACAAGAGTCTATTCTCATCTATTGGGTTTTGGAGGCCATGGGGTCAAGGGTTGTAAAGATATAAAAGATTTTGAGAGGATGGAGTGTTATAGATTGCACTTGGAGGCCGGAGGAAGGCCTATGGATCAGCTTATGCAAACTCAATCCGCACATTCAACCTCACCTATGCCCTCTATGCTTGGTAGTCCTAGTGTTGGTAGTGGTAGTAGTGGTGCGGGTGGTGTTCATATTTCCACAAGAGGGAAGAGGAAGGCTGCTACTTCTAGTGAGCAGCAAAATACAGTTGAAAATATGTTCAATGTGCAAGCACGAGATGTGGCAGATTCTTCCATTGCCAAATTTTTCTATGCCCATGCTATCCCATTCCATGTAGCACGTTCTCCCTACTTCAAACAAATGTTTAGAGATGTGGCAAATGTTGGTACCTCATACATTCCCCCTGGAGAACATAAATTACGTACTACACTCCTTGAAAAAGAATATTCTAAGGTGAGTGTGGTGATGGAGGACATGAGACAGTGTTGGATTAGAACAGGTTGCTCTATTATCATGGATGGGTGGACCAATATTAGACAACGGCCACTTATAAACATCATAGTCACATGTTCAGCTGGTTCATATTTCCTTAGAGCCATTGATTGTTCTGGAAAGCGCAAGGATGCAGAATTCCAATTTAATATTTTGAAAGAGGCTATAGAGGAGGTTGGGGCAACCAATGTTGTGCAGGTGGTTACTGATTCAGCACGTGTGTGCAGATTAGCAGGTTTGATGGTTGAGAGTGCTTACAAGCACATCTTTTGGACTCCTTGTTGTGTTCATGCGTTGAACAACGCATTGAAAGACATAGGGAAGATGGATTGGGTGCACCAGGTGGTTGTAGATGCTAGAGACATTCAGATGTTTATTTGCAACCATCACACCTCACTTGCCCTCTTTAGGACATTTTCAAGGAAGGAATTTCTCAAGCCTGTAGCAACAAGGTATGCCAGCTACTTTATTTTGTTAGAGAGGATGCTTGAGGTACAGGAGGCTCTACAGTTGATGATGGTTAATTCAGAGTGGAATAGATGGGCTATGGCAAGCACTGCAGAAGGGAGAAGCATCAAACAAAAAATTCTTGATGATAATTGGTGGTCCAATGTGAGGTAAAAAAATTGTTAATTAATAATTTGTTATTGATTGCTGATTTTATAAAAATATATATATATGATTTTATTATTAATATTTTTTTATTTTCTAAGTTCTAACTTGTCTTTTTTCAAATTTTTGTTTGCAGATTTGTTTGCTCCATCATTTCACCTATTGTGGATGTCATTAGATATGCTGATACAGACTCTCCAAGTCTTGGAGAGATTTATGAAACTTTTGACTCCATGCTTGGAAAAATGAAGAAAGCAATTTCTGATAAGGATCCTAATTCGGGATTATATGAGCAAAAAATTAGGCCCATTGTGACAAGGCGGTGGAACACTATGAACACCCCGCTTCATATGGCAGCCTTTGCTCTTAATCCCAAATGGTATGTACCTAGACCTGGTAGGATGCCTCCTTGTGATGATGATGAGGTGAAAGAAGGGTTTATGAGGGCCCTTGCAAAAATATATTCAATTGAGGAGGCCAGTCTAGTTCGTACACAGTTCACTGATTTTGTTAATCTCCGTGGTCCAACATTCGGCAAACCAGAGGCCAGGGTAGATAGAACTACAGTAGCTCAAAGGGATCCTATTGGATGGTGGTCATGGCATGGGAAGGATGCACCACAATTGAGGACGCTTGCTGTTCGCCTCCTTTCACAGGTAATACTTTAGATTAACATAATTTGATTTAGATGAGTGATAGTGTTGAAGTTTGAACATTTATATAATCATAATTTAAATTGAATGTCCTAATTAGTAAATTTAAATTACTAATTTAGTTTTTAAATTTTGTCTCCTCTCACAGGTTGCTAGTTCCTCTGCTGCAGAGAGGAATTGGTCAACATACGGCTTTATTCACTCTATCAAGAGGAATAGGCTGACCTCTAGACGGGCAGAAAAATTAGTGGCTGTGCATAGTGCTTTGCGACTCCAGGATCGTCAGACTCCTGAGTATAGACAGACTCCAGCATTACGATGGGATGTTGATCCAGAGGACGTCACACAAATTGATGAGGAGGAGAGACAGGAGGGATTGGTTGGAGTTCCATTAGATGAGCCAGCCCCTCACAGTGACAGTGACTCAGACTATGAGTCTGATTTTGATGCAGTGTTGGCAGATGCCGAGTAGTGGCAATCATCATACTTTCTATTTCTATGTTTTGCCTTTGGACACTTGTGACTTTGTCATTTTGACATTTGTAGTACAAACTTGTAGCCTTTTAGGCATTTTATTATTTTATATCATATGCACATTGACTATTTGACATGAATTTGAACTATGGTCCATGGATGCAATTAGGTAGCTGTAGTATTAATTTGTTTGATAATTCAATTCTATGATGCATATGTCAATATGATTGGTGATTGTTATGATTATCATTACTCATATGAATATCTTAAATTTGAAATTTCCCTATATTTTTAAAATTTATCTCTCTCTCTCTCTCTCTCCCTATATATATATATATATATATATACTATACAGCCGTCCCCCCGTCCCCTAAAATCCCCTCAAAAATTTGCCGTCCCCAAAACGCGTCCCGCCGTCCCCCCGTCCCGGAAACTTGGTGGAACATAGAAAATAATATCTTTCATTTCATTTCATTCATGATAAGAAGTAATATCCTGTATGCCTATCAAGAATTGGCCCCTTTCCCTTTTCACATATAAACAAGTACATGCTAAATGTAAGTGTATATTGCATACATACTTAATCAAATGGATAGCAGGGAAGTGAATATGTGTCATCCTCCTCAGAGAGGATGTTCTAGCCATCATAAACATTCTCAAGAGAAAACACTATTACAAATAGAACCATTTAACCATTGCTACTTTCGACATTGTATGCTAGCTCCCTAGTTTACTCCACAATAATGTCATGAAGCTGTAGATACATAATGACTGTTATTTTTGTGGGCGTTAGACATATCCATAACATTTTTTCTGTCCTAAGACCATGATGCATTAGGAAACATAGCTGGTGGACATTTTCTCTGGATTACATGTTTTGAATCATACCATCAAAATTTGTGAATCGGAAAAAATTGGCAAACTCATTTTGACTCAGACTTGGTGACTCAGCAAAACCTTGGCAAAGAAAAATAGTACTAAATATACAGATTAGCTAGCTTATAGAATTAGGTAAATATACATGCCAGTTATCTGCCTACATGTAGTACATCAGTGAAATCATCACTCATCATATGATAATGTGTTGTACAGTCTAAATCATTTGAAGCCTCTGGTGCCCTTGGATTCATATGTAACTTGTACAGTCTCTTTTGTTGTAAATACCTCAACATTCAAGGATCTATTTCATGTGTTGCTTCCCATCACAGCTATAGTTATTGAAAAGATTCCTTTCATTAAACTAAGGCTCAAATTTCCTGTGGCCAATAGTGCGGTATGTTGTATGTGCACTCCAAGGTTCTGAAATGAATCTGCACCTGGTGTGTTCAGTTGGGTTAATGCCTTCTTAGGATCAAGGAATGCATGAGGAAAAATGCTTCTCACCCACGGCTGAAGATTATTTCTTCAGGATAGCAAAAGATCTGATCACTCAAAGACTTTTGTAACAATAAAATCTTAGAAAAGATAGTTATTGTATATGCTGTTGCAAAACAACACAACAATGCTGCATACCAACAAAAAATTCTAAAAGCATTGATAATGAATACCATATAAACAGGCGCAAACACTGTCAACCTCCTTTTGTGCAGAAATCAACAACCAAACAAGAAAATACAGAAGCCAGAAGTAGATAATATAATCCAGGTTCCTCTAATAAAGAATTCACACCACCAAGACATCTCAGGTCTTGTTCAGATAACCTCACCATTCCCAAACCTGCTTTTGATACCATATTGAAATAGTACGACACTGAAAAACTACACCATGATAGAAGCAACATTATATTCCACAAAATTGTATTGTTCAAGCATTTTCATTACAATGATATCATGGCTTTATATAAACCATTACATTCTTTTACCTTCCAAACCACCTCGAGAATTGACAATATAACTACTAGCTTCTATTTAATAACTATTAATTATTAAAATTTCCAACACCTGGCTTCGATGGCTTATAAGCATAACTTTATTAGGAATTTTGGGTTATAACTTGTGTTACTCAAGGACACATCCCCAGGCCTAAAACCCATGTCCTTGTCCCGGGGACGTTCCAGGGAAACGGAGACGGCCAAGGGACATCCCATAGGTGTCCCCAATCTGCCCAAATCAACCGGAAAAATCCTTGAAAACAGGGATGGCTCTACTTGCCGCCAGGGAGTCCAGTCATCCTGGGGATGGCAGGGGAAGTTAGGGATGTCCCTGACCATCTCGAGGACAACCAGACATCCCCGACAGCAGGCGCTTATTTCAAAAAGAAAAAACTCACTTAAGTTTTTAAAAAAAAATCATTTTATTTATGTTTTTGTGGGTCCCTACCTCCCAACTCACCCTAAAGGGGACTAGGTTCAACATTTTGACTCATTTCAACATTTGTGTGAGAGGAAAAAAGAGGAGCAATAGTAGGGTTTGAAGCAAGCCATTGAAAGAGGAGCAGCAGCAGGGAATAGAAGGAAAAGAGATTCAATCTAGGGCAGTGGAGCTGCAAATCCTTCAAGGAGGTAAGCTTTTTCTTTTCATTTTTTTTCAAATTTTGAAGTATGAAATGTCTATTTTTTTATTTTTTTTTCATTTTTTCAGTTTAAAATTGCATTTAATCTCAAAAAAACATGAGCAGCAGTGAGAATGAGAGTGGAAGTGAGAATGAAGTGGAATTAGTTGGTAGAAATACAAGTGCAAGTGTTGAGGGTGGTAGTGGACAGCAACCAAACCCATTTAAGCGCCCTTCAAAAATCATGGAAACATATGCAAAAGGCCCTTTCAACAAGAAAAAAACTCTTCTCCAATAAGTTACACCTATGGATCAAAAGCAAAAAATTTCAAGGGAGAGTAGGGTGTGGAATTGTCATGTCTGCGAGAAAGATTTTAGTGGCAGCTACACAAGGGTATGGTCTCATTTTTTGGGTGTTGTGGGCCACGGAGTTATAATGTGTCCACAACTATCATGTCTCCAATTCAGCTAGGCCCTAATTTCGATTTTTGGTGGGAGAACAGTGCTTTTTTAACACTAAAGTGAATTTTAAATATTTAAAATAATATTAAATAATGTAATATTAATAACTTTTAATTAATAATATTTTTAACTTAATTAAATATAGATCCTCTAAGCCGACCTCCTTGGGCTGACTATATGTTGGTATTAATATGAGTTTGTTTTTGATTCATTATCATCACGATTGGACGAAGAGTCATGAGGAGTTGACAGAGACGGAAACCTCTGCCATCCAGCATCGAGGTGAGACAAAAACCTCTCCTTGATATTGTGATTTGTTGTTTGCCATTATGAGTATTACTTAGACTAATATCCTACTCGTTTCTTCCCAAAATTGCTTTATGTCAGATCTGAACTAGGGGGAATCGGGCAATTACAACATTATTTGTGTGGCGGAGCCTTTATGGCTAACGCTACAAGCCTCTAATCCAAGCCTCTGCACGAAATTATTCGCAAAAGCTCACTCATCACATCGTGGGGCATCACTCGCAGCCCATGCTAGGTGAGGCGCCACTACTAAGAGCATTGAACATAGCGCCAGCTTCAAACTTCATCAAATTGTGCACTTAACCTTCCATCCACCAACGACTAACAATTGTTAGGCAAGTTAAAATTATCTACCATTATCATACATTGGAAATCATTTATATCAATGTGTGATTCGACTTGTCAAGTTCTGACCCCAAGATCACACTTGAGCACACCATTTTCTAAATCGCTTCCATCATAGCCATTTGACCCCTCTGGGTAGATAATCAATAGACCTGAGCATTGTTAGGTTTTCTTTCAATTGATCTCTATTATTACTATTGTGGTATATGCAACCTGAGCAGGTATCTTACATTGGTATCAGAACTTGGCATCCTACAAGCCTATGTACCCTTTCATGAGCGACAGGGATCTGAGGTACCATCTTAGGGAAAAGAAGGCTACCATGGGTGACAAAGAAGATGAAGGACAACAGTTTGTCACGGAATCCAAAGAATTCCAATCCAACATGAGGAAAACTAGTGCAAGGGCACCCAGGTTTTCATGCCCCAAGAGGGGTCAAAAAGTGAAATTTTGTTGTACTTGACTCAATTTCATCTAATAAGGTCTTCTTAGACCATGTCTTATGTGTTTGAGTCAGTTTTGAGTCATTAAGGGTGAGTTAAGGTCTAGATGTAAGAAATTGTCAAAGTTGCACAATGTTGTAAAAAACAACTTTTGCATTTTGTTGTCAAATTGAAGTTTGGTTGGAATATGAACGATTGTAAGTTGAAAAGTTAGTTGAAAACCGTTGGAAAATGGTTGTAAGTATTTAAAAAGGCCTTGTGTGGTCGAAAGCAAGTAGAGGATAATGAAAGGATGAGGAAACATTGTGTATTTGAAGTTTTGATAAATGAAACCCTTGTTTTTTGTGCATTTTTCCTGTAACAGTCTTGTTCTTTCACGTGGTACGGATCTATACGGCCTGTGTACGACCTGCACATGGTATGGTTGGAAAGATAATTGAGTTAGCTTTCATTTGGTTTTGGTTTGGTTAAATTTCATTAAGTTTAGAAAAAGTTATAGCATTTTTGTAACAGTAGGTATGAATCTGCCCTAAGGCTTCCAGCAAACAAAAATATTCCATATATTTTTTTCCCTCCATCAAAAATCTATAAAAATTGGTGAAAGGTTTTGTTTTCAGATTATCTAAAAACCCTTTAGAGGATATTTCATAGTTTTTCATTTTGATGGAGTTACTAATAAAACTTTGTTTGCATTTGTGTGTAGACAGTCCAAAAAAAAAAAACCCTCTTAGAAGTAGGACAATCAAATTTTGAGCCCCTTCGTACAAAGCAAACCTACCTTAGTTTTAGATATGCGTAAGAATGGCCAAATGGGTATCCTAAATGGGTCTTTTTTTCTATAGATCGGGTTTGGGTAAAGAGATTTCAACAATTTTCCTTTTTGAAAGGCTACAAGCAAGAATGAGGGTTTGTGAAAGAAAACCCACATTTTGATGAACAAAGGCACTTATTTAAGGTTGTTTTGAGTTTGTTAACCCCTACTCTACATCAGATTGGTATCAAAGCCCAAAGATCTGAGCAAGAAATTTTTTGGGAGTTTGTGTATTGTCTTTTTGTTTTACAGGTTGAAGCAAGAACCTGGATGTCAAAAGACTAGGTCAAGGGAAAAGAAACAAGCCTAAGGTGAGGTATCACGAAGACAAGAAGAAGCATTGAAAAGAAGCAAAGTGAAAGAGACTTGTTTGAGAAAGGAGAATGGAAATGTTGAAAAGATTTGTCTGTAAAGATTTGCAAGAGTAAAGAGGTACCAAGCAAGAAACAAGTGATGAGAAAAGAAAAAAGTGAGATGAAGAAGACAAATGAGAAGGAAGAACAGATAAAAGTGCAGCAAGAGTTAATGGAGTTGAGGCACGCCTTGGAAGAAATGGAAAAAAGAATGGATCCTAAGATGCAGCAGTTGCTTGAAAAAGCAATTCAAGAAAATGGTTGGCATTGGCCAATAAAGAAGAAGGTTAAGTGGCCTATCAAGAAGATCGTTTAGAGGAGAAGAAGGAAAGAGAGGACAGCAGAACTAGACATTGGGGACTTTTTGTTGATAAAGGAAGAGCAAAAGCCATTTGAGAAAGAGGAAAGTTATGAACCACAAATGGGTTCTAGTGCTATGTTGGTGAGCGAAAAGGAGTTTGTCCAAATCATAGAGAAGGAAGACAAAGATCCAAAGACGAGGTCAAGGATGATGTTAATGAGTCACAAAGAGTTCCCACAATCCATGATGGAGGACAAGGTGGATTTTGAGATCATGATCAGACCCTAGACTGTCATGACAGCAGTTGGCATTTATGATTTGCCATGGGAGATCCAAAGCATGTTGAAGGATGGTATAGACATAGTTGTGGATGAGTTTTCACATTCTTTATTCTCAATGCCAAGTATCAATCATTTACAGTTGTTTGAAAAGAGTGCATTTGAGTCTAATGTGTAAGGTGAGTTGCAAAGTTCAGATTTTCAGTTATTTGAATGCAAGGATAGAGCTTTCCATTTAGTCCACCATGGTACACATTTACCATTTCAGTTTCAGGATGCAAGGAGCTTTTTGTTTGCTACTAGGATAGTAGAGAGGGATGTTGATGGGGAAGATCAAGTTGCTATTGTGAATTTGCAGACCAAGTTACTTCAATCAAATGTTGCCATGTTGACAAGGTCACTAAAAGAGTGTGAGCAGTAGAGCAAAGAAGGCATAACTAGTGATGGTGTTAAACTAATAGTTTCAGAGGACAGGTTGACATTGTTATCATCCAAGTGCAAGAGGAAGAGTGTGAGCAATCTGCTGGGAAGACTGATCAATTTTATCTGTCATTACACAAGATATCTCTGGAAGGTGAGTTGCAACATATTTTACATAGTTGTCTTTGCCAAGTGTTCAAGAAACCTACAATCAAGATGAAGCAAGCATGGGTCTATTTCAAAGAAGGTAATATGCAGGGATCTTAAGACATCAGTCAAGAGCTTTCAAGCATAGTTCTCATGTTGCTACTCTCCATTCAAGTGGAGCTTGAATCTTTCTTCCTCGAGAGTATGGTGCAAGGGCACCCAAGTTTTCATACCCCAAGAGGGATCAAAAAGTGAAATTTTGTTGTGCTTGAGTCAATTTCATCTAATAAGGTCTTCTTAGACCATGTCTTATGTGTTTGAATCGGTTTTGAGTCATTAAGGGTGAGTTACGGTCTAGATGTAAGAAATTGTCAAAATTGCACAATGTTGTAAAAAACAACTTTCGCATTTTGTTGTCAAATTGAAGTTTGGTTGGAATATGAACAGTTGTAAGTTGAAAAGTTGTTTGAGAACCGTTGGAAAATGGTTGTAAGTGTTTAAAAAGGCCTTGTGTGGTCGACGGAAAGTAGACGATGATGAAAGGATGAGGAAACATTGTGTATTTGAAGTTTTGATAAATGAAACCCTTGTTTTCTGTGCATTTTTCCTGTAACAGTCTTCTTCTTTTATGTGGTACGGATCTGTACAGCCTGTGTACGACCTACACGTGGTATGGTTGGAAAGATAATTGAGTTAGCTTTCATTTGGTTTTGGTTTGGTTAAATCTCATTAAGTTTAGAGAAAGTTATAGCATTTTTTGTAACAGCAGGTCCAAATCTGCCCTAGGGTTTCCAACGAACAAAAAAATCCCATATCTTTTCTTCCCTCCATCAAAAATCTATAAAAATTGGTGAAAGGTTCTGTATTGAGGGTATTTAAAAACCCTTTAGAGGATATTTCATAGTTTTTCATTTTGATGGATTTACTAATGAAAGTTTGCTTGCATTTGTGTGTAGACAGTCCAAAAAAAAACCCTCTTAGAAGTAGAACAATCAAACTTTGAGCCCCTCCATACAAAGCAACCCTACCTTATTTTTGGCTATGTATAAGAATGGCCAAATGGGTATCCTAAATAGGTCTCATTTTCTGTAGATCAAGTCTAGGTCAAAAGATATGGACAATTTTCCTTTTTGAAAGGCTACAAGCAAAAATGAGGGTTTGTGAAGGAAAACCCACATTTTGATGAACAAAGACACTTGTTTAAGGTTGTTTTGAATTTGTTAACCCCTGCTCTGCATCAAAAACCATGGTGGAAATGATCCAACTATTGAGAGGTTTGAACCAGCAATTGGGTGCTAGTAGGGCTATGCCAAATGGAGCCAAGGGCAGTAGTTCAGGTGTGATGAAACCAGCAGCCTCTGCAAAGACCTTCAAAGCAAAATTCTTGGACAAAAAGGCAAAAAATGAATCAGAAGTACCACCTAAGCAAGAGGATGATATTGCTAGACTACATAATGAATACCATGCTCTAAGTGCCCTCATTCACAAAGATATGACTTTCACTGAGTTTCACAACATGAAAACAAGGAGGGGGCATAGGAGAAGAAGGTATGAAGATAGGAAAGATATCCAGCATCACTTGGGTAATATCACCATTCTAGTTTTTTATAGATCCAGGAGTTCCCCAACAAGGGCTTGGTTGCAGAAATTAGACACATATTTCTCCTTGAATCCAATGTATGGAGGAAGACATCAAATTTGCCACCTTGCATTTTGATGGTTTAGCCCATGAATTGTGGTATCATGGTATGGTAACACAAGGGCATGACTCTATCACATAACTCAAAGAGTTCAATCAAAGATTGACAGAAAGATTTGATAGGAAAGATCCAAAAATCCATTTCCGATAATTATGTTGTTGAGTTTGAGAAACTTGCAATGATGGTTCTAGATGTGACGAAAAGAAGACTCATAGTCCTTTTTGTGTAAGGCCTATCTGAACCCTTCAAAGGATTGGTGAAGGAATTTGATCCAAGCTCACTACAAGATTCCATTAGGAGAGGCCTTGAACTTGGAAGCTTCAACAACTAAGGATAGATCATACTCCAACAAGGCACCTCCCATTGTGCCTAAAAAGTTTCCTCAAAGAGAGATTCATCCACCAAGGACAGTACCACCCAAACTCAATCAATTGGACATATCTAAGAACGAGCTCCAAAGGAGGAAGTTATCTTTCAATTGTAGGGAGCCATGGCAACCAGATCATTGTTGTTTAGGGAAGGGCCATATACACTACATTGAGGTAGTTTCAAATGAGGATTCTAAGGATGAAGTTGTTGATCCAAAGTTAGTTGTGATTGAATATGAGCATGAATCTAAAGAGGATGGGCATCCAGGAGGAACACTTGCAGCACTATCAAGGGCACCAAGGTATCATTCCTTTCGGGTCAAAGGAGTTTTACAAGGGTAACAAGTGATTGTTTTGATTCATAGTGGGACTACACACAATTTTATTGATGAGAGGTTGGTGGCTAAGTTGTGTTGGCCCACAGTTGTTGTTGCACCAAAAGATCAACCTTTTAATGCCCAATACAACTGCCAAAGTTAATGGATCCATGGGAGGCAATTAGTCCATGTCACAAATCCCGAGGGGAGCGCTGACCATCTACCAACAAACTCCCCCTCAGTGTTACCTGAGGGGATTCGAACCCAGTACCTTTGGCTTTGATACCACTTGTTGGCCCACAATTGTTGTTGCACCAAAAGATCGACCTTTTAATGCCCGATACAACTACTAGAGTTAATGGCTCCACGGGAGGCGGTTAGTCCATGTCATGAATCCCGAGGAGAGTACTGACCATCTACCAACAAGTTGGGATTGAAGACTGAAGACTTTGAAGGATTTAATGTCACTGTGACTAATGGCTACACACTACCCTGCAACTGAAGGATTCAACAGTTGGATTTGACTCTTGGCAGTCATAAGATGAGAGATGATTTCTATGTGATTGGCATAGGTGACATAGAGGTGGTTTTAGGAGTGCAATGGATGCACTCACTTGGAGAATACACGCAGAATTATCAAACTATGGAACTGAAGTTCAGATCTAATGGGAAGGAGGTAGCATAGTTCAAGGACTTTGCAAGTCCTGGAAAAGTTTCTAGGGACTTGCGAGTCCTAGGGCTCGCCGAGTCAACTCGCCAAGGACTCCTGAGCCGAGTCTTGGAGAGTCTAAGCTAGGACTCGCGAGTCCTGGTGAGTGACTCGCGTGAGTCCTAGAGTCAGAATCCTGAGTCCCAACTTAGGACTCTTGGCATCGCCTGGAAACAATGAGTATGAATGTTTAAAACTTGTTTTTTGTTTGTTTTTTTCATTTGAAAGTTTAAAACTATGAGTATGAATGATGAAATTTCAAATATTGAGTGTTTGAAGATCATATAACATGTATAATATTTGAATTATGAGAAATTGATAATCAAATCAAGCTCTTATGTTCTCTAACTACATTAATTTATTTTTGTGTTTTTTGTAAAACTATGGTTTTCTTCTTTGTCAAGTCCTAGCCAAGTTTTTTGCTAAGTCTGTGTCCAATCCTGAGTCCGAGTCCTATTTTCAACTGCCAAGTCCACGCCGAGTCCAAGTTTTCAAACTTTGGGAGGTAGTACTTCGTGGCCTTTCTAATCGAGGTCCCATGGTGGTGTCAGCCAAGCATATGGAGAGGGCTTTGCATAGAGACCAAGTTGCTTGGGAAGCTGCATGCTTGATCATGGATACAGGGCCTTCCAAGGAAGGGAAAACTTTTCATGTTGATGTTCAACCCATCTTGGAGAGTCATAGTAAGGTTTTTGGTGATATACCTCATGGTCTACCTCCAAAGAGGGGTTTCCAGCATGTGATTGAGCTTTAAGGGGCAAAACCAATCATCCACAAGCATATAAGGACTCAGGAGAAGATTGAGAAGACAACTAAGGAGCTACTTGAGATGGGGCACATACGTCTAAGTTCCAGCCCTTTTGCTTCATCAGTGGTGTTGGTCAAGAAGAAAGATGGGACACTAAGGATGTGTAAAGACTATAGAGCACTCAACAAGAAGACGATCAAGAACCGCTACCCAATTCCTAGGATCGATGAATTATTAGATGAGCTTCATGGTGCAGTATACTTCTCCAAAATTGATTTGTGTTCAACATACCACCAGATAAGGATGAGAGGAGGATGTGCACAAGACAACTTTCAGGTGCCATTACGGACACTATGATTTTTTGGTAATGCCTTTTGAATTGACCAATGCCCCTGCCACCTTTCAGTCATGCATGAATCAACTATTCATTGTTCAATTGACGAAATTCGTATTGGTTTTCTTTAATGACATCTTGATCTATAGTAGGACATGGGAGGATCATTTGAAGCATATAGATGAGGTACTTAGCATTCTTGAGCAGCATTCATTCTATGCTAATGTATCCAAATGTGAATTCGAGATGACTGAAATTTTGTATTTGGGGCATAAGATTAGTGCCCAAGGGGTGAGTGTTGATGAGGAAAAGATCAAGGCGATCCAGGATCGGCCTCAACCAAGGACCTTGTCACAATTGAGAGGATTTGTGGGCTTATGTAGCTACTATAGGAGGTTTGTGAAAGGGTTTTCACAACTTGCAACTCCTTTGACCAATTTAACGAAGAAGGGGGCTTTCTCATGGAGTCTTATAGCACAGCAAGCTTTTGATAAGCTGAAGGAGGTAATGAGTTCATGCCCTGTTTTGGCTATACCAGATTTCTCACTTCCTTTTGTACTTGAGTGTGATGCTTCAAAGAGGGGCTTCTCCATTTATGACAAAGAGATGCTAGCTATCATGCATGCTCTTGCCAAATTCAGACAATACTTGGTGTGTAGGAGGTTTGTAGTCAAAACATATCATAACAGCCTCAAATTCTTCCTCAATCAGCATGACTTGAATGATAGGCAGCAAAAATGGGTAAGCAAACTTCAAGCCTATGATTTTGATATTGAGTATGTTAAGGGAAAAAACAATGTGGTGGTTGATGCACTCTCTAGGAAGCCTTATTTTTGTTCTATTTCTGATATATTTGTTGATTGGAAGGCTGCCATAATGGTTGAATATGCCAAGGATTCCTTTGCTACTAACATTTTAGATGCGAGGTTGCTTGATGATAAATACAAGGTGGTTGAAGACCACATATTTACAAAGATCGTGTGTATCTTGTGCCAAAATTTAAGGTAAAAGAGCAGATTATGAGAGCATGTCATGACACACCTCTTGCTAGTCACCCGGGTTTCTACAAGACATACAAGCAAGTAAGAGAACATTTTTCATGGAAAAGACTAAAGAATGATGTATTGCAACATGTTAAGGAGTGTTTGGTGTGCCAACAAAACAAGACCGAGCATGTCTTTCCAGCTGGGTTGTTGCAGCCGTTACCCATCCCAAATCAGAAATGGGAAAGCATCTCCATGGACTTCATCACGAGGCTGCCAAAGGTGCAAGGTAAGGATTGTATTTATGTGGTGGTTGATAGGCTTACAAAGTATGCTCATTTTCATACCATTCTTTTAGACTATAGGACTCCACAAGTTGTTGATTTGTTTTTTAGAGAGATATTTAAGCTTCATGGGCTCCCCAAGAACATTGTAAGTGATAGGTACAGAAAGTTTATCAGCCTGTTTTGGCAAGAGCTTTTTCGATTGACTCACACGGAATTGACTCCAAGCACTAGCTACCACCCCCAAACAGATGGGCAAACTGAAATAGTGAATAAGTGGATTGAATGCTACCCAAGGAATTATGTTACAAGGAAGCAAACAGTTTGGATCAAGTGGTTACATTTGGGGGAATTTTTCTACAACACCATGCATAACATATTTATAGGTATGTCACCTTTCAAGGCTCTCTATGGTTATGATGCTACTTCATTGTTGAATTTGGTCCTAACCAATAGTAGGGTTCCTAGAGCAAGGGATGTGATGCAACAAAGTATGGATATCTTGAATGCCCTCAAGGAGAATTTACGGCGTGCTCAAAATAAGCAAAAAAATGTATGCAGATCGACACAGAACTAAGAGAATTTTTGAGGTTGATGATATGGTCTACTTGAGGTTGCAACCATACAGGCAATCTACCCTCAAGAGGAGTGGTGTAGAAAAGCCGAAGCCAAAGTTTTATGGACCCTATCGAGTTGTGACGAAGATTAGAGAGGTTGCATATGAACTAGAATTGCCCAAGGATAGCATAATTCACAACATTTTTCATGTGTCATGCCCCAAAAGGGCAATTGGACAACAGATCACGCCTTCAATTGAACTACCCCCTCTTGATGATGAAGGCAAGTTGATACTTGAACCCAAAAGAGTTCTAGATGTGAGGGTGAAAATGCTAAGGAACAAGGTCATTCTAAATACTTGGTGAAATGGAATATCCTACCCATCGAAGATGCAATGTGGGAAGGTGTGGAGATTTTTTAACATGTGAATCTAGGGTTGCTTGAGCGAAAGCAACATCTATGCAAGGAGAATTGTTATGTCCCCGATTCAGCTGGGCCCTAATTTCGACTTTTGGTAGAACAGTGATTTTAACACTAAAGTGAATTTTAAATATTTAAAATAATATTAAATAATATAATATTAATAACTTTTAAATAATATTTTTAATTTAATTAAATATAGATCCTCTGAGTTGACCACCTTGGGTTGACTATATGTTGGTATTAATATGAGTTTGTTTTTTGATTCATTATCACGATTGGATGAAGAGTTGTGAGGAGTTGACAAAGACGGAAGCCTCTACCATCTTGCATTGAGGTGAGACGAAAACCTCTCCTTGCAATTATGATTTGTTGCTCGCCATTCTAAGTATTACTTAGACTAATATCCTTCTCGTTTCTTCCCAGAATTGCTTTGTGTCAGATCCAAATTGTGGGGAATTTGGCGATTACCACATTACTTGTGTGGCAAAGCCTTTCTGGCTCACGCCACAGGCCTCCGATCAAAGCCTCCACACAGAATTATTCATAGAAGCTCACTCATCACATCGCAGGGCATCAATCGTAGCCCACACTAGGTGAGGCACTACTGCTAAGGGTGCTAAACATAGTGCCAGCTTCAAACTTCATCTAATTGCACACGCTTAACCTTCCAGCCACTAGCAATATACATTTGCTAGGCGAGTTAAAATCATCTGCCGTTATCATACATTGGAAATCATTCATATCAGTGTGTGATTCAACTTGTCAAGTTTTGACCACGAGATCACACTTGAGCACACCATTTCGTGAATCACTTCCATCATAGCCATTTGACCCCTTTGGCTTGATAATCAACAGATCTAAGAATTGTTAGGTTTCCTTTCAATTGATCTTTGTTATTAAAACTGCGGTGTGTGCAATCTAAGCATGTATCTTACAACAACTAAAAGAACATGAGAAGATAGAGTGTTATAGATTGCATGTGGAGGCAGAAATGGGGGCTCAAGGTGTGACAATGTTGGCACCTTCTTTTGAAAGTGCACAATCATCTTTGCCTACGCCATCCATGGCTGGTAGTAGTGAAGTTGCCACAAGAGGAAAGAGAAAGATGAGTGGTAGTGACAAGGGAGGTTCAATTGAAGCTATGTTTAATGTGCAAGCACGAGAAGCTACAAAGTCTTCCATTGCGAAATTTTTTTTTGCTCATGCCATCCCATTTCATGTGGCCCGTTCTTCTTACTTCAAACAAATGATCAGAGATGTAGCCACTATTGTGTAAGAGACTTGGTGTCTCTCAACCCCAAATTGTGCTGAATGCTGAAGGTTTTTGTCTGATGGTTTGATGCTTTGTGTTTTTTTTTGGTTTTTGTGTATATATGATTTTTTTTGTGTTTTTTTGAAATATAATGAAATGCAAAGACATATGCAATGAAAAGACTTCAAGACACTTAAACAACTAATTTTTCTAACAGGCTGCCATAGATTTTATTTGATAATAAAGTATTTACAAAGCTGATTTAGCATTAAGGCATACCCGGAAATGGAGATCTGGAGCTTTTAATGAATTTTCTAACTCAAATCCTTGATATCTTCTTTGATTTTGAGCACAAATCTGACCTCTGTGTGAAGCCAGCACAAGAGCAATCTTCAGCTGATAGTTTCACAGCCTCAAAATGCTAGACTGTGAAGAATTTTTGCTCTCCAAAGTCTGAAAATGGATGAAATCTGCAGAAACCCTTGTTTCTTCACAAACTCCAAAGCTCTCAAATCAGACAAGGTTGAATAATCACATAGAATGATTTCAATTTTCTTTTTTGAAAGATTTTATATCTCCTCATGAAAAAGTCGACCCTCTTGATGTGCTTTTTAATTAATTTTAATTTCTTTTTTATGCTTTTTTAATTTGACTTAGCAAATACCTTGGTTAATGTGCCCACCTTTAAATATTATTTTAATTCACTTTAATGATGGGTCATGGCCCCATTCAAATAATATTTTATAATTTGACTTTATAATATAAAGTCATAATGATAATTAATTAATTATCATTAAATACTCCAATAATCACCAATCTGCTAAGTCAACTGCAAAACTGGGTCGATTCTGAGAATGCCAATTGAGCCAAGTGCCCTGCTAGAAATAGTATGTCCTGATAGCCTAACTTACTATAAATAGTAAGTACATACCATTAAGTCTAGAAACAGCTGCAAAGGCCCAATATGCTCTGCTCGGGTGCCCTGCTATCAATAAAAACCCTGACTCGCCAAAAATAGTAATTTACTATAAATAGTAAGTGTGTAAATCTAAGTCAAGTGACATCTGCAAAGGCCAAAACCTGTATCCAGCTGAGGAGTAATGTCTTTAATCACCAGGTAACTTCCACTATAGACCCTCTATCCACAATTGTCAACCTACGAGGGTAAAAATGATAGGCTAACCCCTCAACAAATCAAACTGACTAAGAAGGGGACATTACATATTGGTCCCTCATTCATGTGCCCTAGAGATCATAACCCACGCACTACCATCATAAACAAAGAGTATTCCAAGGTTAATGTGCTAATGGAGGATATGCGGCAAACTTGGCTAAGGACAAGTTGCTCTATTGTGATGGATGGGTGGACTGATGTTAGACATCGACCACTGATGAATATCATAGTCACATGCCCTATTGGTTCTTATTTTCTCAGAACCGTGGATTGTTCAGGGCAGCGTAAGGATGCAAGCTTCTAGTTTACCATTTTGCGAGATGCCATAGAGGAGGTTGGGCCTGCTAATGTTGTACGGGTGATCATCGATTGAACACGTGTGTGCAAATCAACTGGTTTGATGGTGGAGGGTGCTGACAAGCACATCATTTGGACCCCATGTTGTGTTCATGCATTGAACAACACATTGAAAGACATAGTGAAGCTAGATTTGGTGAAGCAAGTGGTGGCAAAAGCTAGAGAAATTCAAATGTTCATTTGCAACCACCACACCTCACTTGCTCTCTTTAGGACATTTTCGAAGGAGGAGTTCCTCAAACCTACTGAGACAAGGTATGCTACTTCATTTTGTTTCACTTTCAAATTTCAATATATGAAAACATTGGAAAAATTTTGAAACTTCAAACATTTGAATTCCAAATTTGAAATTTCCAATTACGTTGAGCCTTATATTACTTTTGCCTTTTACTGAATATTGGTATGCCACTTACTCCATCTTGTTGGAGACGATGCTTGAAGTGCATAAGCCTCTACAATTGATGATGGTGAATTTAGAGTGAGCTAGATGGCCTAATTCAAGCTCTACTCGAGGAAAATCCATCAAACAAAATATCCTTGATGGCGATTGGTGGTCCACTATGAGGTAAGACATTGTTGATTTTATTATTAAATTGCTGATTTTATTAAAAATTAAATATTAGATTGCTGATTTTCATATTAAATTTCTGATTTTAATATTTTAATTTTATTGTCCAATGTTCCAACTTTCAAAGTTTCTAAACATGTCAATTAATTCTTTTGAACTTTTTCTTTGCATTTTGCAGATATATTTGCTCTTTCATCTCACCTATTGTAGATGTCACTAGATATGCTGATACAGACTCTCCTAGTCTTGGAGAGATATATGAGACATTTGACAATATGCTTGGGAAAATAAAGCAAACAATTTTGGCTAAGGATCCTACTTTGAGGATATATGAGCAACATATTAGGCCCATTGTGACACAAATGTGGAACACAACGAACACTCTGCTTCATATGGTAGCATTTGCTCTAAATCCTAAATGGTATACCCTCCTTGTGATGTCCAATAGATTTTAGATGGGTTCACACAGACCATTGATAAGATGTATTCACAGGAGCAGGCTCCAGTACTTTGCACACAATTTGTTGACTTTGCAAATCTTCGTGGTCTAACATTGAGTAAACCACAAACGAGGTTGGATTGAGTCCCCTTTGCCGTCCCCTAGCCATCCCCAAAATTGGCTTGATGCATCTCATGCCGTCCCCATCCCAAAAACTCGAAGTAACACTGGTTATAACTCAAAAACATTCGCCTGTAAACAATCAATCTTAAAGTATAATCCACAATTCATAATGCATTGAATGACCAAAAACTGACATGACTTCCTGACACAGTCCTTGAGGCACGTGCCAAGTTTTAATTCAAAATTAATTTATTTGACACATCAAATACACAAGAATTTGTTGACCATATTTGGATATAAATTATTAATATGACATCATAATGACCTGAAAAGTTGTATGGAGCAACTAGACATCCCACTCTACCTGCTTACCAAATTTCAGCAAAACTTGACTATTTGACCAGTCAGATGTGTATACAAGTCAAATGGTGAATTATTTCCAGCAATAGGCGGCTTCTTTCTAAGGACCTGATGTTTCTTTTAACCAACAAAAAACAGGAATATGCAAAGAGTGGAGACCTATCTTTATCTGGAATGATATTTTAAATGATGCTTTCCTTTGAAATTTGTAAACTGAAGTGGGCAAACACCACTTAGCTGTTTGAGTAATGCCCAAAGGATTCTGTAAGAGACATGAGATGAGGAGCTTTTATCAATCTTTCCATGGCCATGAAGAGAAGGCATTCACTTATTCCATAATTGATTGCATAATTTTATAAAAAATTATGAGTCTTCTTCAGAATTAAGGTTTTAACTTTTACAGAGGTAGAGATAAAGCATTATTACCAAACTTTCCATAGTTAAGAGGAAAAGCATCATAACATGTGCAGAGCACAATGGAGAGGCCCAAAATCAAGAGATTCAGCTCTAGCTTCTAGTAGGATTTAAAAAAATTCCCATAGCTGTATATAGAAGAAGCTACATTAAAAGGAACAGCAGCTAAATTAAGGGCATTAGCAGTT
>VDFB02000015.1:572419290-572548841 GCA_007258455.2 Sequoia sempervirens | reverse complement strand
AAAGTGATTCTATATTTTTTTATTATCAATCCATATGCAATCTTTTTTTATCGTTTTCATAAATTTATTATCTTGTAACTACAAAATATCTATTATTGTATACTAAATATTCTCATCACTATTAATGATCACATTATACCCAAAAAATGTTATTAGTATTAATTGATTGATACAAGCAACTCTGTAGATATAGAGCAATGGAAAGAATTAATTTAATAATAATACTATACAACAATAATTACAATGCTTGATCTAACTAAATAAGATTAAATATGAATAAAAATGCAATTCATTATATTTTAAACATCAATATAAAATGTGTGGAAGAGAGTAATTGATTCATATCATAAAAAAATCAATTTAAGACAAAATTTAAGCACACTTTAGACTTGCTAAAATATAAGACAAATGAATTATTTTATTAGTGTTTAGAGCTACATATATGACCTAGGTACAAATGAATTGGATGATAATTGTGATAAAATTGATCACTTTAACATATATTGTGATGAATAATACATTAGTGTATAAAAACTATGATAAAAACTATTTTGTATTCTTTTTATTGTGTTTATTAATAGAGTAGAATTTGACACCCCATTTTCTTTCAAAACTTCATAAAGGCTTACTGAGTTGAATTATAGAATAATACATTCCCTAATTGTAATACCCCCATGTTTGCTGACTCGGTAGATACTCTTGATACTTTTTGATATTGTGGATACTCTGTGATACTCTATGTGGTAGATTTATATTTGATCATGTGTGGCTTCTTAGTTACTTGTTTACTGCTCTTTACGTTATGTGTGACATTTGATGATACATGTGCATTGATGATTTGATTCGTTATGCGATGGTGTTCCTTAAATTTATGTACAATGATGTATTTCTATGATGTTATGTTTATGAGGACATGTTCAGTGTATTTTGGTGAAAGGATGGAGTAGTACCACTCGCTCACGAGCGCCCTGCTACCCTGCTATTACGTTTCACAGTGTGTTTTCAGTGGAGATTATATGTTACTTGAAGTTTATCTATTTGTAGATATTATAGGATTAAAAGTCTCGATTCCACCTACTTCGGTAGGATAGGGCGAGCACAAAATAAACCCAACGGGTACGATGTTGTTAAAAGGAATTGTTAAGGAAGAATTCCCGTCCCAAGTCTGTCATTTCGTTATGAGGTTGTTGAGTCATGTGTTGACCTGGTTTTGTCTTGGTATCAAAGCCAGGTTGCTAACATTGGGTTCTCTGGGTAGTTGGTGTCCATTAGGCAACCTTTGTGCTAACTTTGATCTTACATACTATAACTGTGTGCAGGATCATGCCTCGAGCTAGAGGACGTGGACATGGAAGAGGCCGAGGTGGCGATCGAGCAGTCAGTCATCATAGTCCATCCCCACCGAGTTTCCATGGTTCTGAGCATGAGGAAAATTCAAATCCTTAAAGTAATCCGCTAGTGGGTGACCAGAACCTGGGACAGCCTAGTTTGGATGGTCAGTTACAACATCTTCTAGGAGAGCTCCTTAATCATTTCGGACCTAGGCCATAGGAAGAGTCACGGGTCGAGAGAGAGAGGGAAAGGTCTCCAAGGCATAGGGATGCTCCAGCAGATCAGGATGCAGTAATAGCAGGGCATATGAGGGATTTGAGAGCTCACCCTCCTACCTTCGATGGCTCAGGAGGAGGCTTGGAAGCAGAAACTTGGTTGATAGATTTTGATTGTTGCTTTGCAATGCACCCATTTAGTAGCAATACCAAGGCTCGGTGCATAGTGATGCATCTGCGGGGTTTCACATCTACCTGGTGGAGGTTGGAAGAACAAAAGTTGCATCTAGATATCAGTGTGGTTACATGGGAGTTGTTTCTGGATAGGTTCAGAGCTCGTTTTCTCTCTGATCATTGGAGGCAGCATAGAGCTGATGAGTTCCATGATCTTAAGCAGATGTCTTTGTCCATTGAGTAGTATGAGTGGCGGTTCTACGAACTCAAGCAATATGCTGGGATCAATCATGATGAGGGGTTTCTTGTTTAGCATTTTTTTCGAGGCCTGAATGCCCGTATCAGTGGTGGAGTGAGAGTCTTCGAGCCGAAGACAATGGAGGTTGTAGTAGAGAAGGTTCGGTTAGTAGAGGAAAACTTGGCTATGGCTCTTGGAGGGCATGTTGGAGTTCAGATCGGCAGTGCTCCGACACCTAGTACAGGTTCTAGAGGTGGGCAGTCTTAGGCTGTAGGGCCTTCTAGGAACTTTTACAGACCATCTAAGGGTGGTTCACATCATCAGCAGTCTCAGGGCAAGAAGTTCCAAAGTTGGCAACAAAGTAAACCTGATCGTTCTGTGCAGCTGGCAAAAAGTGCACATTCAACACCATCTTGAGGCAGCTTCCAGCAGTCGAGTGCACCGTCTAGGGTTAGAGGCTTTGGGAGAAGTACAAGTTGCTTCTCGTGTGGACAGCAAGGGCATATTTCCAGACAGTGTCCACAAAAGACTACTTTAGAAATTAGTCAGAGGCCAGCTATTTCAGAGCCAACAGTGGGCGATGCAAGGAGAGATCATCGGGTTTTTGTAACGGTGGACAATCGGCAAGCTAAGCATCAGGGTATTGTGATTGAAACATCAGGTGTGTTGAAGGGTACTAAAGTTTCCATACTTTTTTATTCTAGTGCTTCTGATTTGTTTATATCTCCTTCCATTGTGGAGCGATGTGGATTGTTGGCATCTAGGCAAGGCATAACTTGGCAGGTTGAACTAGCCTCTGGGTCAAAATTTCTTGTAGAAGAGTTTGTTCAGGGTTGTAAGTTAGATTTGGGAACTTTTTCAACTCAGGTGGACCTTTGGATCTTACCCTTGGGCTCATATGATGTAGTCTTGGGAATTGATTGGTTGAGTTCACATTGTGCTTTGTTAGATTGTCACCGTAAAGCAGTGCAGTGTACCACTGACTCTGGAAAGGAGGTGGAGATCGTGGGCACTCAAAGGCCTATTTCTTTGTGGATGATCTCTGCCATGCAGTTAAAAAGGTTATTCTGACAGGGTTGTCAGCTCTTTGTTGTGGCAGTGAATGATCTTGAGTTTGACGATAGTCAAGAGAAATCATTGGATGATTACCCTCTTCTTAACGGGTTCATCGATGTGTTTCTGAGTGAGATACCTGGAATGCTACCTAAGCGGGATATAGATTTTTGGATAGACCTAGTACCTGGAGCTGAGCCTATCTCTTGAGCTCTGTACCGAATGACCACGCAGGAACTTTAGGAACTTCGTCTTCAGTTGGAGGAGTTGATAGCAAAAGGGTTTATCCATCCGAGTGTCTCTCCATGGGGAGCACCCATGATTTTCGTGAAGAAGAAGGATGGTTCTCTCCGCCTATGCATTGATTATAGGTAGTTGAATAAAGTAACCATGAAGAACCGATAACCCCTGCCCAAGATAGATGATCTCTTTGATCAGATAAGAGGGGCAAAGATATTTTCCAAGATTGATCTGAAGTCAAGATATCACCAATTGAGGATTGCATAATAGGATATTCATAAAACTACATTTTGCACTCAATACGGACATTACAAGTTCACAGTAATGTCATTTGGGTTGATGAATGCGCCTTCAGTCTTTATGAGTTTGATGAATGGGGTGTTCAGAACCTTTTTGGATAGATTTGTGCTTATGTTCCTCGATGATATTTTGATATATTCTAGGTCTATAGAAGAACATGAGGAACATCTTAAGCAGGTATTGCAGTGTTTGAGGGAGAACTAGTTATATGCCAATTTGGCAAAGTGTGACTTTTACAAGACTGAAGTTCAGTATCTTGTCCACGTCATCTTAGGTGAAGGAATCTCTGTGGACCCTACAAAGATTTAGGTTATTTTAGATTGGCCTGTACCTACTAATGTTTCAGAAGTCCGAAGTTTCATGGGACTTGCAGGTTATTACTGGCGGTTTGTCCAGGGCTTTTCTAGGATTGCGCATCCTATTACTTCTCTCTAGAAAAAAGGGAATAATTTTTTGTGGACAGATAAATGTTAGCTTGCTTTTTAGACTCTTAAGGAGAAGCTGACTAGTGCACCTATCTTGGTAGTACTAGATCCTGCAAGAGAGTTTGTTGTGTGTATTGATGCCTCCTTGGAAGGCTTAGGAACCGTTTTGATGCAAGAAGGGTGTGTGATTGCATACGAATCCCAGAAACTTAAAGATCATGAATTGAACTATCCTACACATGTTTTTGAGTTGGCCACGGTGGTTCATGATTTGGTTAGATGGAGACATTTTCTCTTGGGGCATCAATTCGAGTTGCATACTGATCGTCGCAGTTTACAATACATATTCATGTAGCCGAATTTGAATGCTAGGCAGAGGAGATGGATGGAATTTTTATGTGAGTACAATTTTGTAGTGAAATATATTCAGGGTAAGGAAAAAAATAAAAAAACAGAGGAGGGGTGTATGCAAGGGGAATAGGAAGATTGTCTCAGATTTTGGATTTGGAAAAGAAGTTGTAGGAAAGGATCGGCATTGAAAAGAGGAGGAAAGCATTTGTGTTGGATTTCTTCTACAGCCTTAGGATGCCAGGTTCCTCTCATATTATTTTTCTGGTTATTTAATTTTCAGATAAAATAAGATACTTTTGGTTGTTTTGTTTAAAAGATTTTAGATCTGTGCATGTGTTTCTTTAAAAGTGGATTTTAATTCTCTGTGAGTAATTGTGGAGATTGAATTTAAAATTTTTGTGTGTAAGGGTTTTCCCTAATTTGAAATCTGTTTATTCTGGGTAAAATTGCCCCCATATCTTTACGTGATTTAATGAAAGACCTTCTGTTTAAATTTGTCAAACCTCTGGTTCAGAATAAAATTTATAGACTTATATTTATATTGAAATAGGGTTAAAATGATACCCAATATGTTGTATTAAATTATTATGCTTCTATTTATTTATATACATATATTTATTTATCTTGGGTGCTGGTGTGAATTTTATTGGAAGGGTGTTTATCTATTCATTTCTATTTATATTTATAGTTAGTTTTGTTATATTTTGGGCATCCGTATACAGAGTGGAGGATTTTGATTGAAATTTTATTTTACTACCGGTCTAGTTGTATGGGTATTCGAAGGGATGATATTCAAAATTTCTATGCCTTTTGTTTGGACAGAAGGTTTCCGTGGGTGTTGTTGAGTATTAATTTTTATACAGTTACAACGGTCATCCATATATTTTGGAATTCACAATTTATGCTCAAACAAATTTTAAATTTTCCAAAGTATGTACATTTCCACTCTCATACGAGCGTACAACATTTAGGTGAGAACCCTACTTTATCGATATGTTTACCATGGTAATCCTTGCTTAATCTCCCTTTCGTTTGTTTGGACCGAATGTTGAATTAAGCCAAAATTTTAATTATAAAAGTTATGTATTTTGAGAATGGAGGTGTAGTCGGCAGTGACTGTACCACCGCTCGACCCCAATTTCTGCTAGCATGTAGTCCCTCTGTTTTTCTCGTATGGAATGGCATGCCTGGTACCATCGTCGCACATCTATTTGTATGGCCGGATTGTGTTCACTGTGAAATCTACTCAATATTAATTCTTTCATTCGTTTTCAATTTGTGGGTTTCTGTGTGCACTCAATAATGTTTGGAAGTTGTTTTGTTTTCCACATTCCACAGTATTGGTACCTATTCACAGGTTCCACCTTCATGTATTATGATCGAATAATATTATATCGAACTCGTTATTTTTTTGTGTTTGATTTGGACTTCGCTTTATGCGTTGGTTACTAAATTTCGGGTTGGATTTTATGTATTTAAATGGGTATTATAAACAGTTTAGTATTAGTTCGAATGTTGAGTTATTTAAATTTGTGCTAAACAAATATGCATATATATTTGTTACTATTAATATTAATAAGATTTTAATGTTAACATATATATACATATATATTTTTATATTTATTTAATTATATTATAAATTAATAGCAGGGTAATTTGTTAATTTTATCATAAGATTTATAAAGATAATTTATTTATATATGTTGTTTTCTTAATATAAAGGTAAATATACATATATACATTTGGAAAGTATTTATATACATATATTTATATAAAATTTAGTTGGCTGAGAATATCAATGTGATAATTTTAGAAGAGTTGTAATCAGAGTGTATTTGTGTGAATGGAGATAATTCTTTTATGCTTTGTTAATAGATGGAGTTTCTCCAGATTGAGCAATTGATGAAATTACTGTGTCTTAAAAATATTTTCTTTTATGGAGTTTTTCCACAATTTGTTCATTATCAATTCAATGATCTATTTAATTGGTGGAAAATTATTGTCTTGAAATGTTCTATATGGTTTTGTTTTGCGTGAGATTTTTTTTCATTGATTGAATTCTAGTTTCATTATTTGGGTTTATTTTATTGTGGGGACAACCCGAGATTCACAATCCTGTTTAGGAGCCTAAGTAATTCCAGAGGTGGGGTAATGATATTTCTCTTGATTTCGTTTTAAATTTTGGTTTTTTGATGCTTATGGATCAGTTATACATTTGGATTATACCAGACTATGAATGTGTTTCCTTGTGGTTTGTGAGATGGTCATGCCTCACTTTTGATTGCCATTTGATTTAGTTCTTTATGTGGTACAATCCTCGATGTTATTGTCTTGTGGTTGAGTGTTTAGAGGGAGTGGCTCTAAGTGGGTGGTCGGCGCACAAAGGGGCACTAGGATAGCCCTCGTTAGAGTGAATTTAATAAGTGATAATTTAATTAATTAACTAGAGGGAGGGTAGTAACACACTAAAAAGATAATAGTTGCCTCATCCGCCTTTTTGTGCTACCACAGACTAAAGGGGATTGAGAAGGTCGTGGTTGGCATGATCGTTGCCTTGACCTCACGAAAGGTAACGGTTCTGCATGAGCAATCCTATGGGGCGGTTCCTTGAGATAGGTAGCCTGGAAAACCATAGATGGAGGCGGTTCCTAGCACTCGTTTTCCTAGATAATTCGTCGGTAGATGGAGGCGTTACCTTGCAATAGGTAGCCTGGCGAATCCATGTTAAGCCATGTGATGACACTCTCCTCTAACATTCCTATTTATGTTGTCCTTTGGAAATCCTCTGGAATTGGTCACTTGTATTGTATTGATGATTTTTGTTGTCGTTTGAATTTGAGTGGTCTTATGTGTTGTAGGATTTTCTTTAACTGGTTATGAGTCTTTGTCTAGACTTTCTTGATCGGGAACCCTTCCTTAGCAACTCCTAGCACGGGGTTGGTCGGGTGGATCATGTCTCGCACCCTGTTGGGATTCTCTATTTTATGTAGGTTCATCTTTCAGTGTTGAGTTGCAGTAGCAGTTGATTCTTTGGTTCGTGGGTTCCAGGTTTATGTATTTGTGTTATTTTTATATTGATGTAACACTCCCACCTAGTTGGGAAGTTTTGTAAATTATTTCACATGGTGCTATTGTAATGTAATCTCATGATGATGCATTGTACTTTTATTGTAAACTTGGTTATGAGAAGGATTTATAATGATGTTATAACTTTGGATGTTATTCTATCTTATGTCTCTATTGTTGTTACTGATGTAATTATATTTATGGATGTATGAATGTATAGTTTATGTAATGGTTAGTTAAATTTTTATGTTGTTAAGAGTTAGTTCTTAAGTAATGTCCTTGTGTACCTCAAAGGATTAAGTCATGTAGATTGGATTATGTTTATATTTTGTTAATAATGTTCACTCCTTTGTTCTACAAAAAAATTTGGTTGCATTTTACTTAATTCCTTTGGGGTTGCGTGGCGGGGCGTTACACTAATTTAAAGTCTAATCTCATGGAGCAACAATTGCCTAAAAATATGGAGTTTAGTAGACAATTACTTCATCTTATTTATGTAGAAGAAATATTACCTCAAGCAGTTGTGAATATGACAAGACATTTATTGTTATAATTTAGGATAAAAAGGAGACACAATCTTGTAGGTAGAAGTTTGTGCAAATTATCAAATATCTCATACAAGAAGGGTTTCCAAATTTACCCATTAGAAGTGATAAAATATGTTTATTGTTCTAATTTCCAACATCTATTACTAAATGAATGGTGTTTTTGTTAGATTTAATAAGTGATTTGAGAGATATACAATTAAAGTAGAAGAGATAATGGATGTAAATAGATATCTATCATAGGTTCATTTTAGAACAACAATGTGAATGAAAAAATGAAACAAACATAATGACTACTTAAATAAAGGACTTAATTCATATAAAATGCTATGCATTAGTTATTTTTAAATTGCAAGCAATTACAAATTGGAATATATTTCCCCTATTTTTATTTTTTTACTTGTGCAATGTTTATCCCTTTCATTTCCATTATTAGGGTAGTCACTACTTTCCATGTTAGGTGTTTTAGATTCATGAAATGGTTCATATTTGTTTGGAGAATTCTTGTCATCAAATGTACATAACTTGTGTTAGAAAAATCAATAGTGGTATTTTAAAAAATTGATGGATTGATCTTAACCAAATATGATCTCCATTGCATCATAAAGTTGGACAATGAAATTTATAGGAAATTTCTTTCTAATCATCTCTTGTGTTGTCAAATTCAAGTAATTGTTATTCCTATATAGAATATTATCTTCACAATCTCTAATTATTTTTTAGTCACCTTGAAGTTGCTCCCAATCATCTTGACATTAACTAGCTATGTAAATGACACCATGAGCAAAGTACTATTCTTTAATTATTTTCCACTTTTTAGTGAAATTCAATTTTGTTTCCATTGCAATACAACCTGATTGTATTTCTTCCTCAACAAGTGTTTAGATTTAATGATAACTATGTTGGAGTATCGACAGACACTGAGAGGGGGGTTGAATCAGTGTCTGATAGACAGAAAAAAAATTTAAACCTTTTAAACTTTGACAAAGACTTTTAGTTCAAAAATCCTTTCTATTGATAACAAAGCAGAGTAATCACTTTCAGAGAATTCATGAAAAGGGGGTAAACAAACTTATGATAAAATTAATTCAGTTCATTTAGACAAATTATGCCAATATAATTTGTGTGAGATATGTGACTGACATTGTTTAACAATCAGAGCATGATGACAAGATAGGTGCAACTCATAAAATTATGTACATGAAGACCAATATCATTAAATCACTTTAAGACCACTAGGTTGCAATGCAGCTTTATGAAACACTGCAAAAATTGTGCAACTAAATGACATATGATAAGCATTAAAAAAACAAAAAACTTTAGTACATTATGACATAATGAAACATAACAATCTTGAACTATGAATCAATGGAAGAATATGTGATGTGATAGACTAAATGATTTTCATCACAACATGCAAAACATGTTTGGTTAAATAGAGCTTTTAAACCAGTTTGCAACATATGACTGTGAAAGTACTTGTAACAACAGAATACATTAACATTGCAAAATTAAGAACTGATAATAGACATTAATGCATTTGAAAAATTAGAAAAACAATCACACAAAGAATCATCGCATAACACATTATATGTCTTGAGTGGAAAACCCTCTAGGGGAATAAAAACCACTTGAAAAATATATCGCTTTATTCAAATAGAGCACCAACTCTACAAAGTTCGGGAGCACCAACTCCATACAATTCAAAAGCACCAACTTCCAAAGTTAAAAGAGCACCAACTCCAAACTTACAAGAGCACCAACTCCAAACTTACAGGAGCACCAACTCCAAAATTACAAGAGCACCAACTCCAAAGTTACAGGAGCACCAATTCCACAAAATCCAATGTATATAACCAGACAGTGTTCCATCAATACCCTAGTAATGCAAATTAGCATTCCTAGTGCCTCAATAGAAAATTGTAAAAAATAATTTTCAATAAGCACATAGGAGTATGTTATATAAGACTGATAACATCTCCATTTGATACAACAACTAACATTATTGTAACAAATTACAAAATAGTTCTCAATGTAAACATAGTTACAAAATAACTTTTCAAGATTTTCAATATTGAACAATGTATCAATATATCTCAAAAATTTCTCCCAAAAATGGATGTATGTAATTTCCCTCTATATAACAAAGTCACTGGCAAAAATGTTGTCATTTTATAATCACTGAATTGTCTTTTCAGAATGTAGTTTCAATAACTGTAAACCAACTCGGGGTAGGGGATTTATGTTATAGCCCGAGAAGAATCATCCAGAAACCCTAAAGGATTTTAATCATAATCAACAACAGTTAAGCCCTTAAAAACCAAAAATTTACTTGCAAAAACCCATACAGATTTGAGTGAGCATAAAATAGTTTCATAGCTTCCAAATAAGATAATCCTTCTATCATTCTTAAAAAACTTCCTTAACAAATTGTGTCAAGGCCCGTGAGCATCATTACCTGATTATGGTGAAAAAACAAACTGAAAAAATACCTCAAAAACCTATCAAATGGTTTCATAATCGTCCAGTTGGTAGTCACCAGTCTTAACCAGCTTTCACTGTCATTTCCTTGACCAACATCCATATGCCTAACCATTCTCATTCGAGCTCATACAATGAGCTAAACTTCCATAGCATACCGGATGAAAAGCCAAAACAAATTGCAGACACCAGAATAACCATGGCGGCTAGGGTTTCAAAATGAAACAACAATAATGAATTTTACCCTAATCAAGCTTCAAGAATTTTAGAAGACTTTGCAAAACAAAATAACCATTTGAGATCTGGTACAAAACATCATAATTTCTTAGAATCCGCTACCAAAGACTTTATCAAAAAGATGTTGATATCATAATGGTATTAAATCATTAACCCAATGAGTTGTCAATGCCACATGTGCATACAATGTCCATGATGGCTATCGATGTCACTTTTCACCCCATTCATAAGTAGTTGTTGAACCAAAAAATTCAATTTTGTTTAAAAAATGACTGTTATTAATCAACAAACCTGATACCACATGAAACATAATAATGTTCCACCATGTGACTCTAAGCAAATTTAATACCTTTATAACAATGATACCCAAAGTCACATGTCTTTTATTGTGATCAAAATTCCAAACAAGCTGCCCGAAACCTCATTAAAATGAGTTCAATGTCAATCACCTAGTCACCATGACTACAAATATAAACACTTTCTTGAATGATTTTCCAAGTGACTTCTATAAAGTCAATTTCAATGACAACTTTCAAAGTGTCTTCTAATCAAACCAAAAAATATGAATTGCAATGAGACCTAATATTGCATATTCCTTTTAAATGTGATCAAACTTGCCAATAAAAAAAAAATTCCAATTATCTTAGCAAAGTCATGGAAGAGTGTATTGACCAAGCCACACATATACCTAAATCATTTTTTTTCTTTTTGACCAATCTAAAATGCTTCAAATGCAAAGACCATAGTAATGCCAATGATCCCAGTGCAACCAATCTATGACTTGTAACCTTGAAGGATCAAACTAAAAAATCATCCTGTCAAAATGATAAACATTGTCAACCTCATCATATATAAATCCAAAATCCTACAGCTGCATATCAGAACACCAACCAATGTAATTGCATATCATATGGCAACCAATGTGATTAAACCAATTTGCATATCATATATCAACCAATCTAATAATGCATCCTGCCAACATCCATCAAGCATATCATCACATATATTCTCATATCAGTGAACCACTTTACATACATCAAGTATATCATCACGTATATTCTCATATTAGTGAACCATTTTTTACATCAAGGACAAACCAAAAACAATTGAGAGCCAACAAACTCCCCCTTTGTCCTTGATGGCAAAACACATACTTTCTCTCCCCCTTTTTGCCTCAATGACAAAGGATGAAAGAGTAGAATGTGAGATGCCATGAAGATAAACAACTAAGAATCCAACCAACTATTCAACACAATAACTAGTTGCAAGTAGATCAATATAGCAACAAACTAAATATGCAAGAGATTTGTGAATGAAAAGATATAGAAACAAGCTCCCCCTGTCAAGAAATAATCAACATTGAAAGCATATGTGGCAAAGAATAATGGATTGAAAAAATTTAAAACATGATATCAATCAATCTCTATCTGATGTTGCTCTACATAAATAGAGTAGACAGATTCCTTCTTACTCTAGAATTTGAAGATCACTTTTGTCATTTGCTACTGTTTTAAACTTATCCTCCTTGATTTATGCCAATCATACTTTGACTAAGGTTGTTACAATATCATGACTCAAATAAATTTTCTTGTTGTAAGATATACCTATCACAACCATTGTATTCATTGTCCTTGAAAGTATAAACTTTTCATATCCTCCATAACCTCATTGCTCTATATATCTACACTAGCACTTTTTTTTTTTGTTATGAATCTTCATCGTCTATGTGACAAACACTCTTCAAGAGGCATATCTAATTACCTTCACAAAGATATTATCACTGCATATGCTTTATCAACTTCAAACACAATTAGCTTCCTTCCAATTCACCTCTTCAACTATCTTGCAAAGATCATCTTTTGTTCCTTATGTGATCATATCATGCCTCTTCAATAAAATTTCTACAAGATATACTAGGCTTCTGTAATCTTCACCGAGCGATCATCATTGCTATGAATATATAGTCTTCTACCGCTATTGTTAGGTTTCCCTCAAGTGTACACTTTTCATGTATATAATATATGTATCATCTCTTGTATTCATATTTGTTTTACCATTCTTGTTCTTTGATGGCTAAACAAACACTGATCTTTGATCTCTTACACTATTATAAACCTTTATTCCTCCATACTTCTATAAGTCCTAAAACACAACTTCAGAGAACACTTTTAAAGTCTAAATTTGTATTGACTCAAGAAACCATAACAAATACATAATATGTTGTTCCTGATCTGCAAACATATGCACATATAAACACTTGAACCTTAGACACCTTGCATAATTTCTAAGGTCTTTTTGAATGTTGTTCCGATGTTAGTGAAATCTCAACTCAATACCAACCATTTGAAGACACTATGTTCCAATCATGAAATGTTACCATCATCAATCGTATACTTGTTGTCCATCAATCCTTATTCTTGTAAAGAGTATACCAAGAGCAAGAGTAGATATAATTTGATTTAAGTCTAACAACTTGTTAACCTTCACAATAAATGTACAACTGTCCAAAGATAATATCACTAATATGTAAACAAGAGGACTAAATTTGCATAGAATCTACTCATCAAACACTATCCTCAGTGATCTACTCATATCAGTGACTTTAATGTATGATGAACCATCTCTATGAGTTAATCCATCAAACCATCAAGCTTACTAATGAACTATCATTGGACTTTCAAACTTGAAGCTTCCTAGAAGAAATATGTCAGAGAGACACAAGTGACACAAAGATAGTAAAGAAAACTCCATAAGATATTCCACCACATGACACATCATGGTAGAAGAGTATTCATAAACTTATGTCTTTCCTCTTGTTTGAATGACAAAAAATAAAAAAACTTTATCAAATTTGCACAAAAATCTTAACTTGTAACAACAGATCACAAAAAAAACCATGATAATTACCATTATAATCAAAGCTACCAAAACCTGAAGTCACCACTTATTCTTGAGATCAAGTACCCAATGTAAACAAGCTTACTGTTTATTGCCTCTATATTTGACAACATATGTACACCTACAATATGCACAACCAACACAATGAGACTTGTATACATGCTATCATAATCAATTCAATTAGAATAAAGTAGAATGAAAAATTAACATTTACAAATCTTTTATTTACTTCTTATACCACCAATAGCAGATGCATGTTGTCATACCTCATTCTTTACTTCATAGGGGTAAAATATGTTACCATAATAGACTCCCCCTAAGTCTTTGCTTCTTCTCAGGACCTGGATGGCATCACATGTGCAAGAAGTGTAAAGGGGGTTTTCACAAATTCATCTTTATTGCTCTTCTTTTCATCTTGTTTACTCTTTCTTTTCCACACCAATGTAAACTTTTTCATTTGTTTGTTTAAAGTGCTTATCTTTCTATTAAATCTGCATTTTTTTACTTTATGTCCAACATTATTACATCTAAAACAAATGATCTTATGATTGATCTAAGGAACTAAAGACTTCCTATAGACATTTCCAATTTTGTTCTCTACATAATTATCACTTGTATTTATTCTACAATCTCTTCTTAAATGACCAAATTTGTTACAATTGTAACACACCACATTCTCATTTCTAGAGACATAAGAATGATTATTATTTGACCATCTTATTATTGGAAACACAATGGTAGAAAACTGAGAGGGGGGGTGAATCAGATGTCACCAAATCTCAAAATTATTCAACTTATTTACCTTATTCTTAGATCTGGACATTAATCATGAAAGCATAAATGAACAACACATCAAAATCACACATAACACCAAGATTTTTACGTGGAAACACTACTAGGGGAAAAACCATGGTGGAGGTCATTCCAGAAGATTATACCCTATTAAAAGTATAAGAGAATGTCAATGGGGAATGCACATGCATTCAGGCACATTGCCTAGAGCACACTACTCAAATACAAAATAGGCTTACTGCCTAAAGGAAGGCACACTGTCTTACAGAAAGGTTTTGATTAAATCCATCAGACTTTGAACTAAACAAATAGCATCTGCTAATGCTCAGTTATAATTCTGGTTAAGCACATGAACACTTCTTCACTCTTCTTCACTCTCTACTCTGCCTTCGAATGATTTGAAATTTATTCACACACATGACTCTTACACTTCACACACACACACACACACACTCTCATTCCTTCAAATGATAAAAAAATCGCTCTTATATATCCGCAACAAGAATTACATCGCTATAAGTCAACTCCAAAGATATAATAAAATGAATATAAATAGTCGACCTAAATCAATAAATATTATTCATGTGAATCAACCAAGGTCAGCCACAACATAGTGAAGATCGAAAATAACATCCTCAAACATGAACCACTTCAATTAATTACTCCTCGAAGATCCACAACATGCAAGATAAAATATTGGATCACGAGCACAACGATCAATGCGAATGTGCAACACAGATAGAGCATGAACTAGAAGCATTTGCAAGCATCATGAAACACTGGAGAAACATCCACAATAAATGAACTTATTGGAATCACATGATCTTTATTCAGGAAGACAAACTAAAGTAATAGAAAAACTATCATAATACAAATCTTCATAAATTGATCAAATCTTCACGCAGATCTCTGAAACTTGACATAGATAAACTAGATATACTCAACAAGAAACCCTTTAGTCCACAACCTCAGAACAACAATGAACTGAACACATCAATAGAAAGAAATTCACTTCACCTGTAGCATTTCATATTACAATTTTCTCAATATCCTTGACATATACAACTTCTAATTCAACAATGCTAATGGTGTTAACATCAACGACAACCACATATCAGCAACACACCACAACATCCAACAATCTCCCCCTTTGGCATTGATGGAAACACATGATGTGAAAAATACCATCAACACAACTACACTTGTTCCTCCTTAGGTTTTGACTCTTCTTTCCTCAACTCTTCTCCCACATGATTCTTCTCCCCCATAAAGTTTTTCACATTACTCTTCTCCCCCTTTGACATCAATGACAAAGATCTCTTTTCTCTACACAAGCTCTAAACCACATATCTAAACACCTGAACATCTGACTACTACCCCTAAGTATCAGGCACCACAACATCAATCCAGATCAAAATATGATCATGAAATGCACGGATTGATGCAAATCAATGCATCCTTAGTTCTGATTAAGAGGGGTAATCACTCCTAACTTCCCTCAGAGATACTCAAAATTATCCTTAAGCAACAACTTGGTAAATATGTCTACAATCTACTCCTTAGTAGGTACATACTCCAATCTAACTTCCTTTTCACTTGCTTTCTCTCTCAAAAAGTGAAACTTGATAGATATGTGCTTGGTCTTGGAATGCAACAGCAGATTCTTAGAAATGTTAATAGCACTTGAGTTATCACAGAATATAGCAATAGGCTCATCATACACAATTATGATATCCTTCAACATTTGTTTCATCCATAGTACTTGAGTACAATTATTAGTAGGAGCAATGTATTCTACCTCTACAATAGATAAAGAAATAGCATTATGTTTTTTGCTTAACCATGAAATTAGCTTCTTTCCCAAGAAAAATGCTCCACCACTAGTACTTTCCTATCATTCACATCTCCTACCCAATCAACATCAATAAAGGCATTCAAAGTAAGATCATTATCTTTAGGATACTATAAACCAAAATCAATTGTCCCCTTCAAGTATCTAAAAATCCTCTTCACAACAGTCACATGAGATTCTTTAGGATAAGCTTGAAATATAGCAACAATACATACAACATTAATGATATCAAGCCAAGTTTGATTCAAATAAAGCAATCCACCAATCATTGATCTATATCTAGTCTTATTTACCTTCAGAGAATCATCATCAGTTGTCAACTTGGATCCGGTCACCATAATTGTACCAACTAGCTTTGAATCTTCCATACCAAATTTCTTCAGCAATTCTTTAACATACTTGGATTGATATATAAAGATCCCTTTATCTAACTAAGTAATTTGCAATCCCAAGAAGAATTTCCTCTTGCCAATCATTGACATCTCAAACTCATTCTACATCTCATTAGCAAACTTCATACACAAGCTATCATCTCCTCCAAATATGATATCATCAACAAAAACTTCCACAGTCAAATATTTATCATCATTCTTGAAATACAAATTACTATCCATGCTACCTTTGTTAAATCCAAGCTTCACCAAGTACTTATCCAATCTAGCATACCATGCTCTAGGGGCTTGTTTGATTCCATACAGTGCTTTCTTCAACCAGAAAACCATATCTCCCTGATCAATCAACTGGAATCCATCAGGTTGTTCAACATACACTTCTTCTTCCAATTCACCATTTAAAAAAGAAGACTTCACATCCATTTGATAAACTTTGTAGTCTTTATAAGCAACATAAGCAAGAAACAATCTCACATCTTCAATTCTAGCAATAAGGGCAAAGGTTTCTTCAAAATCAATACCTTCCATCTGTGAATATCCCTTACATACCTGTCTTGCTTTGTTTCTAGCCACTTCACCTTGTTCATTCAATTTGTTTCTAAAGACCCATTTAGTTCTAATTACATTCTTATCCTTATGTCTGGGAACAAGAATCCATGTATCATTCTTCTCAATTTTTTGTAGTTCCTCTTTCATTTCTTCAACCCAATATTCATCTTTGCATGCTCCATTCACATTGTTAGGCTCAATCTTTGAAATCAAACAATATTCTTCTGCAATCTTTCTCCTAGTCTGGACACCTTTGTTCTTATCACCAATAATTTGATCTTCTGACTGATTCAACCTTACATACCTCAAAGTCTTCTTAGAATGTTCTTCAATTTCAAGCTCTTTTGATCTCTCTTATGTTCTACCAGTTTCTCCTTCCTCTTGATCTTCTTGATTCACCAAAATGATTTGGACTAGACTTGAGTTTTGACCTTTGTTTGTACTGTCATTCTGATCATCAGAATCATATCCACAGGTTCTGGATAGTGCAGCTATGTCTTCATCAACCTTAACATTTGCACTTTCAACTATTTTATTCAATCTCTTATTGTAACACCGGTAGGCCTTACTTTTAGTAGCATATCCCACAAAGATTCCTTCATCACTCCTAGCATCAAAATTTCCTATAGCTTCATCTCTTTTGATATAACACTTGCTTCATAAGATCTTGAAATATCTAGCAGTAGGTTTTTGACCAGTCCATAGCTCAAAAGGAGTCTTACTAGTACCACCTTTGATTTGTACCTAGTTAAGTGTGTACATAGCAGTACTCATAGCTTCTCTCTAGTAGATATGAAGTACATTTCCTTCTAGCATCATGGTTCTAGCAACATCTAGAATTTTTTTTTCTTCCTTTCCACAACTCCATTTTGTTGAGGGGTTTGTGGTGCAGATAACTATCTATTTATTCCATGTTCTTCACAAAAAG
The DNA here is from genome assembly GCA_007258455.2 of Sequoia sempervirens. Taxonomy (NCBI): domain Eukaryota; kingdom Viridiplantae; phylum Streptophyta; class Pinopsida; order Cupressales; family Cupressaceae; genus Sequoia; species Sequoia sempervirens. The sequence goes on along the minus strand of VDFB02000015.1, from coordinate 572,530,773 downwards.
AATTAAACTCACCGGAAGTGAATTCACCACCTCTATTTGATCTCAGACATTTAATCTTCAGACCCATCTTTGTCTCAACCATATCCTTAAAGATCTTGAACTTTTCTAGAGCTTCAGATTTCTCCCTTAAGAAAGTAGCCCACGTCATCCTTCAATAGTCATCAATAAGTAGCATGAAATACCTGTATCCTTGTAAACTTCTAGTTTTAGCAGGACCACACAAATCAATATGCACAAGATCCAACAATCCATTTGAATTTTGTTGTTTACTTCGAAATAAAATTCTTGTTTTCTTTCCTAACTGACATTCTTTGCATATGGCATTAGTAGGTTTCATCAACTTAGGAAGATCTCTCACAGCCTTAGTGGAACTTATCTTGACAATATTATCAAAGTTAACATGACATATTCTCCTATGCCACAACCAACTTTCATCAATTTGAGCAATCAAACAACTTTTACTAGCAACACTCAGGTGGAAAATATTATCTTTTGTTTTTGTACCTGATGCAATCACATTTCCAGAATTTCCCAATATTTTGCACTTACCATCCATGAACTGAAGATTGTATCCCTTATCAACCATCTATCCAATAGTTAAAATATTATGCTTCAAACCTTCAACATACAAGACATCATCAGTAGTATGCTTACCATCAAGAGAAATGCATCCTCTTCCACAGATCACACCAGTTGTATTATCACCAAATCTCACAACACCACCATCATACTTTTCCAAATTCACAAACTTACTTTTATCTCATGTCATGTGATGAGAACAACCACTGTCAATTACCCATTCATCTTTCTCTTCAACTCGAGTAGCTAGGGCTTTCTCCACATTTGTACAACTAGCATATTCAGTAGACATAGGATTATTTTCCTTGATAGCAATAAACACAAATTTATCTTCACTTGCATTTCCTTTGTCAAATTCATCATTTGTCACACCTTCATTAGTAGCATAGTAACACTTCTTTTGGAATTTAGGCTTGTTAAATCTTGGCTTGAAAACTCTCTCAAGACACCTTGATGCAAAATGACCTATCTTATTGCAAGAGAAACATTTAATAGGTAGCTTTCCTTTATACTTACCTTGTCCTTTGGCTTCTCTTTTCACAATCAATGCTTCAAGTTCTTCAAGCTCTCTTTCTTCTTCATCAAGTTGTCTCATTTCATCCTCATTCTTGAATATCTTTCCAAATGAACTTTCACCTAAATCATATCTTTGTCTATCTCTTCCAGAAGTAGTGGCCTTGAATGCAGATTCAACCTTAGGAAGTGCATCACCAAATTCACTCAACTCCAAAGTAGTAAGCTTACCAATCAACATATCTCTGGTAACATTTGTTACAGTTTGAAGCTCTTCAATTGCACTAGCCTTGACCTTGTAAGAATTAGGAAAGGATCTAAGCTCTTTAGCAACAATCTTTGATTCCTCTATCTATCCACCAGCACATTTGGTACCACACACAAGTTCATTCACTCTTTGCATGAAAGTATTATCATTTTCATCATCACCCATTTTCAGATTTTCATATTTCCCTTTCAAACTTTGTAGCTTAGCAATCTTCACATTAGCATCACCTTCATACAAGGTTTCCAACTTTTTCTAGATCTCACAAGCAGTCTTCAGATCCATCACATTTGTCATTTCAATATCATTCAAAGAACTCAACAACGCCTCCTTATCCCTGATATTATATTCAGCATCCCTGATCTCAGCAAAATTAGTAGGACCATTATGTGGAATAAAATATCTATTATTTGTAATGCTCCAGTAGGGTTCACCAATGCATCTCAAATGGCACTCAATTTGAGTCTTCCATAAAGAATAATTTGTTCCATCAAATTTAGGACTATCCTTCTTATAAGTTGTCATCCCAGATCACCTCAAGTTGTTAAAATTCTTCCAAGGAACCAAAAACTCTGATACCAACTGTTGGCAACACAAGGGAAGATAACTGAGAGGGGGGGTGAATTAGTCATCACCAAATCACAAACTTATTCAACCTATTTACCTTATTCTCAAATATGAACATTAATCATGAAAGAATAAATGAACAACACATCAGAATCACACATACCACCAAGATTTTTACTTGGAAACCTTGCTAGGGAAAAACCACAGTGGAGGTCAGTCCACAAGATTAAACCCTATTAAAATTATAAGAGAATATAAATGGTATATGCACATGCATTCAGGCACACTACCTAGAGCTCACTGCTCAAATACAAAATAGTCTTATTGCCCAAAGGAAGACACATTGTCTTACATAAAGGTTATGATTAAATCCATCAGACTTTGAACTAAGAAAATAGCATTTGCTAATTCCTGGTTACAGTTTCAGTTAAGCATGTGAACACTTATTCAATCTTCTTCACTCTTCTTCACTTTTCTTTACTCTTTTCTCTGCCTTCAAATGATATGAACTTTATTCGCACATAGGACTCTTAAACTTTGCACACACACACACACACACACACACACACACACACACACACACACACACACACACACACACACACACACACACACACACACACACACACACACACACACTCCTTCAAATGATAAAACAATCACTCTTATATATCCGTAACAAGAAATTACATCACTATAAGTCGGCTCCAAAGACATAATAAAATGAATATAAACAGTCGGCCTAAATCAATAAAGATTATTCATGCAAATCAACCAAGGTCGGCCACAACATATTGAAGACCGAAAATAACATCCTAAAACACAAACCACTTCAATTAATTACTCCTCGAAGACCCACAACATGCTTCAACACCTTGTCATCCAAGAACATGAAAAACATGAACACGCAAGAGAAAATCTCGAATCACAGGCACAACGATCAATGCAGACGTGCAACACAGATAGAGCACGAACTAGAAATATCCACAAGCATCATGAAACACTAGAGAAGCATCTGTAACATCTGAACTTACTGGAAACATGTGATCTTCATTCAGGAACACAAACTGAAGTAACAAAAAAATATCATAATACAAATATTCATAACTCGATCAAATCTTCATGCGGATCTCTGAAACTTGACGTGGATAAACTAGATATACTCAACAAGAAACCCTTTATTCCACAACCTCAGAACAATAACGAACTAAACACACCAACAGAAAGAACTTCACTTCACTTGTAGCACTTCTTATTACAATTTTCTCAATATCCTCGACATATACAACTTTAATGCAACAATGCTAATAGTGTTGACATCAATGACAACCACATATCAGCAACACACCACAACATCCAACACTTATGCAATCAATTTCCTTATGACCAAAGTCATTACAAGCATAACAATATCCTTGAAAAGAATGATTGTACCTAAATGACTGATCATGCCAAGGATGTGAAGATCTAAAAACATTTCTCCTTTCTCTGTGAATGCCTTTAAATTGTCTTCTAGCAGCAGTGTTATCCTTCGGTATAGCAATATGTGACTAAGATCAACCTTCATTCTTGATGTTTGCTTGACTGTAAACCTCTTTCCATCTGCAGTAGCAAACACTGTCTCATGTTTATATTCTTCTGTAGAGCTTTGTCCAACCTCATATCCCAATCCTATAGGATTCTTAGAGTGCTTTTTCATGTCCAACATCTCATTCAATAATTTAGTACTACAATCAAATTTGTGATTTTTACCTGACTGAACCTTGACACTTTCAAGTTCTTTCCTTAATGCAACTACTTCTCCTTCAAGTTTTAGACATTCAATCTGTTTAACCTCTAAATCAGACCTTACAACATCTGCTATCCTCTTACATTATTCAATTTCAATTTTTTGATTTATAATCATGTCGTCTTTAAGAGTTAGTTATTTTAACAAGGAATCATTATCTAAACTTTTCTTCAATGAAGCAACCTCACTTTCTAGTGTATTACACAATTCATCCTTGTCTTTTAACTTGGCTTCCAATCCCTCTTCAGTCCTTTTTCTATCAACCATTTGAGCTTTCAGAAATTCAATAATCTTTTTATCATCATTATGATTTTGTATTACAAATTTATTGACATCAACACTTTCTTGTAAGTGTACCTTGAGATCCTGATTTTCCTTTCTAAGCCTCTTAAGTTCATCTAAGGAAGCAAGCAGTTCTTCTTCCAAATCAACCTCAAACTCATCACCTTCACATTCCTTTAAGACCACTAGATTTCAATACACCTTTATGAGACACTGCAACAACTCTGCAACTGAATGACATACGATAAGCATTGAAACAACAGAGAACTTTAGTACATTATGACAGATTGAAACATAACAATCTTTAACTATGAATCAATGGAAGAACATGTGATGTGATAGACTAATGATTTTCATCACAACATGCAAAACATGTTTGGTTAAACAGATCTTTTAAACCAGTTTGCAACATATGATTGTGAAAGTACTTGTAATAGTAGAATACATTAACATTGCAGAATTAAGAACTGATAATAGACATTAATGCATCTGAAAAATTAAAAAAAAAATCACACAAAGACTCATCACATAACACATTATATGTCCTGAGTGGAAAACCCTCTAGGGGAATAAAAACCACACAAAAAATATTTCACTTTATTCAGATAGAGCACCAACTCTACAAAGTTCAAGAGCACCAACTCCATACAATTTAGAACCACCAACATCCAAAGTTACAAGAGCACCAACTCCAAAGTTACCGGAGAACCAACTCCACAAAATTCAATGTATATAACCAAACAGTGTTCCATCAATACCCTAGTAATGCAAATTAGCATTCTTAGAGCCTCAATAGAAAACTGTGAAAAATAATTTTCAATAAGCACATAGGAGTATGTTATATAAGACTGATAACATCTCCATTTGATCTACAACAACTGACATTATTGTAACAGATTACAAAATAGTTCTCAATACATAAACACTGTTACAAAATCACTTTTCAAGATTTTCAACACTAAATAATGTATCAATATATCTCAAAAATTTCTCCCAAAAATGTATGTAATTTCCCTCTATACAACAAAGTCACTGGCAAAAATGTTGTCATTTTATAATCACTAAATTATCTTTTCAGAATGCAGTTTCAATAACTGTAAACCAACTCAGGTTAGGGAATTTCTGTTATAGCTTGAGAAGAATCATCTAGAAACCCTAAAGGATTTTAATCATAATCAACAACAGTTAAGCCCTTAAAAACCAAAAATTTACTTGCAAAAACCCATATAGATTTGAGTGAGCATAAAACAGTTTCATATCTTTCAAATGAGATAATTTCCTTTTATCATTGTTAACAAACTTCCTTAACAAATTGTGTCAAGGCCCATGAGCAGCATTACCTAATTATTGTGAAAAAACAAATTGAAAGAATACCTCAAAAACCTGTCAAATGGTTTCATAACCGTCCAGTTGGTAGTCACCAGTCTTAACCAACTTTCATTGTTGTTTCCTTGACCAACATCCATATGCCTGACCAATCTCATTTGAGCTCATACAGTGAGCTAAACTTCCATAGCATACCGACTGAAAATCCAAAACAAATTGCAGACACCAAATTGTCAATGTCACTTTTCACCCCAATCACAAGTAGCTGTCAAACCAAAAATTTCAATTTTGTTTAAAAAATGATTGTTATTAATCAACAAACCCGATACCACATCAAACAAAATAATGTTGACACCACCATGTGACTAAGAAAAGGCAATACCTTTATAACAATTATACTCGATGTCACATGTCTTTTATTGTGATCAAAATGCCAAACAAGTTGTCTAAAACCTCATTAAAATGAGTTCAATGTCGATCACCTAGTCACCATGATTACAAATATAAACACTTTCTTGAATGATTTTCCAAGTGACTTCTATAAAGTCAATTTCAATGACAACTTTCAAAGTGTCTTCTAATCAAACCAAAAAATATGAATTGCAATGAGACCCGATATTACATATTCCTTTTAAATGTGATCAAACTTACCAATAAAAACAAAATGCCAATTACCTTAGCAAAGTCATGGAAGAGTGTATTGACCAAGCCACACATATACCTAAATCATTTTTTTCTTTTTGACCAATCTAAAATGATTCAAATGCAAAGACCATAGTAATGCCAATGATCCCAATGCAACCAAGTTGTGACTTGTAACCCTAAAGGATCAAACTAAAAAATCATCCTATCAAAATGATAAACACTGTCAACCTCGTCATATATAAATCCAAAATCATGCAACTACATATCAGAGCACCAACCAATGTGATTAAACCTTGATTTGCATATCATATATCAACCAATCTGAGAATGCATCCTGCCAACATCCATCAAGCATATCATCACATATATTCTCATATCAGTGAACCACTTTACATCCATCAAGCATATCACATATATTCTCATATCAGTGAACCACTTTTGACATCAACGACAAACCAAAAACAACTGAGAGCCAACAAACTAATGTGTTTGTAATGCTCCAAGAAAATATACTTTTTGGTTGTGGATGTACATGAGATTGAGTTTCTATGAATTCTTTAGGTGGAATTTCATTTTTAGTTGATGAAGAATTATTTATATGTGATGTGAAGAGTCTTTTGTGGTTATTTTGTTGTGCATTATTATGCTTTGCTACATTGATGACTTCTTCATTGTTCACTTGTATATTTGGAATAAAACCTAGGTAATTGCCATCATCAAAGAAGAATAGTTTTTCACCTTCTATGTGAAAGTAATGAAGTGAATCTTAAGAAAACATATTGAGAAATTAGGCATATTCCACGAAAAATAATATAGTGTTGCATGTAAATAAAAAATTAAGATTTTAAAACCAAAATCAAATTAGACAACTCACAATGTGAATACATCTTTGTCATTTTGCAACAAATGATGTAGTAATAAAATTTTATACTTAATTTGTTGGTCACAATTGTTACACGACCTATCAATCTAACTTAATAGACAATATTAAAAATAGAATAAAATATTTACTTACAAAAAATCCAAATAAAACTCGGATCAAAACTAAAATATTATAGAAATTATGATACATCTATATACAACACACATTCTAGACTCATTAAAAATTGAAGACAATTTACTAGATTTATAAATTTTATCTCCTTAATTCTAAGATTTTATTAAACCCATTTGTAAGGTTTGCCTTAAACAATACACTCTAACCTCATGTCCCCATGCGACTGTTTAAGTGCGTTTTCTGCTTAAATTTGAGCAATTGGAATGTTCCCATGTATATTTTTAATCATTGAGAAATGATAATTTAGAATCTTTCCCTATTTTAATGGAGTAGCTACTCTTTAAGAATTGAAAATAAGCTGTGAAAAAATGGAGGGGCTAAAAATAAGTAACCTCATGAAGATTTGCCTAAGCTTTGACTTCTTTAAATGACTCATCAAATTACATTAATAAATAGGTCTTAATAGAAAAACTAGTACAATTCGAAATGAACCACCTTTGAAAAAAAAAAAAAAAAAAATTGCCCAGTCCATCCTCTATTCCTCCGGGTGGATTTTCTGGGTCAATAGAGGACGCAACTCAAATCCATTTAAAATCACAGACTAAGTGAATTTGTTAAAAAGCTGATCATGGGAATATTTTGGTATTTCGGTCTATGTAAGTGTCTGGGCTGAGGTCCGTCTACGCAGCTGGCGGAAAAAGCTTTTGACACCACCAACCCACGATGAAGTAGTAGTAGTATTACCTGCAATTTGCACTCAAACTGTAAAATTCTCCACTAGGAAAAGTTGTGGGTGCTTTCAGGAGCTCGGACTTTTTTCAAGATTATTAATTGTAAGAAGCCACACGTAGAGCATTGAAATGTTTTGAAAGGAGCCCTTGATATTGGGTTTCTCTCAAAGTAAGCTTTTCTGCACAGATACGATTTTGCTCTTTTTTTTTGAAACGTCCATTCTTTTCGCGGGACTGTGCTTCTTTTTTCCCTCTTTTGAGATTTGGAGAGCTAAAGTTTGTGGAGCCATTCCGTGTTATGGATGAAGAGGAGGACGGCGGGGTGTCTGGAATTTTGTCCAGCTGTATGGAGACCAAAGTTTCGATGGGACCAAAGTTTTGATGGGACAGTTTTAGTTACGAGGGTGATGCTCATTACGGACCAGATCATTGCCGTTTGGAGTGTTCGGATTTTGATAAACCGGCAGAGACTTCTCTGCAGGAGAGGTCGTCCAGCGTGGGGGTGGAGGAAGAGGAGTGTAACTGGAAATAAGCGGGTGTTTAAAGGGTATGGCAAGGGGTCTATTTTTTAATTTAGATTTTGGTTTAAACAGTACATTTTAAGTTTTGAATTGTTTAAGTGATTCATTTGAAATCATACTAGTGTATTTCAGATGAGTCTAGTTTTGATTTGGTGTGATTTCAGATGAGCCATTTAAGTAAGTCAAAACTTAGAGTGAGTTTTTTAAGCTTGCCCATTTGCATTTATAGAGATGGTGAGAGTACTTTTGTTGTGGTTCAATTGACATCAAAGTCGCTGCATCAAGCCTAGGTTCACATGTCAATGGATCCCCAAGAATTCAACCTAAGGACATGTGAAAGAGAAGACTTAGAAGATGCTACTGCAGGAAAGGACACCACATGAGAAGAGCAATATTCTTGAATAATTTTTCACTTATTATTAATGAGAAAATGTGTTTGTAATGCTTCTACAAATTATGCTATTTGGTTGTGGATGTACGTTAGATTGAGTTTCTATGAATTTTTTGGGTGGCATTTTACTTTTGGTTGATGAAGGATCATCAATATGTGATGTGAAGATTATTTTGTGGTTTGTTTCTTATGTATCATTATACTCTACTACATTGATCATTATATTGATGTACTTTTGAATATGGTAAAAATTATAATTGAAAAGAAATGAATAATTATTTCCATTTAATTTCCATATTAAGTTATGTTAAATAGAAGTAATAAAGCAATCACAATTATATTATCTAATGAATTAAGTTTAGAAATATTATGTATTGTCTACTATTTAAAAAAATAAGGCAATTGGATAATGACTTGTTTGTCCTTTAATAAAGGTCAAAGAATTTGTGTTTAATGAATATGACTTGCATAAGCGTGTACATGGCGAAGAGATTAATGGATCTTATCCCTATATTAAGAATATTCCCATCCTTCAAGGAAATATCATCCATCATGTCTTATTCTTAACATTTGAGATAAAAAAATCTTGTTAGTTCTGATTGCCTAACATTCACACTCTATCCATTGTGCTTTGTATCATGTGATGAGAAATTAGTACAATAAAAAGTATGACAAGAAAATTTTCTAAAAAACTATGCCCCAATTAGCCAAATATAGTTATTTGGAACTAGGATTAAATAACAACAAATTTCTTCACATATGTTAAGTTTGTTAAGATGGAACCATAAGTTTGATGTAATGACTTATCATTATCTTCTTTGTTTAGGAATTTGGGTATCAACTTTGACTTGTTTTTGCTAATATTTGGTGATATAACTTTCAACAACCAAACATTGGTTAAAGATATGAAATCCTATTTCATATTTCTTCAAAAATTTCACAAATATACCATGTTCACACCAACACCCCCTCTTAAGTACAACTTAGGGAGTATGTTAAAATTATTAGATGCATGAATGATTGATGTTTCAATGGCTCCCAACTACAAGGTCATGTTAGATACCCGTATGTTAAAATTATTAGATGCATGAATGATTGATGTTTCAATGGCTCCCAACTACAAGGTCATGTTAGATACCCATGTACAAATAAATCTCCCACATACAAAATAAAAGAGTAGAAATTGACCACAACATCACATATTACATCTAACGCTAATGAGTAACACCCAAGTAATTTGGTGATTTGGTGGAGGTAGGGGAAAGTAATGTAATAGAAATAAGTGGGTGTTTAATGGGTGTGACAATTTAGCCTATTTGTTTATCTAGATGGGCACTTACATAGGTGGTGAGAATACTTTTGTTTTTAATTAAATAAGTAGGGGAAAAGGGCCTTGACCCAAAAGTTTTAAGACATTAACAAAGGGAAATTAAACCAGAGGCACACAAGCCAAAAGAAGAAGTTGCAAGGCATGCAATCTCATTTAAACAACAAAATAAGAAAAAAGAACACAAGTCATTAAAGAACAACAACACCTACAAGCAAAGAAACAACACTACCTAGGGCACACTAAAAAACTCAGCTAATAAGGTCCCAATGAGCATCTAGTGACACCTCCCAATCATCATTACAGTGGTCCTTCTTCCATCTTTCATTTTATTTAGTCATTTGATGGTCTTCAACAACACCAAGTTTCTTTTTTTTTATTAATTTTGGACTTTCCCAACATACTCCCCATGATAGCTTTCAACATGATACCTTGGGTAACCATAGTGAGACTACAAATGTCCTCCATACTTGTAATCTTTTCATTATTTTTTTCATTAGTGGCTTTCAAATTCTAAACCACCTGGTGTAAATTCTCCATTTGATATGTAAATTGAGAAGGTATCCCCTTTTCACTACTCATAATGACAACTTTATCAACTTCCTTGTGATCATTATGTTGAGGAACAACAAAAATTTCTTCAACCTCTTGGTTTCATCTTCCTCAACTTCATTATCCTCATCATCCTCAATTTCTTCCCCTCTAGCTTTAGGGACCTCTTTATCTTATTCCTCTTTATCAATCTCACCTTTCTCATCACCATTTACCTCCTCCTCCTTACCAAAACCCAACTCCTCCTCCATTTCCTCTAACTGTTCTTCTAAGGCCTCAGTTTGCAACAACTCCATCATTTCCTCATAAAGGAACTCATCCTTAAATAACTTTGGCTGAGGGATAAACTCCTCATCCTCTAAATTATCACCATTCAAGTCTGAGGAGTGGGTATTCTCTTTACCTTTGGACACTAAAGAAGGCTCCATAGCTAGTTGGTTGGCCAACTTGGAAAATCTTTTGCCCCCTAAGGATAGCGAAGGATTATGCTCCAACATATACATGGAGTTTAGCTCACCTTCAACATCCAAAATTTTGATGGGGCTATCATCAGACACAACAACACAATGTTTTTTCTTTTACTTTTCAGTAGAAATGGTAGAGGTGGGGGGTTTCCTTTTTTCAAGGGAGGCCTCAAGGACAAGTAGACTCTCAATGAATTGGGTGTTATTAATGTGAGGTATTAGGGAGTACTTTTTTCTAGGAAAGACCAATCCTTTTCTTTTTTGGGGGTTGTTATGAGAAGATCCTAAAGACTAGGAGGGGGTAGCAACCCTAGGAGACACCTTGCTAGTTTTAGCCACTTTTTCCTTTGGGTGAGACGCGAGCTAGGGCTCCCCTCAACAAAAACAAACAAAGTTTGGGGTTCAATTTTCTTATTTTTAATAGTGATATGCCTCCTTGAAGGGTTGTTTTTTGGTGTAATAGAACAATTGTATTTATACAATGCTATGATCAAGCCCCAATAACAATGCAATTTTGGAGAGATGAAATAAGGAAAAATTATAAGTTTATCTTTAACCTATGACAGATATAATTTGAAATTGGAAAGTTGTATCCATGAATGATTTGGAAATAACAAGTTCTAAAGTAAAATATTTTTTGACATGGAAATTTACCAATCCCTAGGGTGCCGACAATCTCTCCCTATTGTACCCATTTTGGTACTTAACCAAATTTTCCCTTTTCTCTAGGAAGACTGTCATAACTCTTATGTAGTTCCCATTACTCTTCTTCTCTATTCTCTCTCCCTCACATCTCAAACTTTTAGCTTTCACAAAGAGGTTCTCTATGACCTTGAATCCTATACCACCAATGGTGACCACAAATTTCTAACAACAATGGACAAGCCTAGAAGTCAGCTTGTCATTAAATCATTTCATAGATTTGAAGAAAGGAGAGCATCTCCCTTTTTTGAAGAGCTCCTAGAGCTCAACATTCTGCATTGGAGCCTCACAAGACTGTAGTTCATTTCTCTTATGTGGGCCCCCCATTTTACTCTTGTCTATTCTGTTTTTTCAGAGCCACGGTAAAAGCTCCTAGAATAAGTTCTCTTACTATTACTAGACTTGAAATAGGAACAAACATAATTAACAATCTTTATATAACTCTTCCACCTTCATACAAAAAATATGGCAACATTAAGTACCATCAACCATCACTTTTCATAACTAGTATCATCCATAGGTCCAAAAATATTACCACTTCTCCCTGCATTACATGTAATTATGAGAATAAAAAAATCCATCTCTTTGTAATCATATAGCTTAATATCACCCCCAGGAGAAGCATCGGGATGAATCCAAATCATCATTTTAAATACATTATTAACACTAAGAAGAGGTAGAGATAGTGTCACCAAAAGGACAACCATCGTATCAAACCAATAGATGACATGCCAACTAGCAACCACATCATCCTTCATATACAAGATCAATTGACATTTCATTCACATAGTTGGAACCTTTTGAATTATGTCTTTCAATGAACACCTTCTCCTTCACAACGTGCAAGAGATCTTGGTAGAGCTATTACTTCTAGTTCAAACACCCTAGGCCTTCATTAGAGAGAGTATCCACAACCGAATTACCCTCTCTATAAATGTGTTTGATTTTAGTGTTAGCAAATCTCTTATCATACTTTTACATTCCTCCATCATATTCCTGATTCTCTAGGAAGAGTGAGCCTTGCCTTGTAAATTTTGAATAATCAACTTGGAATCCCCTTTAATTTTGATGTTACAGTAGCCCTCATCCTTTATTCTAGATAAGCCCCACCAAGTCGTAGTAGCCTCAACCTTGTTACTATATTTTTTCCTAGTATAATTAGCAAATCCCTCAATCAGAAATCCTTTCTCATCTTTGATGACACCACCCATAGCTACATCTCTAGGGTTATCCTTTGAAAAACCATCAAAATTGATTTTTATCTAGCCTTTGTTAGGAGGTTTCCATTTTACCATTTTTCTTAACAATTTTTTTCCTAGGTTGATCTTAGTATTATCTTGGGTTATGCCCCAATTTTATTTTAACCTAATTTCAAGAAAAGAGGGTCCAATCTTGGTATTTTTAAAATTCAAAGCATTGATATTATCCCTAGATTAGTCTGGATACTTCGAAAGACATCCTTGTTGCTCTTTGAAATATCCCTAAAAAATCTTGTTATTTCTTTCTTTCCAAATACCCCAAGAAACAATAGGAGGTATTTGTCTCTAGAGTTCATTTATCAAAGTATGAGGAAAAGGGGACTTTTATGCCAAGAGGTAATAAGGTATTTAATATTCCTAGGGAAGATCCAATCTATACCAAGGTTATGTAAACCTTCAGTCCAAACATCTCTAGAAAAGTCACAATGCAAGATAATATGATCAAATGTTTCCTCCTCCTGATAGCATAGGGTACATCTGTTAGCCATCTAAAACCCTCTTTTGTTTAGATTGTCTATGGAGAGGATTTTTTTATGGGTTTCAACCTACCAAAAATAATTTATCTTAGGGATCAATCTATTGTTCCAAACCATAGACCAATTAAAATTGCTTTCCTCATTCATGTGATTTGATCAGGATTAATTCAATATGACTAAGAAGGATTCTAAAGGCGTAACTACCCAGATGCAATAGCCTCCTTTATTGAGGGATACGAACCTACAATCCCCTATAAATTGCTCAAGATTCTTCACTTCTTCGTACTGCTTTTCTTCTCTTACACTTTGGAAAATCCTTCTGCCAACCAACTGTTCCCCAAAATTTTTCTATTTAGGCTTTAGGCCAATTCATTCAATATAGTTATGGATCTTTCCTCCATTGTCCTATAAGAAACTCTTTGATGTTATCCAAACTTTTGAGAGATGAGAGAGGAAAACCTTCAAGACAAGATTCATATCAAAAGTTATTTTTTTCCCATCTCCCACATTCCAAAGAAGACCCTGTTTAATTATGTTTATGACTTTTAGAAGGTTGTTCCAAACAACAAAACCTTAGGGGATGTTAGGGGGTTCAAGAAATAAAAATGGTCCAAATTATCTAGATACTTAGCTTTGAGAATCAAGTCCCAATCATTGGGATAGTTGATAAAGTTCCAACCACTTTCACAATTAGAGCCTTGTTGAACCCTTGCAACCTTCCAATACGTAGCCCACCCTTCCATTTGAAATTACACACCTTTTCCCATCTAACAAGAGATTCTTGATTTATCCTTTGTGCCAGACCATACGAACTTCTTTTGGATTTGCTCAATTTTATCTACCATATGAGCTAGGATTCTATACAAAGAGAGATAGAAACCAAGATATTTTAAATAGATGATTTCAATAATCACAATATTGAGCCAATAAATATTAGGGATATTTTTCATGGATAATGGGAGACCCAAATAGGTAGAATGGAGGTAAGAAATTTGGCATCCAAGAATTATCATTATCCATTCTTTTGGAGGGGGGTCAACATTGAAAAAATAAAGCTTACTTTTGTTGTAGTTGATATACTGAGTTGACACTTTAGCATAATCATCAAGAATTTTTTTCCAATGTTTAGATTCTACAATATAATCAACTCCAAAAAGGATGGTGTCATCCACAAACTGTTGGTGTGAAGAGGAGGGAGGGAGGAAGCAACATTTATCCCTTTCAATGACCCATCATTAATAAGATTTTGGAAGTTTCTTCCTAGGAATTCAACAACTAAAATAAACATATAAGGTGATAGAGGGTCACCCTATCTGAGACCCATACCATTGGATAAAAAACCTTTGGGGGCCCCACTAACCAACACATAATATTTATGAGTGGTAACACAAATAGTAATAAGTTTCAAAAAAATTCCTTTAAATCCAATTTTTTCAAAACAACAAACACGAAAGGCCATCAAACTCTATCATATGCCTTGGATATGTCTAGTTTGAGCACCATGCTAGATTTTTTGTTGTGTTCCATAGAATGCACATATTCATGTGTGTTTAAAATGCCATCCAGGATTTTGCGCCTTGACACAAACCCTTTTTGGTTACTAGAAATCAGTCTATGTAGAACACGTTTTATTCTATTAACTAACAATTTAGAGAAAATATTATAGACTATATTACATAAGCTAATAGGTCAAAAATTAGACATAGAAGAAACCTCACTTTTTTTAGGAGTCAAGGCAAGGAAAGTAGCATTAAGTTTCCCAAGGATTTTACCTGTTCTAAATAAATTACAAGCTTCCATAACAAGATCCTCTGAGATTATATCCCAAAGTTTGAAAGAAGGAGGGGGAAACCCATCAAGTTTAGAGGCCTTATACGTGCTAAACAAGAAGAAAACAAACATGACCTCTTCCAAAAATATTGCATTTTCAAGAGCCTGAGTATCCTGATCATTTAGAATTTGGGGGGTAACACCAATGATCTCCTATAGACTAGACAAGTCTTGAAAGGGATCAACTAGGGTTTCCTAAAAGTAAGAAACAATAGAATTCTCTATCTCAACATCCTTAGAGATGGTGACACCATTCTATAGAATCAAATATCTAATAGCATTTCAACTTCTATGCTTTAGGGTTGATTGGTGGAAGAACTTAGTATTCATATCCCCTTCAGAAAGCCACAAGATTATTGACTTCTATTTACAGAAAATCTCCCCCTTCTTTAGCAAGCAGTACCACTCAAACCTTAATAGTATTTTCTTGTTGCAAGTGTCTATATCTATCAAACCTTTCACCATTTCATCTTGAACATTCTTCAGATCTATTATCAAATTTTTTTTAAAGATATTTCTAAATCTCAATCTATTCCATCCTTTAACTTTTTCCTTGATTAACTTCAACTTTTTTGAGAGCCTAAGCATAGGGGTACCAAGACAGGGATAGATCCACCATTCTTCCACCAAACTTTTGAAATTAGGATGAGAATCCCACATAATTCCATATCTAAAGAGATATGGGCCTTTAGGTGTAGTATCCTTCCAACTTAGCAGAATAACATTGTGGTTAGAACCCATCCTCAGAAGGGCCGAAAGGGACAATTCCTGTAAAATATTCCATCCATTTGAGATAAGGAACTTGTCCAGTCTAAATTGAATAATATTGTTACCTTTCCTTTGATTAGACCAAGTAAAATCAATACCTTTTAGGTCTAAGTCCATAAGACCATTGGAGGACAGGAAAATTAAAAAATCCATCATACTATTAGAATAATCTTCAAGCCTGCCAAGTTTTTAGAAGGAACTAATACGGTATTGAAATCACCTCCAAGTAACCACTTATCTTTGTTTATAATTTCCAATTGGTCAATTAAAAGGTACTACAATATTTTTCTAGCCAGTCTGGTATTTGGAGCATAGACATTTATTAGATTCCACTTAGAGGAGTTGCTTAGAACTTCAAAATTAATCATTATGTTATTCCTACCAAACTAGCGTTTCCACCCCTTTAGAATGTTAGGGTTCCAAAGGATAACCAATATCATCGAGGCACCCTCCATCAAGGAGGCACATAACTCTATAAAAGGCCATAAATTTTTAATAACTTGAGCAAAAGTAGATTTTGACATTTTAGTTTCCTAGATCATGAGGATATCCACCTTATATTCAACAAGACAACACTTAAGAAGGTGTTGTTTAAAAGGGTTGTTTAAGCCTCTTAAGTTCCATGAGAGAATCTTCATAGTAAACATAAGTCAAAGAAAATTCCTAAAACCCACTTAACAATAATAAAAAGTAGACATCTCCTACTTAAGGAAATTAAACTTTCTTTTGGTTCATTGGAACCAAAAAATCCAAGGTCCTTTGTTTGCCAATAGCCACATCCTTTGTTGCTTCCCTTGCTCGGGTGTCCCTATAAGAAAGACAACCTTGTTTACAATCTCCACCCACATTAGGCTTTTTTTCTTGCTTCTTGATAACCCGAGTCCACTCTACCTCCAATTCAACAAAATAATTTTCAAGGGGATGAGGAGAAGAGTAAAACCAAAAAACTAATAAGGTCATAGAGTCTTCAATCCCCAAATCCATTTTTTTTCCTTTCATTTTTTCCAACTTGGTATGAAGAGGAACATTAGTAATTTTAGAGGGAGGATTGAGTTGGATAATAATGTCTAGCTTGATGGGGAATTCATCACCACTCTCCAAGTGAGACTAGGTAGAAAATTTTAGGGCCTTAGGAGTTGCAAAATATTGTACCACCCCCACATCCCCAAAAGTAGAGCACTTAAGAATATTTGCTTCTGAGACCAAAAAGCGTTCAACATGCATTGCTTCAAACCCCCCATTCCCATTTGAACAAAAAGGGGGGTGAGAAAGGAGGACTCCAAGAGGATAAACTTTTGATAAAGCTCATTTGACATCACACTAGAGTTGATAGACTTCTAAATCTCACTAGGAGACATAGGAACCTCTAGAGAAACAAAGTGAGTTGCCAAGTCATCAAAATACCCATAGGGTGTGAGGGAAAAGGTGGAGCATTTTTTTATTGATGGAATTTTCTCTATTCAAGCAACTATCATTGAGGTTACCAAATTGCTTGCAGAACTGATAGTAGTGTGAGTATAATCATAACACAATCTAAATACACCAAATCTAATAGATTCCAAGCAATATCTAACTAGTTAAGTTAAACTACCAATGAAATTCTTGAAAACATAGAACAAAGAAGCCATTTAAACATAAACAATGAAGAAATGCATAAAGGAACCTATTCTAATGCCTCAAACCTCATCCCATTGGGGGATTGGTGTTGCATTGATGTGGAATGTCAGCCCTTTCCCAATCCCCTTGATGAAACAAGCTCAAAGATGTGTGCCATTGATGAAAATAAGCTAAAATGGATGCAAGATTGAATCAAAATGGATGAAAAATGCTTAAATGAATGTTAATGGATGAACATATAGATTCATTTCAATAGCATAACTTTTCTCAAATGATTTTGGATCCTTTACTCTCCTAAATGAGGAGTATTTATAGGAGAAAATGTTGGATCAAGGGTCAAGATTGATTTGATCAATCAATGGATGAGATGCAATGAGAGGTGAAGGCATGGATCAAGGATTCTCATCAATGGATGAGAACGCAAGTTTAAATGGATCAAGGATTTAATCAATGGCTCTAATTGATTTAAAGGAGCGCACTTCCTAAAAATTAGGATTTTTGTTACAAAGGAATATTCCATTTTTGGAGTTCAAATGGAGGAATATTCCCTTGCAAGTGGGAGGGTGAGAGAAAATAGAAAATTAGATAATTAAAAAAATGTTTTAATTGTGCAAGTTGAGTGAAATTAGGATGCTCATTAAATAATTTATTTATTTAATGAAAGAGGGTCAAATGACATTTAATTCAATAATTAAGATTATTTAATTAAATGAGAGGTCATAAGCAATTTAATCAAATAATTTACATTACCTAATTAAATAGGATGAAAATTAGTGTGAAAGGGGGTTGAATTAGCCAAATAATAGTGATCATTTGATTAATAGGAGAAATTGATGAATTTAGTTAAATAATGAAGATTATTTAATTAAACGGTCGAAAAGAGGTGATTCAGAATGAAATGGTGTCAGTAATCAAATTCAAGTGTCCAATATTAGTCAGGATAATTTTAAGTGTCTACATTTTATCAGTGTTTGAATCGAGGTACCTATTACATAGGTTCAAAGACTAACCCTTTCGGATTTACACTGTTGTTTAGATCAAAATTTTAATTTTATTTTATTTTTTGGATGCCTCACTGTTGCCCCAATGGGAGGAATTAAGCTGGTACCTTGCCCCCTCGAGAGATCGGATAGAAATTTTAATTTTTGGGGTCAAGATCGTGACAAAGGTTCAACATTGATTCAAGTGCATAAATAGTCTTTGGGACACAAAAACAAGCTCAAAAATGTGAAAAATGCCACAAAATATGCCCCACAACTCAGAAATTGATGAAGGATCAAAATGCCATATCCTTGTATATCTACCTTTAATCCATCCTCTTGCATCCCCTTAAATCTCTCTATTAATTCCCCTTAATCCATCCTCTTAGGACCCCTTAATCCATCCTCTTGCATCCCCTTAAGTCACTCTCTCAACTCCCTTTAAGCCATCATATTAGGACCCCTTAAGCCATATCATCTTATCTACCCTTAATCCATTGTCTTGCATCCCCTTAAGTCACTCTCTTAACTTTAGGGTTAAGGATTTAGGGTTCATCTCCCAGGCATTAGGTCCTAGGGTTAAGGATTTAGGATCTTCATAACCTAGGGTTCATGAGATTCTTAGAATAACAAATTTATATGGGTTAAGGGTTTAGGGTTCATCTCCTAGGCTTTAGGTCCTATAGTTTAGGGTTTAGGGTTTCTAGGGTCCATGAGATGCTAAGAATAACAAATCTATATGGGTTAAGGTTTTAGGGCTCATCTCCTATGCCTTAGGTCCTATGGTTTAGGGTTCAGGGTTTCTATGGTTCATGAGATACTTAGAATAAAAAATCTATATGGGTAAGGGTTCACTGATCATCTCCTAGGACTTAGATCCTAGGGTTAAGGGTTTAGGATCTTCATATCCTAGGGTTCATGAGATTCTTAGAATAAAAAATCTATATGGGTTTAGCGTTTAGTATCTTCATATTCTAGGATTCATGAGATGCTTAGAATAACAAATCTACATGGGTTAAGGGTTTAGGGTTCATCTCCTAGGATTTAGGTGTTAGGGTAAGGGTTTAGAATCTTCATATCTTATGGTTCATGAGATGCTTAGAATAACAAATCTATATGCATTAAGGGTTTAGGGTTCATCTCTTAGGCTTTAGGTCCTATGGTTTAGGGTTTAGGGTTTCTAGGGTTCATGAGATGATAATAATAACAAATCTATATGGGTTAAGGGTTTAGGGCTCATCTCATAGGCCTTAGGTCCTATGGTTTAGGTTTTATGGTTTCTAGGGTTCATGAGATGCTTAGAATAACAAATCTATATGGGTTAAGGGTTTAGGTCTCATTTCCTAGGCCTTAGATCCTAGGGTTAAGGGTTTAGGATCTTCATATCCTAGGGTTCATGAGATGCTTAGAATAACAAATCTCTATGGTTTTAGGGTTTAGGGTTCATCTCCTAGGTTTTAGTTCATATGGTTTAAGGTTTAGGGTTTCTAAGGTTCATGAGATGCTTAGAATAAAAAATCTAATAGTTCATGAGATGCATCGTCTTAATCCACTTTCTTGCATCCCTTTAATTCATATCCTCTTACATCCCCTTAATCCACCCTCTTGCATCCCTTAAGTCACTCTATATGGGTTTAGGGTTTAGGGTTCATTTTCTAGGATTTAGGTCCTATGGTTTAGGGTTTCTAGGGTTCATGAGATGCTTAGAATAACAAATCTATATGGGTTAATGGTTTAGGATTCATCTCCTAGGCTTTAGGTCCTATGGTTTAGGGTTTAGGGTTTATAGGTTTCATGAGATGCTTAGAATAACAAATCTATATGGGTTAATGGTTTAGGGTTCATCTCCTAGGCTTTAGGTCCTATGGTTTAGGGTTTAGGGTTTAGGGTTTCTAGGGTTCATGATATGCTTAGAATAAAAAATTTATATGGGTTAATGTTTTTAGGTTCATTTCCTAGGCTTTATGTCCTATGGTTTAGGGTTTAGGGTTTCTAGGTTTCATTAGATGCTTAGAATAACAAATCTATATGGGTTAATGGTCTACGGTTCATCTCCTAGGCTTTAGGTCTTATTGTTTACGTTTTAGGGTTTCTAGGGTTCATGAGATGCTTAGAATAACAAATCTATATGGGTTAATGGTTTAGGTTTCATATCCTAGGCTTTAGGTGCTATGGTTTAGGGTTTAGGGTTTCTAGGGTTCATGAGATGCTTATAATAACAAATTTATATAGGTTAATGGTTTAGGGTTCATCTCCTATGCTTTAGGTTCTATGGTTTAGGGGTTTCTAGGGTTCATAAGATGCTTAATCCCTTTAATTCATTCTCTCAACTCCCCTTAATCCACCCTCTTGCATCCCTTAAGTCACTCTATATGGGTTAAGGGTTTAGGGTTCATCTCCTAGGCTTTAGGTCCTATGGTTTAGGATTTAGGGTTTCTAGGGTTCATGAGATGCTTAGAATAACAAATCTATATGGTTTAATGGTTTAGGGTTCATCTTCTAGGCTTTAGGTCCTATGGTTTAGGGTTTAGGGTTTCTAGGGGTCATGAGATGCTTAATCCCTTTAAGTCATTCTCTCAACTCCCCTTAATCCACCCTCTTGCATCCCTTAAGTCACTCTATATGGGTTAAGGGTTAAGGGTTCATCTACTAGGATTTAGGTCCTATGGTTTAGGGTTTAGAGTTTCTAGGGTTTATGAGATGCTTAGAATAAAAAATATATATAGGTTAATGGTTTAGGGTTCATCTCCTAGGCTTTAGGTCCTATGGTTTAGGGTTTAGGGTTTCTAGGTTTCATGAGATGCTCATAATAACAAATCTTTATGGGTTAATGGTTTAGGGTTTATCTCCTAGGCTTTAGGTCCTGTGGTTTAGGGTTTAGGGTTTCTAGGGTTCATGAGATGATTAATCCCTTTAAGTCATTCTCTCAACTCCCCTTAATCCACCCTCTTGCATCCCTTAATTCACTCTATATGGGTTAAGGGTTTAGAGTTCATCTACTAGGCTTTAGGTCTTATGGTTTAGGGTTTCTAGGGTTCATGAGATGCTTATAATAACAAATCTACATGGGTTAATGTTTTAGGGTTCATCTCCTAGGCTTTAGGTCCTATGGTTTCTATGTTTCATGAGATGATTAGAATAACAAATCTATATGGGTTAATAGTTTAGGGTTCATATCCTAGGCTTTAGGTCCTATGGTTTAGGGTTTAGGGTTTCTAGGTTTCATGAGATGCTTATAATAACAAATATATATGGGTTAATGGTTTAGGGTTCATCTCCTAGGCTTTAGGTCCTATGGTTTAGGGTTCATGACATGCATCCCCTTAATCCACCCTCTTGCATCCCTTTAAGTCATTCTCTTAACTCCCCTTAATCCACCCTCTTGCATCCCTTTAAGTCATTTTATTAACTCCCCTTAATCCACCCTCTTGCATCCCCTGAAGTCATTCTCTTAACTCCCCTTAAGGAATTCTCTTAGGACCCCTTGAGCTATATCCTCTTAGGTCCCCTTAATCCATCCTATGGCAAACATCGCTTGAATTTGTAAGGAATTTATAAGATCCAATTTTTTAACTTTTACTATAAATTGTTCTTTTCTCACATGAATTATTTAGTTAAATGACTCATAAAAACTATAGTTACTTTAGTTACATTAATTATTTTTGTAGGTTCTCATCAAGTTGGTCTACCATGTGTTTGTCACTATAGAAAAATTTATCAAGAGACTATGTAAATATCAATTTGTGGTCTTGACCTAAAATTTTATAAGCTTTAATTGTATCTACATGCACATATGTTTCATCATGTTATATAGTTGTATTAAACATCAATATACATTATATATGTTTTTTCAATGTATGAACTTCAATGAACTTATTAGTCACTTTTTAAATAGCTTGTTCCAATTTTATCTTATACAAATTATGTCATATAGTTACCACATTTTATATAACTATTCAATTGTATAGATTATGCATTCTATACATACAAGGAGATAGATTTTTGTTCAGTGATTCAAATATTTGCTAGAATTGGAAAATAGTTAAAATTACCTGCCCTTAATTTATTATGAATATGATATAAACTATTTAAGGAATGTTTTAATTTGTCACCTAACCATGTGATAAATTATTGAAATTTAAGAGTTAATCATTTTAAGACATGTCTAAACTTAATTAAACAATGGCATGTAAATATATATTAAATTTGATTCTAGATAAGAATTTATATAGTGCATATTACTTGAAAATTAGATAAAATATATATAAATACATGAGTGCATATAATCAAAATGAACATAACACGATCATAATTGAGGGCATATATAATCATCATATTAAATTCAACTAATATAAATAAACACAAACATGATCATATTAATCGATATAATGTATGTGAAATGGTCCATGAATAACATGTTCAAAATGTATATGTCAAGTCCAACACATATATTTAATAAAACTAGAGATCTATAGCCCATAAAATTTAAAACCATCTAACTATTAGGGCGATCAGTCAAATCAAGTCTCCTCTTTGCTCCACACGGACTAGATGTACCTGTATCATGTTGTAGAAGAGTACAAAAAATATGAAATTAGATTTAAAGTTATTTAGAAATTTTGATTTAATTTAACATATAAACTTGAAAATATAAACTTTATAAAAATAAATTTAATTAAATATCTAGTAAATACAGTAAAAATGATTTTTAGTATGCATAAATTACCATATGATCATGTGAATTTACTAGCACGTTTTGTTCAACGGGTAGCATAATTGTCAATTGAGAAGGTCCAAATGCTTGATCTACTATTTCTTGCATATTCAAATAAAGCAAACAATATGTTAGAACCTCGAATATATATATTTAAGAGGTCCCTAAAAACTGTATAGGAGATTTAGTAAAGTTTACAACCTCGAATGATATGACCTCGTGATCACGCACCTGAAATTTCCCATGCATAAAAGCTGACGATGTCTCAGGTGCGCCCGCCATGGGTATCACATGAAATCCCTGCATATAGATACAACAATGTATAGATCATTCACACATGTGTTAAAATTCAAATTAAATTAGATCTATGATGTGTATTTAATTTAAACTTAACAAACTTTTGAAAGCACACACCTGATCTGATGATGACTCAGGAGTGCTCACCACAACTTGTGGTTGGTAGGTACTCGGTATTGCATGACCTCCTGGCATCTAGATACAATATATCATTTCACACATGTGTACAAATTCAAATTAAATTAGATATGTCCACATAAATTAAAATATATATTGGTTTGTACCTGACCAAAAGGTGAACCCAATTCTACAACACTCAAAATATAGACAAGGTCATATTGAGATTTAGGAATCATGTGATCATGCATCTACACTAAACACTTCTTGAATTAATATTATATTATATTATATATATATATAATTTAATGTTATTATTTACATGAATTTTGCACATTTTAAACAAATTATTTAAATGTGCCTAAGTTCAAAAGATGTACACACATGTGTAGGATAATCCTCATAATATAGTAAATCCATATATGACTCCATCCTATATGCATGTGGGTCACTTGAAGTGGATTCCTGAGTATTCCATAGCCTGAGCCTCCATGCTCTCTATTGCCCACTTCAATCACTGCGTGTGTAGTCTGATGAGTGAGATGTCTTGAAAGAGAGCTCAATGCTCCTAATGTTGACAACATCGTCTGCTACTGAAATGCAGTGGGAACACTAGGAGAAGAAGGAGCAACAATAGGAGCATGTAGTTGAGGATCAACGTGTGCTCCTAATCTATGTTGGGGCATGCCAAGCCCAGCTCCATGAAATGGCCTCATATCAAAATAGTTGGGTTTTAAACCCAACTCAAACTCAGCCCATAACTTTCTCAAAAGTAAAGGGGCACGTCACAATTTCCATGTGGTGGAGTATCAAACACCATCCACCATCTATTCCAAAAATTTGCAGCTATCTATGGGTGCCTACACCATTTAATTGAAATTCATTTTTTGGTGGGTGGAATTGGTTTGTTTGTTTGGGGGCTAAAAATAGGTTGGAAAATGGCTTGTTTGGTAATTTTAAGGTCATGGATTTCTTTATAAGATAATCCATCTACATAGAATTGTCTCCTCTCTTCTCTCCATTGATGGAACCTATCTAGGTCCACATCAATAGATCAAACAGAATCAACAATAGTTTGCATCGAAGATGAAAATTGTGCGAGATGGGGAGATATTAGGCTCATTTTTTAATCAAATCTATATTTTCCTTAATCACATTAATGTTTCCTCTAATGCTCTCTCTTAACTAATCCTGATCTACTATAGGGTGTGGGGGGTTAGGAGGTAGAGAGGGTGGAGGTGTGGGGTTTTTTTGTGGTGGCAGATGTGGATGTATGTGATCTTCAAGTTGTTCATTAGGTATAAAATCCTCTATGTTAAATTCAAGCTACATGTTCAATGAAATGGCAACTACATGTTAAAAAATTAAAAAATATATATCAACAAACTAATTAAATAATGTACACAATTTGAAAGTTATAAATCACTTTGAATGTGAAAAAATTCAAAATGCATTTCATTTGAAGACATGTTCAATTTAAAGCATTAAAAAATCCATAGCATGAAAATTTAGACTAATTTATGTTATAGAGTTTATACAAACAATTACAGCCTCCCTTACAACATGTACATTAAATTATACAATTAAAGTCATCTACATGTACCCTTGATTAAATTCTCAGTTTATCTTAAATTTTGATTTCAACACAATGGCCTAATTTAAAATATTTAAATAATAATATCAAGGTCCTACTTCATTGATTTGACTAGTGGAAAAATTATAAATGTATTAAGTATAATTTAATGAGCTACTTTACCATAATTTATTGTTGGCATTTCATGATTGTGTGATTTTGGCAAGGTGATATTTTGGTTTAATTTCTAACTAAATTTCTAGAATTGTTTTTCTTAAGTAGCCTATATTTCCTTACTAGTTTGAGAAGATAATCATGGCTATTTCAAAATTTTCTCAAGTTTTGTTATTATATATTTGATAGACATGTATTTATAAGTCTCAAACGTTGTCACTTTTGAAATTTTTAAGTATTAGGCCCATGAAGAGGAATATATAAAATTATAAATTGTCCATTCCTTTTCATTGTCTATTATAGACCATGAACCTTGAAATTTTATTGCAATTAAATTGATTTTGAGAATTAGATCCAACAAGCATATTCATATTAAATTTATTTTATGATAGAGAGTTTAATTTTATTAAAGATCGCATGAAGGTGTCTCGTAGTCGTACCTTTTGTTGGGAAGCTCATTCTCCTATCCTTGTGGAGTCTTTTAAAGGTTGGAACCCTGTTTAAGTGACCATTTTCATGTCTTGTACATCTCTTATATGGTAGGGTGTATTTGGTTATGTCTAAGTCTTTCGCTTGTGCAACAACGCTTGCTTTGGTGGCATCATGGTTAGTCATCTTGCACATGATGATATCTTAATGTTGTTATTTTGTGCATATTTGTTTCAAAAAATGTGCTTTTATTAGTTAATATCATGTAGGTCCTTTGGTGGGGCATTACATCTAGTATCAAAGTGCCATGTTCATACACTAGAAGCTCTGATTTATATGCCTACTTGTGAGTGAGATATGGTTTTTAATTTCAATTTATTATATCATTCTATCTTAGACTAATGAATGTCATGCCTTAGTGATGATTTTTAGATGATTCTATGTATGTCCTAACCTATGCATTGATTGTTAATGAAAGATGCCTCCTAGGCATCATGTCACTCATCAAAGTGGGAATAAGGGGAAGGCTAAGAACCCACCTATGAATCCTATTGGTGGTCCTCAAGTTATTGATCTCCTTCAAGATGTAATAGTAAGGGGCCCTCATCAAGAGGCATCCCATTCAGTGCATTCCCATCATTCTTGGGAGAATAGAGAGGAGAAGCCTCAAGGTGGAGAGAGAGAGAGAGAGAGCACTCTAGGAGCCCTCATAATTCTAAATTAGATGGAGAGGTAGGTTGAGAGCCACCCATAGAGGGGATAGGTAGGTAGTGCATGTCGATGGTGTGCTACCAGGGCAATTTCATGTATATTCAATTGGTTTTGTGTTGAATTCTAGTAACCATATGATTTCATTTTCCTTGCAAGGTTAAAATTGAGTGGTAAATTGTACTTGCCAAGCCTATTTTGATGAAATTTGATACTTGGTTTGGAGTTGCTTAGAGGTATGTATAGGGACATAGATACAAATTTTAAGGAATTTTTGTGCACCTAAGCATGAAGATTATGAACATAGGTGAATATTGCTAAAGAAATTGAACAAGGACTTGGAAAAGTGAGCACACCAAGTATTTGAAGATTTGTTAGAGGTGGAGAATAAGGATTAGAAGTGATAAAAGGTATTACTAATGCAATCTTGGCCTCACTAATAAATATTATTAAGACCATATTTGAAACAAGTTATTATTTCCTTGACATTATAAATAGACTTATAGATAGGGATTATATGTGATTTTAGGGCTAGTAAAAAGATAACAAATCTAGACATTATAAATCTAATTTAGGTTTAGGTTTTAGGGTTTTAGGTTTAAGTTTTAGGGTTTTGGTCCTAGGATTAAGGGTTTTAGTTTTTAGGTCTATGTTTTTTGGAACCTAGGGTTTAGGGTTTTGATTTCTAAGTTTTGTGTCCAATTTAGGTTAAATTCTAGTTAATTTAGGTATAGATTTTATGGTTTTCAATTTATAATTTAACGTTTTTGGTTTGGTTGATGTTTTTGGTTTTAAATACAATTTAAAAACTATAAAATATTCAACGTAAAACAAACAAAAACTAAATAACAATTACAAAAAAAAAATGCAAGATATAAAGCAAAAAAAGAGAAAAATTCAACCAACCTGGAGGTCATTGAGGTCGGTTGTGTCGATGTGAGGAGGTCGCAATGAAAATCAAGTTGAAATCAGCCCTCAAGAACACCTACGTGAAATTAGCTCTCCCTCAAGGTTGTCGGCCAAAATGTAGTGAGAAAATGAATAACATAGTCATCTATTTAAAAAATTAAATAGCTTTAAGAAATGTGTATGTGCTATAAAATGTGTATGCATTAGTTTTGTAACATGTACACGTTGTTGGGTGCATACCCGAATCTAAACGCATACGCATTCAAATTTAGGCTCGGGTACCCGATCCAAAGTGCATACGCATTTTGTAAAAACGTGTACACATTTCCTACAATTTTTTTTGTTTTGGTAGAAACTTCCCCTCTTTGTGGACCCAACTTCCAACTTTTACCCAATATCCTAGGCATAAATAGGTATATATAAGAGGCAGTGAGTCTTATTTCATCAGGAGATTGTGAATTGTGTTCTCATTAGAGACATTTGTAGGTTTTCCCCCTCAAAGTGGCTTGTTATTCTCAGTTATTATCAAGTATTTACAACATATTTCATATCATATTCTTCTATTGCACAATTTATTTCATTACAAACAACAAATTCAAAAGATCATCAAGAGGGAACACATATAGGTGAAGTATAAGACATGGGGAATGAAATGAAGGAATTCCAAATTCAAAGGTTTAAGAGTCATGGAAATAAATTATGTAGTGCTTAGGTACATTCTTGAAATCCTAGGCCCAAAGGCAAAGAGGAAGAGTGGGGAACATAAGCTTGGGGAAATTATGACAAGGCACTCACATAGTTCTAGAAGTCATAAAACCAAAAATAGAAATGGACATAGGGTAATTACTTAAGCATAGGTTTCATGGAATAGAGGGAAAGCATGATGCCATTAAAAAATACAAAAAGCCACCTTATGTTAGAAATTGAGTCAAAAAACCTCATACTTAGGTTTGTTTTAGATATTTTCAATTTGAGAACTTGACCAGAGAATGAGGGGAGATAAAGCTTTGATATTTTATTAGTGATGGGAAATGTAAGCCAAAGCAATCAAGAAGACACTAGACTAAGAAATGTTTTATAGTTTTAGGGCATACAAAATATATAGCTAATAGAGGGAAACTTAAAATATGAAATTTGAATAGTTCTTAATCCCTTACATAGTAAAGTTAGGATTCTTTATCATAATGTGACAAAGGTCAAGAACATACTTTGACACAACAAAAATAAAACTAAATGAGAAATATAAACACAAAAAAATAGGACTAAACACACTAGTTTTTCTATGTAACCTATGTACATGGTATATGACAACCTACCTCATTATTTTAAATTTTCATGTGAATCTATAACAAGTTTAGAGAAGTAAATACATGTGTAGAAAAAATAGCTAAACATGTATGAAATGGTTGCTTTCATAGGCTCCAAATTTCATATTCATGGTAAAAAAATTAAATCTCTCAAAACATTTAGGATTTAGGAATAATGTAGCATACAGTGCATCATGTTCTACATGATGGAATTTAGAAACCTCTTGAAGATATTTGTAACCCTCTTATGCATGCCAACACCTCCGCCTATATTATATCAGGTTTCTTTATTTTCAACATTTAAACATTTTCTTGACCATTCGAACTGAACAAGGAGGCTTGATTTTGATTCAATTTATATAGGTCTAAAAGCAAGAGATTATTATTTATGACCTAATAAACATCCTTGAAAAATTGAAACAATTAGCTTTTCTAAAATTATTTACAACCAAGACTGATGATCAATTATTTTTGACATGGTGAAACTTGAACTACAAATGACATTAATAGATAATTTATAGTACTAGCATGAATTTCATGAAAATGGTTTGAATGACGTGTCAACTTAGAGAATACACAAATTTAAAATTGTCATGGTAAAAAATAAGGATAACAAACACCAAATCCCATTGTTTAGACTTCTCACCAACCAAACACTTTTAACAAATTCCCAAAGCTCCTACTAACAACTTCAATCTACCCATCCATTTGTGGATGATACGTAGTGTTGAATTTTAAATATGTCCAGCTTCTTCTAAAGAGTCCTCCAAAAATATCCTTACAAACTTGGTACAATGGTTTAAAACTATGTTTTTTGGTAAACTATGCAACCAATTTGTAAAGAATAGGCTTATATTATGGGTGACATTGTTAATTTTTCTAAAGTGTGCTAGATGTACCATATTTGAGAACCTATTAACAATAGTACATATTAAATCATTACCTTTTTTTCCTTAGAGATCCAAGCACAAAGTTCATAGTAATATCATCACTATTAAAAAAAAGATTTTCCTATGTGATATTTCTTTGAAATTAGTATGATTTGTCCAACGATCAATGACAAATGTCCAGAACAATTAGAAAAATTGCTATTGGATTGGTGATTTTCATCTATGTTTGAGAAGGGAAGTTCCCTCATATGGTGGGGGTTTTTGAGTTTTTTTGCATACTTTTTACAAAAAATTACAAAAGAAAAACATGAATAGAGAGAAATAAGAAAACAAGGAGAAACCCTAGCTAGAGACATACAAGACACTAACAAGATTTCGAGCATCAAGAAAAGGAAAGAAGAAACAATGTGAAAACACTATCAAAGACATGAATTTCTTTGATTTGAGTGTGCAACACGAGTGAAGGAATGAAGATTTTAAACAATTTAAAAGTTTGACATATGAAAAATTTGTAAAACTAAGGAGAGTAGTTTACCCCTTTATCATGCAAAGGAAATGATAATAAAATGAATTGTACATTAAACATACAAATGCCATGCAATAATTGAAGAACAATTTGAGCACATATTCTCTAAATTCATTTCATGTGCAATCAAACATGCAAGAGAAAAATTATAGAAAATATTATCAAGTTGAACATAAGAAAAGCTTGCAATCAATGAAAAGTTTGATGATACAAAGTCCATAAATTTTTTTCCTATTCCTTCAAATATGAAGCAGAAAATTCTCTTACAATTTTTGTATAATGATCGAGGAGTAAAAACTCAAAAAAAACAAAGCCTTTTACATTGAAAGTGATTAAATTTATAACCAATTTATAACCACTTGAAATTCTAATTTCCTAATTTTAAACTCTCTTTTAACTCACAAAGATAACTGCAGTGATATTTTGAAAAAGTGCAATGAAAAATTAGAAAGAAATGGGCTAGAAAGAAAGAATAATATGTTAAATTTTTCATTTTTCTCCTTGAAAGTCTTTTATCTTCTTCATAGACTTCTGCTGTCACCTCCTGTCTTTCCGCTGTTTTTATTGGGAACTTTTCCCTGTAGTCTACCTCATCAAATTACGCTTTATTTCGCTCTTATCTAATCTAGCAAGCTGAGAACTTGTTAAATGTTTTAGAGGAGGTAGATTGTCATACTCAGATTCTTCCACCAAATCTGATGAATCTTCAAGGCTATAATCAGAAACATCCATATTCCAAAGATATTCTTTGGACAACTTCGGTTGGGATCTTGACTACAACGAAGAGTAAAGAAAGAGAGGCAATGGTGCATCTGGTACGAGTTACCAATGGATTTTCATGTATGCCATCTTTCAACTTCAAGAGCAGATTTTCCTCAGCCAAAATTTTGGATGCAAACAAAAGTAACAAGTCAGTTTTCCAAATCTCCCCATTTGGCAGATTTTTTTGGACCTACCCTATCAGTCCTGCATGTAGGATGGTACTCTACCAGGGATATAAAATTGATAAACTGCATACCTCCAATAGCCTGGCAGATGGTTGTACCACCTAAGAAAGTTGAGATATGCATGTTTCATAGTCGATGGGAGTTCCATAAGGACCATCAGGCAGAGTAGATGTGGTATGTGTGAGGACTAAAATGGTATTGAACCAGACTTTAGGTCTAAAAGGCATCTGGTCTAGTGTGCAACAAAGGTAGATATCCATTACCTTTGTTTTGCATATCTGACTGTGGAAACTCTATTTAGGGCTTGTTTCTCTTCTGTGAAAGTAGCATCTAGTAGTTCATGAGTTTCTACCTTAGAATCATTCTCCTTCAAGACTGCATAATCCTACTTCCAGTCTCTGTCTGTAATTGTCTCTTCAACTACTACCCGATATATACCTTTTTAACCACATCAATAGATTTGAATGATGCTCAGGTCATGGACATTTAATTTTACATCATTTGATTTTAGAATCTTTATAGAAGATTGTGTACAACCCTGTGACACATTCCATACCACTTCACCAAATTCAACCATGAATTCTCTATTTGTAAAAGATTCAGATCTACAATTTGAAAGTTATAGACCTCATGTCTCTTACAAAGTGGCAACTTATCAACCAGACTTCTATTGATCTCACCTCGACATTCATTCCCAGCATAAGAATCTAGCATCATCCTATTTTCATGATCATTTGCATCAATGTCTGTAACAATTTCTATTTCTTCATTGTCCACCTGAACAACCTCCATCTCTGCCCCCAACTGTTATCTATAATATTTGGAAGTGACCTTGGAACCTACTTGTGTCTTCGTTTCAACCTTCTTTACATAAACATTTCCTTCATAATGATCTTCTCATTATGAAGAAAAAAGAAATAAATTCACTTTCTCTTTGGAGGCAACCTACTGGAAATAGTGGATGAATACAAATATCTCAGACTTGATTTAACAAATTCATATGGGAAACATATAGTTATACTCCCTACAAAATAGATGTAGAAATGCACTGTTATGGGATTGGAAAACCAAGAATACACTTTTTTGACTTGTTACTCCAGTGATTCTCTATGATTGTGAAATTTGAGACAGCAACATGTCAGATCAGAAGTGGAGACAGGTTAAAAGAATTTAGAAACATCTAATCATAAACAACTTTAAAATGAAGACTTTCGTTCCTTATAAGATTTTATTGTTTGGGACAGGTACTTTCCCCTTGGAGGCATCAACAATAGTCCAATTATTAAGTTACATACAAAAGGTCCAAAATATGGAGAACCATCATTGACCTAAATTAATTATGGAGGAAGAGTTAACTAGAAGAAATAACACATAGATGAAACAAAATGACAAATGAATGAAGAAGTGAGATGTTAATATGCGTGAATGTCCAAATGAGGTGAAGAAATAAAAAGACGTGAGAGAAAAATTTAGGAATGCCATATGGACAAAACAAATATGGTGAAAAAAACTTACTCTATCAAAGGAATTTAACCTCATGGAGGACCGTGAAGAAAAAACCTACATAGGAACAAATATTAAGTGGAAAACAAAAATGTTGATAGCTCAACTAAATACTAGCTCTCATTATTTTAGATGTGAAGCTGGTAGATGGATGGTGCCTAAAGAGGAGCGGGGAAAAAGAAATGCCGATCTTACAACAAGGGAACAATAAAGACATAAATGGTACTTCATCATGGAATGCTCAGCATATGAAAATGTCCATGCCAGCTATGAGGATACATGCAAGTTGATAATTTAAGTACCTTGTTTGAGAAGGCAAGGTTGGACAAAAATGCAAACTTCATCATCAAAATTCAAAGCAGAAGAGTCGATCTCAAGAGGAGTTTATGAACTTTATAGGGCTTCTCTGTTGAGGAATTGTATGCTTGTCTTCCCTTAGACTGCTTTGACCTTATCAATGCTATTAAAATCTTTCATTCATTCATTCATCCATCTATCTACATTTTATCCCTCAATTGACATTAAAATTTTAATACTCCTCACCACCACACTCAGATTAAATGTTCTTAATTTCTCAATTATCTACTTCTCAACTTCTACTCACAGATCTTTCTCCACTCCTCTCACTAGCCTTTTGTCAGGATCACTTATCATTATTTATAATTTGGTAATTCTGTGTATAAAAATTCTGCCTCATTAGATGATTTGGTATTCATGTATTTCCCCATCACATGGTGAGGTATGTGCCTCCTCTATGACTGTTAAATGATGATGATAGTCCCCTCATGAACATCCCACCACCGTGTATTTCATGAACATCCCACCACCGTGTATTTCCTAACTGCTTGCCCATTACCACATGAGGGAACTGATAAGCCATTGTTGTCACCAGTACATCCGACAAATATAATGATGACGAGGGTCATGAGGGTCTAAAATTTTGAACCCTCCTACCACGAACCTCAAAAACACTTCACGATTCGTCAATGCATTTAGAGGATCAGTATCCTCAACTTGTACCCAATATTTTTCTTGCAAAGAACCACTATCTATTCTTTGATAGCCTGGACCTCTCTGATATTGTCTATGATGGGCATCTCAAACCATGAGAATTATCTGTAGCATAAATGGTTACTAGGACATTGTGCCATCAAATATTATATCTTGACCCTCATTCAATGATAAAAGTTAACCAGGAGTAAAGATCACAGGGAATGGCATAATGACTATTTTTGGCATAGATAGAGAATCTGATCTATCACCTGCAAATGAATTATGACTTAGGTCACCTTTATGTTTTTTGATATTTTCAAGGTTTTGATGTATTTTTTTAAACAAAGGGTCTTTCTACATTAGTTTTTTATATCAAATCTAGAATCCTTTTAGCTACTTGTTATGGGAGCACGATTCATATGCTGAAATCTCTTCAAATAAGAATCAAGACAATCTTTTGAACTACCTATAACTTGTAACAAATTCCCCTCACATTGCCATCAGATGGCCTTATTGATCTCATCATATCAATTATTTTTTATATTTTATATTTTTGGTCCTGGATAACAATAAGAATACCTTTGAATGTTGTCCCTTACCAGCCCGCTCTTTTGGACACCATCATTGAGAACATCATCATTGCATCATTGTCTTTTCTTGTTTGCAGGTCTGATTGGTTGCTGCCAACTCGCTTTCCCAACTAGTCATATGCTAAATGCATTGAGAATCCCGATTGCTTTCATTTGAAATATCTACCACCTCTTATCACTAAAATAAAGTCTCTGACACAAGTCTACACTATCACCGCCTATTAGCAAACAAGTGTACAATATATGCAACTACTCCTTCAAGGGGCCTTCTCTAAATGAAAACCTGCAGTGAAATAGTGACATTTTCAATCTGACTAAGCAAAATTGACAGCCCATGATAGGACAGGCAAGGGATCAACTTGAGAGAACATGCTAGGCATTCATTGAATTTGAGATTTTTTAAATGGGTAAAGGTCAAGAAGCGGACAACAATCCCATACTTTCTTATCCACTACTCATGTTTTGGGCCAATTATAAAAGTTGCACAAATTTTATGGCTTCACTTTTAATCTTGACTAGTAATATCTCACATCAAGTTGAGAAAATGTCTCATCCACTCCAAAATGTTTATCACGTTGTCAGTATGGTTTTTTAATAAGTTCTCTTTTATCCTATTAGGTATTAGGTATATAAAAAGAAAAAAATCTCTTAAATAATATATCATTATGAAGTAAATCTATTCACAACATTCTTCATGTTAATGGGCTTAATACATGTTATCCATGCATTTTTTAAATTGAGATTTATCCATGCATCTTTAAAATTGAGATCATCTTTCTATAACTCATTCACATTAAAGTCAACAATTTTTTTTTTTTTTAATTAATAAAGTTGTTCTCATAATTAAGACATTTGTTATTTTATTTGGAATAAAAGTGCAATTTTATAGGAATTTCACTCACTTCATGTGACATTGATTAAGTTTGTCTTAAGTATTAATAAATTTTAAAGCATGGTGATTGATGTAAAGCATAAATTCTTTAGCACATAAATAATACGTTTGTTTTTTAATACTTGTACAATATCATAAAAAAAAATTATTGTAAGTGAAATAATTATTCAAGTGGCATCATTAATCTTATTCAAATAGACTATTAATCTATACTCTTTGACAAAAAAATTACTCCAATAATTATCCCTCGTGCATCATAATCCACCAACATTTTCATTACAAAATCTAACAAGACTACCACCAACTCTTAAATTACCTTCTTCAAAATGTCAAAGTTTTTCTCTACTATCACTTTCTATATAAATTTATTTATATCCTATCTTATTGTTTCAATGATAGATGTACATAACCCAATAAAAATTTGGATTGGCCTCTAATATAAACTACCTAGGCCATGAAAACTTCTAGATTTAAACACACTCTTAGGTGTAGACCACTCCACTATTGTCCTTACCTTCTCCAAATCTATTTGCAACCACTTGCAGGTCATACATGTCCCACTGGGCGTGCTAGAATGTATGACCTGAAAAATGGAGATTAGATTATGAAAGCAAAACAATAGTAGCAAACAAAACACTTCAAAATTCAATTCATAAATCACACCAATGAAACTAAAAAAGTTGCATAACAATAATATAGAAAAACTTGCATACACAAAGCCTTACATAAAAAATTTAGCTTAACTTCATTGTTCTACTGTATTGCACCTTGGAGAGAAGGTGTAATGGTGGTTGCTCTTAGATTTAGTAGCACAAAGCACTTTAGTATAATATGTGTATAGATTTCATGCAATGAGTGAGAGAGAGAATAAATGATAGTATAATTGAATTTATAGATTTCAGGTGATACTGATCAATGGTTATGATTTGATGGAGACTGAGCAGATCAATGACCCAGAATGGTTGAGAGGAATTGATGAGGAGTTAACTGACTTTCTGATTGGAGCTAACTACTTGTATGGGTCAATTAAGAGAATTGATTGAAGAGATCAGTGTGACTGACTGTGTAATGTCCCCTTTTTGACGGAAACACTTATTCCCAAATCTTGCATTCAAGTATTTCCCAAAGAGACATTAGAACATTAGAGATTAATAAATTTAGTGATAAAATCTAATAAGATCAAAGATGGATATAAAGACTTTATTTCTTGTCAAAGGATTATTCACCTTCTTCACTATTAATGATTCTTCTAAGTATATGACCTAAGTACTTTAGGGTAGATATTAACATCTCTTAGAATCCCATAGATGGAATTCTATTATACTAGAGTTGTCATCATAGTGAAAGAATAGAGTCATTAAAGTATCAAATCCTAATATCGTTATATGGTGTTCTTGTTTTTATACAATTGACCATTAGATTTGGGTTTACACTTGTGACTAGTATCAATTACTAATTGTATGGTTCAATTATGGACTCAAAAAGATAGGTCCCTATTAATTATGAAACTAATAGCATATTATGCATATCGTACCTATAATAATATGATATGCAAGTGTCAATTCATACCGCAATATGCACTTAAGTAGTCTTATATATCTAGATCGATATCTTTCCTATTATGCAACCACATACAACATTAATATCACTTACACTAATATCCCCTGATCTGGCACGACTTCCAGAATGCGTGGAAATGCTTCAGAGCAGTGCGTCGATTAATTTGTGTCTCATATTATTAATTAAAATATTATAATGTTAATATTTGTAATTTTATATTGATAACTTCTAATTTATCTTTGTTTTATTTCAATTATATATATTTTTTCAATATTTATTTTACTGTTTAACTTGCCAATATTTATATTTATTTCATATTATAATGTTATTTTATGTAATATTCATTTTATATTTTATATGAAAAATATTATTTTAATATTTATGATGTTGTTGATAATTATAATATTGTTTTTTAACA
Source organism: Sequoia sempervirens (assembly GCA_007258455.2). Taxonomy (NCBI): domain Eukaryota; kingdom Viridiplantae; phylum Streptophyta; class Pinopsida; order Cupressales; family Cupressaceae; genus Sequoia; species Sequoia sempervirens. Next base: position 572,493,645 of record VDFB02000015.1, on the reverse strand, counting down.
ATTATAATTATAACATCATCAAATGGTTAATAATTTTAGATATACTTCTTTGTGTCCAAATGGCATGATTTTGAGGACATGATACACTGTTCCTGAAACATAATTGATTGCTTAAAGAACTGAATTGATTGAAGAGTAAACTTGAAGTGAGTGGGAATTGACTGGTGAGATGGAAATGCATGAGTAATTAATAAATAAATTATTAATTTCATGTACAAAGGTAGAAACAAATAAAATAAAATAAATTTATTTTTTTAGAAGAGTATAATGTTGAAAATAATAATTAATATTAATTAAATAATAATAAATAATTATTCAATCAATGTGTTAGAAAGAGATTAATGTTGAAATAAATCAATTAAATTATTGTAAATTATTTAATCAATTTGGAGGAGGGAAATAGATCAATAAATTAATTAAATAACTGAAATTATTTAATTAATAGAGGAAAAGTAATGAAATAGGCAATTTAACTAAATGATTTAATTAAAACAAAATGGAGGGGAAATAACATTAATTTAATTAAATATTGGAATTATTTAATTAAATGCAAAATATGGATTGATGATACCTAATAATGGAAAATGATGATGTTGATGAATCTATGTAAGGGGAATATGGATCAACATATTTAGTAACAATGAATGAATTCAAATCAATTCAAAACAAGATAACAAGATCCACTTACCCATGAAATATAATTGCAAAGCTTCATAATCCAAACAAGCAAGGTTAGCATAAACAAGCGAAACATAAAATGAATTCAAAAACTACAATCATACCATCCCATGGTTGAGTGTGTTCATGTTGAAGATGGATGTTGGATTGTTTGATTCAACACGAAGCCTCTAAGCTCAATAACAACGATGATCTAGTATGAAAGTATATGTTTGCTCAATTTGCTTCAATAGTCAATCTGACATGACCTTTCTAAAATTCTCCAGATGAATTATGAGAGAGATGAGGGTTATTTTATAGATTTTAGGAAATTGAATCAACAACGTAGATTAAGAGGTGTTGATTTAAGATCAAAGGCTGAGAATGAATGATAGAATTGATTGCCTAGTTAATTAACTACAAATGGCTATAGGATTCCAGTCAACTGGTTGCATGAGATATTGATTGAATAGTTAAGTCAATTAATTGATTAGAAGATTTGGAGTGAGTGGGAGTTAAGAGAATTGATTGATGAGAAGAGTGGTTAGTCAATATTAGTTGAATTTTAGGAAACAATGCATGATATAATTAATTAATTATTGAACGTGCAAGGGAAAATCAGATAAATAAATAAAATGTTTTATTTATTTATGATGAATGGATAATGTTGAGAGAAGAGGGATAATTAAATAATTAAAGTAATTATTTAATTTAGGAAGAGTGGGTGAATGTTAATTAAAGATATAATTAAATAAATAGGATTTATTTATTTAATCAAGAAAAATAAATAATTAAAGATATAATTAAATAAATAAGATTTATTTAACTAATCAAGAAGATTAATTGAATTAAAGATATAATTAAATAAATAGGATTTATTTAACTAGTCAATAAGATTAATTGAATTAAGGATATAATTAAATAAATAAGATTTATTTATTTAATCAACCAAATGAAATGAAATTAATTAATTAAATAATGTATAAAGTCATTTAATTAATAGTGAAAATATGATTTTATTTAATAATTAAATAATTGAACATTATTTAATCATTAGGGAAAGACAAATTTATTAGTGTTAAAATGCTAGTTCACAGGCTAGGACAATTTTAGGTATCTGTATTTTGCCCATCTTTGATACAATGTAATTTTATAGCATTGTGTCAAAGAAAATTCAAAAATTCATGTTCAAGAGTTGCCCCGGTATGCCCTGTTGATGGTTGGATAGCATGGTGTCCCCTCGGGAAATTTGGTGAAAATTTTGGATAATGAGCCAAATTTTTTGACAAGCTAATGTGATGTGTTTAAGTGCAAGGACTGAATGAAGAAATGTTGAATAGAAGAAAATGTTAGTAGGATTAGAGGGTAGAAGAAATTGGATGACATTGATGATATGAATTGATGAATTTTCTTTTGCTTCATGGAGACTAAGTAATGTTTGGCAATCCTTATTAATGTAGCAAATAGACACGATGATCTAGGGTATTAATGACCAAGGCAATTTTGTATCTATTGCATGCACTTTGACTCTGCAAACAAGGAGTATTCTTGCTCATACCAAACATATGGAAACCTTGTTAGAGTGTATGGGTGAGAAGTTACAAAAAATGTCAGACCAATTACACAAAGAGGTATGGAGTACCTAACATGAAACTGCTACATGAATTACCCCAAAATGACTTCCACACACAAAATAAAGCAAGTATTTGTCATGGTAGTATAAAAAAAAATCCAACAAACAAAGCAAACAAAAAATCCATGATCAATGCCCCATTCCTTTCTCTCTAAATCCTTATGGACATCCTCGAGAGATCCTGGGAATGTGACAACAAGATAAATCAAGTAGATAAGATCATAAAAGATAAACAATGCTATTGTATCATTTGCCATAGATGTTTTGATGTTTCATGATGCTATCCGTTGATGTTGTCTATTGTAGGAACAATTTATCCATTAAGACACACATTGGGATGTTGATGATGATTTTCAAAAGGTAGGTTAGTTAATACTTAGGCATTGTTTTAGTTTGATGATGATCCAATAGTTTCATTTCTTTGATTGGAAGTTTTGGATTTCAATGTTTGTCTTGCTTTTCTATTGTGTTTTCAAAGTTTGAAGGCGATGATCATTTATTATGGATGGAGAGTTTATTGCAGATAGGTGATAGCAAAGATAGGATTTTTGAGATTTTTTTAATGTTTTTATGCTTTTTGAGGTTATTTGATGTTTTTTATGTTTTTGGGAGATTAGAGACTAAGAGGGGGACCTAAGGGGACTGACCTAATGCCTCAAGGGATCATTGATGATGGCCTTTCCTACATATGCACAAAGATGGCGTAGTTCCAATGACCATGATTAACACTATTTTTAGAGTTTTCTAACCTTTTATGAATTTTTTTAGATTTTGATAAGATATTTGATTTTTTTTGGATTTTTGACCAAGTTTAAAGACCAAGAGGGACACCTAAAGGGATTGGCCTAGTGCCTCGGGGGCTCATAGATGATGGCCTTGCCTACGTTCTACACACAAAGACAATGTAGTTCGATTTATTTTGACTCAATTGGGGCTCATCCGTAGACAACCTATAATGTTATTGGTATTTTTGGTTTTACAACTTTGTTTTGGATTTTGATGGTTTTCTAAATGTTTTTTTTTATTTTGATATTTTTTTGGATGTTGTTGATTTTATTTTGATAGTTTTTTGCAAGTGATGGGATGAACAAGGATCCAATCCGCTACTAGGTTCAGGAGGTTTCCCTAGTTCAAAATAAGATTACATTTTATTAGGGATAGGTGGATAAAATGAATGGTGGATAGAGATGGTGCAACAAGGTTCAACACTTGATCAATTATTGAGTCATGGTTGGGTGCACATTTTATTATGTGATGGGTGGATTGGATACAATAGTAGATAGATAGCACCGATAGATGAGGATGTAGGTCTTATTCAAATGTAGTGTTTGTTTACCAAGTTTTCACTACGGTATCAGTCCTAGAAGTGCCACAAGGTAGTTTTCACTTAAAGAATGTTTAATTTCTCTTTACTATTTTCTTGATTTTTGATTTTTTTTCTTTTTTCACTTTTTTGCTTGGGATATTCGGATACACTTAGGTGTAGAACTTATTGAGATGAATACTATTAAGAGGTTTAGCTAGAGGTTTTCCTTCCATTGTAGCCAACTGATATGCTCCAGAGTCATAGCTTGTTGTAATGATATAGAGACCTAGCCATTTTGGTTCAAAATTACCTTTCCCATCTTAATTTAACTAGATTTTTTTATTTTCCTTTAGGACCAAGTCACCGACCTAAAAGTTCCTATTTTTTATTTTCTTATTGTAGCTTCTCTTGAGCCAATTTTGATAGGCCTGTAGATGATTTAATGCGCTCAAGAATCTTTCATCTAAGAGTTCAAGCTCATTGAGTCTGGATACCTAATACTCTTCGTTGCTAACAAGATCCTTCAATGACACTCTCAGAGATGGTATTTCAACCTCTATAGGTAATGTTGCTTCAAATCTGTAGACCAAGGAAAAAGGAGTCACACATGTAGGTGTGTTAATGTTGGTTCTATAAACCCATAAGGCTTGGTTTAGCTGTAGGTTCCAATCACGACCAACATTATCAACAATTTTCTTTAATATTTTCAGGATGGTCTTATTGGATGCTTCAACCTTATCATTTCCTTGAGGATAATATGGGGTTGAAAAGTGGGGTTGGATAGAGAATCTTGGGTAGAGCTTGTGGAAATCTTGGTTCTTAAATGGATTTCCATTATTTGTTATGATAGTCTGTGGGATACCATATCAATAGATCAAATTTAAGAATGAACTTAGCTATTTATTTCCCTGTGATATAGGTTAAAGGAATAGCCTCTATCCACTAAATGTAAAGTATTTCATAGTAGTGATGATGGATTTGTGTTTGTTAGATGAGTTCGATGATATCTTTCCTATTAAGCCATGTCCCCATTGAGAGAAAGGCCATGGAGTGGTGATAGGATGCAACTCTTATGCAGGTACATGCACAAGATCTCCATGTTGTTGGCATTGATGAAATTTCTTAGAAAAATGAATTGATTCTTACTCCAGTGATGGCCAATAGTACCTTGTTTGTAGCAACTTCTGGACTAGGTTAGGTCCACTAGCATGGGACCCACAAACACCTTCGTGTACCTCTTATAAGGAATTTTTTGCTTCTACATTAATACATCAGAGTAACGTACCATCAAGGCTTCAACAGTATAAGGTATCTCCAAGGATGGTAAATCAGGAAGTCTGAAAGACTAAGGTTTTCTTTTGGTTGGTTGTTAGGTGGGGTGGTACGATTATGTGCTAGATATAGGAAAATGTGTCTTCATACCAAGATGATTCAGGACCAACAACATCACATACAAGTTCAGATTCTAGGATATCAAATTTTGGTATAATCAATTGTTCAACAAGGAATTTGTATCTAGGAATGTTCTCGAGCATGTCAAGGAGTGAACCAATACTAGCCATAGGACTAGTTGATTTATTGTTAATTATTAGGATCTGTTCAAAGATGAGAACCAAAAAGTATTGCTTGAAATTGTCCACCATTCTCTTGTATGGAATGAGCTTTTTGTCTTTAGTCTGTTATTCATCGTTGAATTGCCTTATGACCAATTGGGAATCACCATAGACTTGTAGTTCCTTAATTTTCCATTCCACAACCATTTTCAGCCTTGTGATCAGTGCTTCATACTCGGCTATATTTTTTGTATAGGGGAAAGCAATCATGTATCCTTTTGGTATACTATCTCTTTGTGGTGTGAGAAATAGGATACCGGCCCCTGAGTCATGTTGGGTATGGGATCCATCGAAGTACATAGTCCAACGGGTTGACTAAGTTGCTAGCAAGATGCTCTCATCTAGAAACTATGCTACGAGTGGTTGATGATCTTAAATAGGAATTTTTGCTAACCGATCTTCTATCACCTATCCCTTGATGGCTTTCCTATTGACATATTCTATGTAAAATTTTCTAAGTATCATGACCCACTTAGCAATTCTTCATGTAAGAGCTTCTTTTTCAAATAAATATTTTAAGGGGTCTATCTTATATATCAATTTGATTTGTCTGTTTAACATGTAATGCTTAAGATTCTATGTTGCAAAGATAACTGATAGGCATGCTCGTTCAATGGGTGTATAATTCAACTCATAGCCAACTAGGGTATGACTAATGTAGTAAATTAATCGTTCTTTGTTATGTTCATCAAGTTGTGCTAGTAGGGCTCCAGAAACTGTTGTTGTCATGGATACATACAAAATCATTGTTTTATCCTAAATTAGAGGCATCAATACCGAGGGAATGAGAAAATATTCATTTACCCATTGAAAAGCTTGATCACACCTTCCATCCCATTTGAATGTTATATATTTATGGAGGAGGTGTGTGAATGGATGACATTTATCTACTAGTTGTGCAATAAACCTTCTAATAGATTGAAGTTTTCCTTGTAGACTGTGTAGTTATTTCAATGTTCTCAAGGGAGGCATTTCTAGGATAGCCTTGACCTTAGCGGGATCCACCTCGATACCTCTTCTACATACAATGTAGCCCAATAGTTTCCTAGATGTTACACTGAACACACATTTCTTTGGATTTAGACACAAGTTATACTCCTGTAGTTTGTCAAATATCCTAGCTAAGTTATCCAAGTGTTCATGTCTTATGACTAATTTAGCCAACAGATCATGTACATAGTCCTCCATGGTGATGTGCAACATGTCATAGAATATGGTGGTCATTTCTCTTTGATATGTGGCCCTTGTGTTCTTCAAATTGAATGGCATGACATTCCAGCAAAAAGTTCCCCAACCATAGGTAAAATTTGTTTTGTGTTGATCTTCAAGGGGTATCTTTATTTGGTTGTACCCAGAAAAGCTATCCATTAGTGAAAGCATTTCATGACCAACAGTTAGATCGACTATTATGTTAATGTTGCGAAAGGGGAAGTCATCCTTAGGGAATTCCTTGTTAATATCTCTGAAGTCTGTATAGATCTATATGCCCCCAATTTGTTTCAATATTAGTACGAGGTTGGATACTCACTCAAGATAATCTATAGGTCTAATGAATCCCACATCCAACAATTTTTGAAGCTCTACCTTGATTAACAGTGTTATTTGCAAGTGTATCTTGTGAATCTTTTTCTTAACTGGTTTTGATGTAGGGAATACTATTAGATGGTGTACTACTAAGGCTAGATCTATCCCAAGCATACCTGCATATGTCCAAGCAAAGATAATCTTATTTTCATTGATGAATGTTGAGAACTTGACCTTTTCCTTAGGATCTAAGGAGGTTGCATGATATGTTACCTTAGGTACCTCTGTTGTTCCAACGTTGATAGGTTCATAACCTTCAACCAAGGTCTTTGATTGTTCTTGATACTCTATGATGGGGAGATTGAATCCTCCATCTTTGGGTGCCTTAGAAAGTTTTTCACCCTCAAATACATCCTTTATTTTTCCTTTTTCATGATTCAATAGAGCCATATTGTGGTTTTCCCTAGGGGATCTCCTATTGATTTTTAGATTTTTCATTTCAATTTTGTGATTTGAGGACACAATCTCCCCTCCAAAGTATGCTCCTTGTTCTAGTTCTATGACAAAACTAGCCTCATGATCTTGTGGAATACCATGTTGAATTCCCATGAACTCAACAATAGCCTCATTGTTTTGGAATAGGTCCACAACAGGTGTGTGATGTTGTTGATCCCAATCAATCAACTATGGGTGAAGTAAGGGTAGGTTATTATCGCTATCGTCAAAGCTTATGGAGGATTTGATAAGGGTAAGGATAGCGATGTTATCAGGTTCCTAGATAGTATGTAGGTCATAGTCACTAAAGGTGTAAGATTCCCATTCCCATTCATTGGAATCCATTTCAGTATGGCAGTTATTTGATGTCTCAATCTCATTAGAAGGAGCTATTTCCTGATAAGAGGTAGTTTCAATGTTTGGGGTAACCACATCTATCAAATTATAACCTAGTCCCATGTTCTTTTATTATTCTAGTATGATGGGTTCTCTCATACCTTGTTCTTGTAGACCAAGGCCACCTTTTCCAGTGTATCCCATATTTGTTGCAATCTGAAAGCCTTTATTGTTAAGATCCACATGAAGGGGATGTATTTGTTTCTATTGATCTTTTTCTTCTTTATAGACCCATGATGAGAGTTCATCTTCGAATACTATTTCATCCTTCATCTCCCCCCACTTGGTGAAGATAGTAGGTTTGACTTCATAGGTGAATGCTTGAATATGCTTTATTTCCTTTGGTCACCTATAGGATTTTGGTGATGGGGGAAGCTCCCCAATGCAAAAGGATTGTTTGAAATGGTATCCTCCATGGCCCTTGTCAAGCACTTGGATATTGAGGTTAGATTTTGGAGGATCAATTGATGTAGGTGGAGTTGAGGATGAAGCAATTGATGTTGGATCGACATATGAAATTATTTGTTGTGTGATCCTTGATCTTGTGAAATTCACATTGATCATTCTCATTGGACCAAGGGGGTTTAATGTTTGGTTCATCATAAGTTATTTTATCAGGATTAGGAATCCTGATAAGGTTCTTTTGGACGATTTTATGCATAACTACCTTAAGAGTTTCTCCTAATGGAGTGAATTTTCTCCTAGGTTGAATATTTTTCCTTTGTGGCCCTCTCTAAATATCCTAACCTTGATTTTTTTGTTGGTTGTTCGGTTGGTAGTTTTGAGGATATGTAATCTAGTTGTTTTGTGTGTTGCTTGGAGGATAATTTGCTTGAGCTGCTTGGACATTATTCTATGGATTGTTAGGATTGTACATTTCAAACACAAATTTGACATCAACTACTTCATCATTGGTAACATTCTTGTTCTTTTCCCATATTTTAGGTTTGTCATTAGAACTAGAAGGTTTTTCTTTGTTTTTATATAGTTTAATGAATCCCCTTGCTATGAGAGCTCTTTCAATGAGTAAATCCTTTTCGATGGTTTCTTCAAAATTACTAGGGAACAACCTAGTGAGTTGATAGCTAATGTCTGCTTGTAAGTTAGAGGAAAAATATTTCCATGAGTTGTTTCTCAAGAACGAGCCATTTACATTTTCTAGCTTTATGTCTCCATCTTTGCAGGTAAGAAGCAAAGGATTCCCCTTGGCTTTGTTTAATTTTGTATAGGTTGGGGACCATTATGTTTTTCTCTATGTTGTATGTGAAATGGTTAAAAAATCTATCTAACAACTCATCAAAGGTTTTGATACTAGGTGGCAAATGAGAGAACCACTCGATAGCTGTCCCATCAATACTTCATGGGAAAAGCCTCATTAAATAGGTTTCATTGTGTTGTACATCCATGCAAGCTACTAAGAATTCTCACACATGTTTTATCGGATTTCCTCTTCCCTTGTATTTGTCAAATTTTGGTATTTCAAATTTCTTAGGGAAGGTTATCATAGATATGGACCGATCAAAGGGATATGGACATATGTCTTGTAGAGCATATCTCTTCTTTGGTTTTCCAATTTGAATGTTTGATATCCTTTGGTTTATATTTTGAATCTATAAGGTTACATCATCACTTAGTGTGTTCATTTGATAAGGAGAGACGTTATAACCTTGTTTCCCTACAATGTTGTGTGTGTTATATTGTATTTTTTGTATATATGAGGTCCCTTGGGCCATGTTGTGAGTGTAGGATGATGGATGGGGTCCTTGAGGATTGATGTGAGTGTGTTGTGGATGGAGGGTATGATGTTTTTGTTGAGGTATGTTGTGTTTTTGTTGAGGTATGTTGTGTTGTTATTGAAGTATGCTATGTTGTTGAGGTATGTTGTGTTGTTGTTGAGGTGTGTAGGTTTGATATTGTGATGGAGGTTGGTGTGCACCAATGTTGTGTTGTGGAGGATTGGGTACTTGATTTTGAAGGTGTGTGATTTGTTGTGGTTGAACATACATTTGATGTTGGGTATTGACATTCAGTGGTGCTAAAACTATAACATGCCAAACGTTCTACTCAAAAAAATTCCTAAGTTTTAACCCACGAGTGAATAACCATGAAGCCATAACCTAGCAACATTTTTTTCTTTTCTAAAATATAAATTACATGCACATATGAAATAAACACTATTTCAAATTGCATTTCATTCCATTGTAATTTCACAAAATATTTCCATAACATTGATTTCATATAGAATAAACTCAAGTACAACATTCATGTTTACATATTTTCTTACAAACAAATACCAAGAACATACATAGCTTATATGAGCTTCCAGCACTAGAAATACATATGATCTAGGTTGTCCACATTCAAATCTTTGGCTAACAACTGATGAGGAGAAGAATCACTCAAGTGCTTTTCTTCCAACCATGGACTTACTATGATCCCCCACACATCTACCTATCAGTTAAGATGGCCCTACCCTTCGATGAAGAGATTGGTTGGATAAACCCATAATACTAGCCTTCCTTGAGCTTAGTGATGTGTCTTACAAACTAAAACTTAATCATATGGTAGCTTCTACCTACAAGTATGACAATCCCAGACTGAAAATTCTAACTAGGACATAGTGAATTGACAATGTAAATAGTGGCAACTTACACTACTTTGGCCAAAGTATTCACCACCACAAATTTAGAGTAGATGTCTTCTTATTCACACACCTCTATAGGTCGATTTGTTAATATCACATCTATTCTATGTATAGGAAATTCCCTCCATTGGGAAATATTTAACCCCAAGAACAACGTATTTCCTCTTATCATTATTCTATTATAACCAAATCAAAACATAAAGAAATCCATACTAACTCCCTTTCAAAAAATCTATGGCTATTTAAGCATGTGTTAACATAGCTTAAAGTAGAATACAAACATTTACATCGACATGCATATTATACTAAGATAATTCCCTTATATGGGTATAAAAAATCACATAGACAACTCTTTTCTTATTTCAAACAATTCAAGAAACACTTACAAACAAACAGTCTTTTCAACTTAAATAAAAAAATTAAAGTAGAGAACTAGCATGCCTATGATCAAATAGCTCCAATTGGTAATTCAGGTTTCCTAGTGCAACCTCCACCAACATATTGTAAATCCTTTCCTTGACTAAATCCCACAAAAATCTCTCAACAAACCACACTAAACTCTCACCAAATATCTCTCAACCTCACAACTCAATATTGTAGTAGAGTAAACTCACAGAAAATCAAAATTATGATAGCAAGAATGCATCCCAAATGAGGTGAAAGGATTGTCTATTTATACAAAAGGATTAGAAACTGAAGGTTGGAAACAAGGTAAAAAAATCTACCACATCTTAGCTCGACACAGCAGAGATAACAAAAGGTGGCAGAAAAAAACAATATATAGTAAACACATACCCAGCAAGAGAATGAGTCAACTCATAAATTTGGACAACAAGAATTATCAATAGAAATGCAAGGTGATGGTTTCCTATAGATCGACTTATTTGGCTAGCTGTCAAAATTTACTAATTCATATATTCTCATTGCTTCACTTTTGTAATTTGTATTGCAGGTAAATACTTTTACTTGGTTCGCTCTTCCTCATTTTGGCGCCACCAAAACAACATGTTTCCTATTTATGAGTTGACTTGATTTTTTTCTTGTATCAGTCTCCACTATCAAACATTTTTCTAAGGCATCTAACCCTTTGGAAATGGTATTCATTTTTAGTTGTACTAATTCATTCCCAAACAAGGTTTTTTTTTTCATTCCTATTTCTACCATCAATTTCCAATCAATCAATTGGTAATCAATATCATCCATACCATTCATAAAGCTATAGATTTGTTGGTTGTTATCAAATTATTGCTAGCTACATATGTTTTCTAGTATAGAGGGTCTTAATAGGACTTCAATACTCTATTGATATAAGGGAGGATCTAAATTCAAATCATACCTTCACATAGCAATTTCTAGAGAATCAACATCCCCATGTTTCATTTATATCTATCCATTCAATTATAATGGTGTCAAAAAGTTCCATGTTATCCCAAACATCATTTCTATACAACTTCAACTTCTTTTCCTTATATTCATTTATGTCTTTTACCTACTACATTACTAACTTTGAATCTCCATGAATGTTTAGGTATATAAATCCACTCTTATGATCTATATTGAACCCCAGTAATAGGGCTTCATATTCAACAATATTATTAGTGCATTGGAAGAACAAACTAAAGGATTTTTTTTCCATTTGGATACACTAGAATGATACTAGCACCATTACCATCCCTTGAGAATGAATCATGGAAGGATGTCCAAATATCATCACCAAGCTCCTTATCAAAATTTAATGGAGTAGGGGCAACCTTTTCAATTTCAAGTTCATCACAAAAACCTATCATATGATCAATGCTAGTATCAAATAGTTTTACATCATGAGGAGACTTGTGCTTGTCCTCAATATTATATAGGAACCTTTTTTCCCTATGCAAATTTACGCTCTCACCATGCAAAAGGAATAGTGGCATATGATAGATCCATATATATGCTCCCACCAATTAAAGTTGCCCACTTTTGGCACAAAAATATTCCCCACTTAGGAGGACAATCCACTATAATGATGCCCATCATGAATTTTCTTTTTAGGTAAGCTGACAAAGGGACCTCTTTTTTTGCTCACTAGCCCAATGAAATTCACTTTTGTAGAGTCCATGGAAAAATATTTTTCAAAGGAATTGGACACTTTTGACCCAAGATCATTTGTCACTTGAAGTGTCATGGAATTGATAGATGATATTGAGTCAAGAATATAATTATCAAGTAGCTATCCATTTATTATCAAAGTGGTATAAAAGGGGTCCACACCTAGTTGGATTTTCACAACTTCCTAGGCACACTTGCACTGTATCCTCATCTAAATTTTCTTTTTAATTTGGACTACTAGTTATTTGTTCAAGTATAAAAACAAAAATAAAATAAATATCATGCCCTATGCTCTAGGATTCTAAGAGCGTAAGAAAAAGGTAAATAAATTCTTACCTAGATGAAGACCTAGCCAACACCAATTGGACTGCATGTTGGCAAAGGCACATTTGGTGCCATGGTCACCTTATTTGCATCTAGAATGAAAGAACTCATTTTATTTGAAGGATAAATAACTACATTATCTTTCATCCCCTCTTTGGATTTAATAACTACAAGCATGTGGTTTTATGACACCTCCTTGACTTTTGTAGGTTCCTTTGCATTAGCAACATTTTCTTATTGGACAATAATACCATTTTTTTGCACATGATGGTTTTGGATCTTAGGGACACACTTATTTTTCATTTATTTTTGTTCTAGAACTTTTATTTTATCTGTAGTATTCTTGGTTGGGATTTTTTTTATCATTAGAATTCAACTTTTTACTACTAGTATCAACCCTTGGTATTGTCAAATTTTCCTTATCAACTCTCTAACCCTACATTGAGACATACCTATTCCTCAAATGGTAACCATTTTGGACTTGCATGATGCATCAATGAGGTTTTTGATGTCCTCATTGGATGGCCTCATCCTTATATACCTTTGTTACATGAGAGACTTTAAATTGTCAAATTCATGAGTTGGAAGCTAATACTACTATGGATTAGAGTTACCTTCAAATTGGAAAATTTCATCATTCTAACCAAGATTATCATGAAACATTGTATCATTTTCTTGATTGTAGAACAATTCATCAGATTGATCAATATTTTCCTCATAGTACTTTGCATTTCCCTCCTCATTTGGAAATTCTTCACCTCTACTCAAAGAGAAAAACTGCACAATTTAAATGGTCATGAGGAAGGAATCATGACTCACATCATAATTTATCCTCTTGATAATTCACATTTTTTTCCTTAAGGGGTTTAGTGTGTCCTTATCTTGTTTAAATTTTACATATGTTTTGGCAATCCGATCATGTTGTTGTGGTATTTTGGACCAATTAGTGTTGTATGGCCTATTGTGTAATCTTTTCCCTCCATTAAAGAGCATGGATGTACCCTAAGGTGGTAGCCCCTTCTCTATTTGTGCCACCTTATAGAACAAGTCCATTGCAACTCCCATGAACTTATTTAGCTTATCCTCAGTTGAGAGGGGTTTGTTCATATTAGCTCTTGTGACAACTTCACATAAAATATTTTTAATTGTTTATCGAATGCCCTCATGTTACTCTCATTGCTTATGATTGTGAAATATGCTTCCCTAAGGGTATGAAGGTTCTAATCTCTCAGAAAAAAACTTATCTTAGAATCAAATGCACTAAATAATGATATAGGACACAAATTCATTAGGATTAAGGTGTTTATGTACCTTTCTAATTGTGAGGATGAGCTAGTTGTTGAATTTTGTCAACATCTCATTAACGTTTTTCTTTATGGTGATGGGCTCTTGGATAGAAAAATTTGGGTCAATCCTATCCCTATATTGCATTTTGAATGCATATACAAATTCTTCCCAAGAAAAAATATTGTTGTGTATTTTTAAAATATTCTTGAACCATTCTCTCACACTCTCTTCCAAGGAATTTAAAAATAGCTTCATCATCACACCCTCATCCTCAATTTCATACTCAACAATGATATTGGAGAAATTTCATAAGTTCTCTTCTCTTGTCATTGCATTGTTACAATGAAATTTTGGAACCTTACCTTTGATATCACTGGATTTGGGTAGTTTGGGATGCCATAGAAATCAAGCTATATATACCTTTTAGCTCCTAAATGTTGTTGTAAAGGTGCATACCCTTGATCTTGTATCCTGGGTTTGTTCCCCACATTATGTCCTACATTTTTTGTTGGTTTTGAGGCACGTTGTGCACTTTCTAGTCAAGAATGTTTTGTGTATTGCATTGATTTCTTACTTGTTGAGTAGATTTAGCATGCATTTGATTTATCTAATAAATTTCAACTTGAAGTTCTTGTATTTTCCTCTTTACTTGGCCAATCAATTTCAACTCCTCATCTAGATGTTTTGTTTCTTTCATCCACTTCAATCTATATTTTATAATCACCATCATGGAAATTATAATCAAATTGGGATCCTTTGGACATAGTGGGTGAAAATTGTTGTTGGTCAACTTGGTGAACACAAATGCCTTGATTAGGAATGTCTTATGTTCTTGCATCTATGTCTTCAAACTGACCCCTACTTGTTCTACCCATTGCAACATTATTTCTCCTCACACCATACTCATAAACATTAATTATTCTTCTTTTGAGTAACTAATAAGTTAGATCATCAAAATTATACTAGTATTGTTCCCTTAAGTCAATAAAGGAATTTCCTCTAATTGAGGTGCTTACGTTCTCTTTGTTGTTCAACCCTAAAGAACCAACTACATTCCTTGTCTTCCACTTAGCATAGTGATTCCATACATTTCTTGCATTACCTACGTATACTTGAGTTGATCATTTTGTTGTCTTCTCCTCTATATGGTAGTGAGAATTTTGAAACTAGGTCCTTAAAACAGAGTCACCACCCCCTATGGGGGACAATGTTTTCCTTAATAAAATGACTATTGCAAACCAAAACAACAACTACAAATACACTAAGTATTTGAAAATTTCTAATGATTTTTTATATTTTTAATGGTTGAAGGTCCCCAAAAATGACATCATTATGTTTTTTCCCAAAATAATTGCTCCACTTCCTAGAATAAAATTCTACTCACAAGGTTAGGGTTGTCATCTAGCAAGTGAAATTGGTTCATCAACAAAATTGTGGAGGGTCAAGGTCAACTCTACGAGAGTGGGTTTCCTCTCTTACACTTTGAGATCAACTTAAACTCAGAAGGATATTCCTATAAATTTATATAAAAGAAAATAATAATTGTTAAAATGGTAACTAAACCCAAGTAGTTGATACATCTCCAAATATTTTTATTCTGCATCAAAATAACTAGTTACCCTACTACCTCTATCTTGTTGATTCGCAACCATTGTAATGACTGCAAGGAGAAAGAAAGATGCATGATTCATAGAAGTTTATAAAAACTATTCCATGTGTGTAGTGAAATAATGAGTTTCTTACTATTGGAATTAAACTAGAGAAGGTTGCTTAGTGATTTGTTTGTTTAAGTGTTTATTTTAGATGAATGGAACAAATACATACAAGGTCAGTGCCTATTCTAAGACAACAAAGTCAAAATTAATAGGAAATGAATATAATGGAAAATGTTAATCACCAATTGATCTAAGCATTCAAATGCATCAAAATAATTTTTTATTCAAATCCACATACTTATTAATCCACCATTGAACTACACAAATTCATACATAAACACAAAATGATATGTTATAGGAGATGCTAACAAGTTTAGAAACTTGTCGTATTCATCAAATAGTGATTACGTTCATAGCAATAAATCTATTGAGGAAGGGTAAATGCAAGAAGATGAGTCCAATTCTAGTGGAAGTTTCAGACAGAAAAAAACCTAAAATAGGGAAAAATGAAACGAGATCTCGTTATTTAGCAAACAAGATCCCATTTCGCTTTAGGACCCTAACAAAAAATGGGATCCTGTTTCTAAAAAAATCAATTTTCAGCCCAGTTTTTGCTATAGGTTTCGGGTCAAAAAAAAGGCTTGGGGAGCCGACCCTTAGCTTTGGACCTGCTTTGACCTACAACTTGAAGGTCATGTCAATGTTAGTAGAAAAGAGTGACTTTGCACATATGTCTGAAGATATTTTTTTGAAATTTTTTGGTGAAATTAAAACCCATTATAGATGAGATTGTGTAGATTCCAAATATGTATTTTTTTATAATTGGATTAGTTTTTCTATAAATTTCAAATATTTTTTGATAAATTGGTCCATAAACTTCAAATATCATGGTTTTTTAGTATTTTAACAATTTTTTATTAAAATAATTTTTTGAAAAAAAATGATATGTGCACATTCTCAAGACAATTCTTTTCAATTTGAAAAAAATTCAAAAAATGATAAGTTTAGGTCATCTTATGCATGATGTACACGAGGAATTTTCAAAACAACAATTATGAACAATAAAAAATTAACAAAAAAATATTGTGCACATTCTTCAGTGTGTTACAAATCTTTTCCCAAAAGGATTCCGAAAAATACAATTATTTGAGTCAAAATATTGATGGCATACACGTGCATGGTATGGTAAAAAAAAAGTGACTTTTAAACAATGGTTTTTAGACATGCCTATTGAAAATCAATTTGTATCATGTGGGATTAAAATAAATTACATATTTGAAAACTAGACTCAGAGTACTACATTTCATATTACTGACTTTTTTTAAGATTCAATCTTTAAGTGCTTCAAATTTTTAGGTCAAACAAGACAAATTTTGAAAATCAAGGAAAACACTTCCACTTTTTGGCCAAAAAGTGGATCAACTTCTCGCACACACTCGAAAATACCTTATAAGATAAAATATTTCTAAAAGAGTGCACACATGCATGGATAAATAAAACTGAATAATGACCTCAAAATAATGTTTGTATTGATTTAACACTATTACTGCCTTCTTGCAATTGAACTGGGAATAAAATATCAACATGCAATACCTTTTATGAGTTATTTTCTACTCTGCTTGCACCCATCTACTATCTAATGCCCTAAAAAAGGACTCAAAACTCATCAAAATATTCCACAAGGAAAAAATATAGTCTATGGCATTGTAGCAGTACAAAAATCAATGGTCTCATTGTATTCCCATCCAAAATGGATATCTAAGATGAAAAACTTACCAAAAGAGGCACTGTGATATTTGGAAAGAAGAGCATCAATCAATGTGAGCAGTAGGATGAGCAAAAGAATTATACCATTTCATTTGACACCCAGAGAATATTATATTACATGCTTTCATACATAACGATTCTTATTTAATTCTCCAACATACCTTTTGAAATGCTATACTTATTTCATTATATTGGTGTCCTTTCTAGCATGGATTGGACTTTTCAATATATTAATGATTTTCCTCTATCTATCAAGTTTGTAACAAAATACAATTGTTGAAATGACATATATCAATTACCATAGACTTCAAAGGAAGTTGGGAATTAAACTTCTTACACCCCCAATGAAAATAAGAAAATCCTTTTATACTTCTAAAAGATGTTTGGAAGGTTCCTTGACACAAAGGAATGCAAGCATCATGATTTTCATACATCTGACAAATAATGATATTTCATCACTATCTCTTTCTTTATCCTATAATGATATTTCATCACTATCTCTTTCTTGATCCTATATTAGCAATCCAACCCAACACCTACAAGAATTATTATTTCTTTCATCTTGACCCAACAACAAACTCCTCCCTGTATCATATTAGTCCCTATGATTATGTTGAGCCATTTGACCATCAGGCCTATCCTTGGCTTCATAACCATGGGAGAGGATTATAGAATCCTCTAATATCCCAACATAAACATAAACCTCTAACACTCATGACTTATTAGACTATCAGGTTCATCTTCACTCCTGCACTAATCGAACTTGGGATATGGGCAGATCTAATCTTGAATCTTTGACAACTTACTTATCCATATGAAATCGGGCTTCCCCCTTACCATCTGCTTCTAGAATAGGAGCACCGGTAACCCTGATCCTCTAACAAGCAACCACTCCCTTCAAATATCAAAACACACCATGGATCAACGTTCGGGCCCTGATTACCACCATCACTTACTTAACTGGCGACAAGTCCCATTCATAAGGCATCTCATGTTGGATATATAAATAGGAAGAGCATCCCAACGTGCCAACCATTAAGCTAAAAAAAGAATGTATATTGGGCGTGGCCACATTCTGATATGAACTTTCCCAAAACCCCAAAGACTTCATCCTTTGGAAATACACCAAGTCATCCACACTTTAAAATAAACACAAAGGCTTTGGAAAAGGGGGATTTTATCCCACGAAGATCTCAAAATTACAAAGGAGGCAACAAAAGGCAAAAAGATACATTGGACCATGAGAACAAATATTTTTAAATTTTTGACATTATGAAGTACCATAATTAGTCAAACATAATGGTACAAGCGAGGAGTTACTATTAGTGGATATACTAAAGTCATGCATATGTACTAACAATTTAAATATTATAATTATTGGTTAATTGTAAATTGTGACTATTCACATGGAGATATCATACTTGTGAATTTTGTGATATGCAAACATCATGCATGGTTCAATTATAGTTATGTGACATTGGTATTATTTGGGTTGGTTGTGAAATTAGTGTGCTAATTGAGAAATTAGACAGTTGGTATTCCCATACATCTATATATACCACTTCATGTAAAGGCATCTAGATTAGACAAACATGTAAGTTAGTAGAATTATACATTGTTGGTGTGTAAAACAAGAGTGATTGCAAAAGAAGGGTATGATTACTAAGACTATGTAAGAGGCTTCAAAGACCTTGTTATATTGAATCTACTTTGATTATGAATAATATAACTATGAACATCTTTTGGTGGTGGCTTTTCTCTTAAAAGGATTTCTCACATGATATGTGTAATGAAATATTTTGGATTCAATTGTTCCATTTACTTATGTGCATGTTGTTAGATTGGTTTTTAAATTATTTTTATTGTTAAATAAATACACTCTTAATGTTTCATTATCGCAATCTATCAATCATCTATAATAGAGATTAAAATCCTTGATAGAAGCTTTCTAGCTCACATGTCAAAATTATTATAGGTATTTGTATATATATAATAATAGAATCATCATTATTAATATGGCTTCTACATCTCCAATGCATCTAGGAAATTAAGTGTACACATCATTTCATTACCTAATAATGAGACCATGCTTCTTACCATGACCTCTATTTATTCTTTGTACATTCACACAACATCAATGAATAAAAGATAATATTATTCATGGCTTCAACCATAGCATTATATAACAACACTTTAGTAACTCAATCTTTCCATTGGAAATAAACCTATTTCTACTAGCTTTGCTATAACTTTTCCTACATCCAAAGTTCTCTAATTTATGTAGAAAATAGGTTAAAAAAATGGTGCAAAATATGAGAAAGGAATTGTATAAATTTCACGATAAAAGTATATATTAATCCTTTTGATGAGAATTGGTTGGGTTTGTAATATCATAAACTAGTTGATAAAAACTATGTATAATATAAAAAAAGAATTGAATTGTGTCTTTGTTAATAATTTCTCAATGCCTTCTTTATGGTTAAATGCTCAAGCCAAACCAAAACTACATTTGCATCTATATTTGTAAATACATAATAGAAAACTAAAAATAATGACAAAGTGCTAAAAGAGGCAAGGTCTATACATTTTTTGTACCAAAAAAACTTATATGTGCTTACTTGTTTAGTGAGAGATTTATAATATTATATAAAGTGGAAACCTTTTGTATCATTATTCAACCACCCTCAACTATCTCACAAATAAAATCATACAAAATATCAATATGCTTTGTATGACAATGGTACATATGATTCTTCACCAAACTAATAATACTTCAACTATAATATTTGATGCTAAGTTATTTACACTCAAATCCAATTCCTAAACATTATCTCTTCAAGCACATTGCTTCCTTATAGGTATGTTTGATATCCATGTACTCTTTCTATAATTAACAATCCAATGGGTTATTTTTTTACTTATTCAACTAACAACTCTTCCAACTAGAGTAAATGCAACCACTTGGGGACCTTCTAGCTAAGTCCAATTTGAATCAACAAAGCCATATACAAATAAACTTATCTATAGTATCAATCATATGATAAAAGATACAATAATATCATAAGTCCCTCACAAATATCTAAAAAACCTTCTCACACAATTTTAATTCTCTCTACCAAGGTTAGACATAAGCCTACTAAGGAATCCCACTACTTGGGTAATGTTTGGTCTTGTATAGACTATAGCATACATTAGGCTACCTATGACACTAGAATAAGGAGCCTTATACATATCCACAAAATCATTATCTAACTTAGAATAGTGATCCAAAGATAGCTTAGTATCATCAATTAAACAAATACTTATTAGTTTACAATCTTACATTGGATATTGTTACAAAGTAGTATGAACATATTCACTCTAACTAAGCCAAATATTTTTTTCAACCTATTCTTTTTTAATCTCCATACCCAAGCTATATATTTTAGCCCCAAATTCCTTCATGTTAAAGGCACTAGATAGCTAATTATTGAGTTCCCTAATTAAAATATTATTATTTGTAATGACCAACATGTCATCAACATATAAAATAATGAATAGAATGGATCATTAATCAATTTTAAATAAATAAAATGATTAGAATCACTCATAAAAATCCAATTTTTGAAAGCATTAAAATTTTAATATCACATCCAACATGATTGCTTTGGACCATAAAATGACTACTTCAACCTACAAACCATGAATTGTATTTTCCTTTCACCACAAAACTATCAAGTTATCTCATGTAAATTTCTTCCTCAAAATCCCCATGCAAAAAAGTAGTTCTACCATCCATTTTCTTCACTTCTAAATCACAAATAGGAATAATACAAATCATGATCCTAAAGAAGTTGGTTTTGTACCAAGAGAAAATGTTCCACCAAAATCAACCCACTAAACCTAGGAGTAACCTTTTGCAATCAAACTTTCCTTACACATTTCTAACTATCCATCTACTTTGAATTTCTTTTTAAATACCCATTTGCATATAGTTTCTTCCTTCCCTTAATCAAATCCAATAAATCCCATGTCTACAAAATTTTCATTGATATCATTTCCTTTTGCATGGTCTCTATCCTAGACACATGCTCTTTTGAAGAAAGAGAATCCTTTATAGATGTAGGTTCATTATCAATACAAGATAAAGTGAATACATAATGAAAATCATGTGAGCTATACTTATCAAATAGTTTGTATTTCCTTGTAGACCTTCTCAAGGGTGTGGTAAGAGGTTCCTAATTTTGTTTTGAACTCTCTTAACATAAAACTTCTTCTTTCTCTACATCATCCTATCAAACCTATCAATCTTCCACCTTTGCATCTTCTTACTTCTTTATTTTCATTTCAAAATGCATAGTCTTTTTCTTCTTTTTATTTTGGGTATATTTCATCAGAGTTAACTCTAAGTTCCCTAAAAACCACGTCTCCAAAATATACCATTTTCAAGGTTAGACGATTTTAAAGTTTATAGCCATTAACATTATCACATGTTCAATGAAAATATATTTTTTAAATTTTAAATCGAATTTACATAATATTTATTTAGGTAAATGAATAAAATCCTCATAGCTAAAAACCCTAATGTGTAAAATAAAGACTTTCTATTATGATCCATAACCTTAAATATTTCTTTATGATTAGTTATTTTCGTATTAAGATTGATTAATAAAAGCATTATTTGTGTAATCTTTGTAAGTAATCCCTTTTGCTAAATTTGTTATCACACATGCTTGGGAAGTAGTAATTCCTTTGGGTAGAATTTGTATAAATAAAAGGGTTGATAGTAGAATGGATCATCTATGAATTATATTATATTGATCATTACTCAAAGGAAGATTCCCCATTAAAGAGGCCTACAATATTCTATAACGTGATTTCATCAAATCAATACAATATCATTTTTTTGTTTCTATTTAGAATTTATTTTAGTATTTCATGTTTTGGATAATCTATTGTAGGAAGGAACGTCACATCCAATATTATATCTCTTTCTAGGGTCATGTTTTACTACCAAAAAAATTCATTAGTATCATATTTGATTTCCTATTGTATGCTCTCACCTCACCTCTTGGGATTTTGGTGATTAGAAAGCAGCTCCAAAAATAATGGCACTATATTTTACCCATAAAATCACCTTTTATGCCGGCTTTTTTTTTAGGGTAGAAACCTTATGTCAAGGGTTTTAAAATATCATAGAAGAGTTGTCAATCTAGGTTGAGTTTTATTTCTCATATAGGTTTCCAAAAAATGGTACCATGCCATAAATACCCTTTGTATATGGTCTTGAGCTTCCACATACCCCCAAGTATATCGAATATGTAATAGGTATCTTAAAAACCTGGCCCTAGGAAGCCATAAATAATTTGTAATATGATGCATCAATAAGTAATTAACCCTAGGAAGTTACTTGCATTATATTTAACTCACCTTTAGAAGTGTATGCATGAGCACATAGACTAGACAATCCCCATGGAGACCATTTTCCATTCTATCTTCTCACTCTTGCCTAGTTAGATTCAGAGAACACCACCACCCATTGAATATTGTGCTCAATATCAAGGCCACTTATAATTTTCAACATTGTGATCACTGGGATTGTGCTCAATGGGATAGTTTTCAATGGACCTTGTTACTTGTAGCCATATTATGCATAGTGGGGTTATTTCTCTATGCCAAATTCATGTCAAGATAGTATATCTAAACACATGTTCTATAATGAATAACACTCCACTAGGTGATAGATTTCCAAATTGATTGCATTTCAAGGCCATAAGGATCTAAATTTTTAAAAACTAGGTAAAAAATGGGTATTTTATATAATCGTCATCCAACTAATTGTCCTAGTATATTACTCTATTCAAGCTTATCATTTTTGGTATATAATAGCATAAATTTTTAACCATTTTGGGACCCATCCTAATGTTGAATACTTGCTACAATGATGTGGACACTACAATAAATACTAAATTCAAGTAATTTAAGTATCGTATCTCCTACCTTACTAAATTTATCCATCTTTTAATTTTTCCTAGCTTCTTTATGGTTGCTTTCATCATACAAACTTTAGTTCTCACTCCAACATTATGCCTTGAGGACCCAAACTTGATTTTTCCAAATTTTATGGTAAAAAACCCTACCAATTGGATCTATTGTTTACAAAAATATTTTACTCTTCATATTAATCCTTTAGGGATCATGTTCAACCTGGAAAAAAACCAATCTAGTTGAATATGTGATATAGAAAGGTTAGCCCTAAACTTAGTTGGACTAAATTCATAAAGTTTATTTTGGTTCATTTTGGATCTACTTCCTATGAATATTTTATAGGATCTTTAACCAATTTGTGACAACTTAGTTCTTTGTGTGACTACCAAATTGAAATTGAGAAACTTGTCAACCAAACTAAAGGCTTGAAATTTTTTATTCACCAATTATTTATCATTGGCCTTAATGAGGAAAATCAAGCTAAGGTGAAAATGTTAATGTATAAGAATGAATTTTCACCCTAGGTGCAATTCCCCTTTTTTCCTCTTTACACTTTAGAAAACCTAAGTCAGAGGCTTAAATTCACTTAAGTCCACTGATGGTAGTCCACTTGGCACCTATTTTGTGTGTCAGTGGAGGCGTTTCTATCGGGGATGGCCGCGCGGCGCATAGACATCCGCGTGGAGTGCTTATGTCTCTGGTAGATTCCTACGGCTGAGCCAGTAGAGGCGTTACTCTTCCCATTGGAAGCGAAGTTGAATGCCTCCTTCGGCCACCCGACCCGAATATGGTCGTTTCTTTTCTCACTCCTTCATAATCAATTTTTGAACTTGCATTTGAAGGTTGGATGAAATATTGGAAGAAATCTACACCACATCAAGCTCTCATACTCTCATTCACAAGCTCATTTGCACTCACTTCCAAGCATTCCATAGCAGCAATATCACACTCCACGTCGGTAGAGCAAGTTTTGGATCACGCCATTGCAGTAGAGGCTTGAATTCCTCTCATTTCTCCCCCAAGCAGCCTTGAGTGCTCTTGGTGGAGGTGGTAAGCTTCCCTTTGCTCTCCTCTATCATTTGGTTGAGTAGCATAGTATTGTTTGTAGTGCTTGTGTTTTTGTCACTTATTTATCTCTTTTCCATTGGTTGTCCGTGGAGGTGGGAACACCTAAACGGGGGTCTAACTGAGGCAGACCCATATAGATCCACCCCCCAACATTCTCTCTCTTGTTGTGTGTAGGTACATGAGCTCTTGGAGGATTAGCTGGCAAATGAATTCATTGGTGAGATTCTCCTCATCTTTATCACTCTTGTTTATTTTCTTTACAATATCAGAGATTATTTAATTTACCTAGTTCTGTCGTTTTGGCCCTTTAGTTAGCTTGTTGGGTTGTTAGATAGTTTTTGGTGGCTTGACCTTATCTTTATCGTTGTCTAGCCGTACGAACTACAATGCACTTTCGAGACGCCAACGCGCCACGCTGTCATCCAAAGTCTGTGCTTCCGTCCTTGGATAGAGAGCTTTCCGAGATAAAGTTTTAAGCCTAGAAACTAGCTTGCCTAGCCTCTTTTTGCATTTTGGGCCTGTTGAGTAGCTGAGAGGCCCTATGGTCCTTGCAACCCTCACCTTGCATACCCTAAACAATACACTTAGCTAAGGTAAGTTAGGGAAGCCTCTCGCGTCTTGACCCTCCGTGACCTGGGGTCTTGCATGCGGTGGTCCCCCTCTCTTACATTTTTGGTGAACTCAATGTGAACCAATGTCTATTCATCTGTTGGTGTTAAAACTCCCTTTAGATATTTTATGGTTGTTGTGACCCCGTGTGTTGTGAAGGCTTATGAGCATCACAACCCAGTCCACAAATTTTGGGCATATCGTGAGGAGAAGTATACGACACCTCCCGATGGATAGAACGAAGGTCTCGCTTGGTCTCTCTACAAGTCTCTTCTTTGGCCTCATCGTTAGCTTGGCCACATAGGAACAGTTATCGAGGAATGAGATGGGGTTTGTTGACAAAACCCATCACATTCCCACTCCTCCTGCACCTCCCACACCATCATCAGTGGATGAGCATGAGGTCATTCAAATCCCTGTCAAATATGTGTCTGCCCTTACAAGAGGGTTGGGCGACCTTGAAAATAATTTGGAAAGAAATCTGAAGATGGCTAGAGCTGCTCGGGTTGTCAATGAATTAAAACACATGATGAACAAAGATCAAATAGGTGTAGAGCTTTTGAGTAGTCTCTTCGGTATCGCCGAAGCATGCGCTCCTTCGGGAAACTTTGGTCTTGCACAAGGAGTCACCTTCAAAGAACATGAGAGACAGCTAGGAGTATCAATGCCTCCCACTTCTGTCTACATGGCCGATGCAGTCCCTTCCATTAGTATCCCTTTCGTCCCTAAACAACCGGAAACTATCAAGGTGAATAAGGTCTCGTTGGGCTTTAGCTTTACCCCTTGTCACCTCCGGTGGTGGAGGCTTTGGTAGTGGGGATGGATTTGAGAGCGGAGCTGGTGTCGGTAGAGGTCGTGGCAGTGGTTTCGACGATGGCCCTACTAGTGGTGGTGGCTCTAGTAGTGGTTCTAGCGGAAGTCACACTGGTGGTGGTTCTAGAAGTGGACCTAGCGGTGGTTCTAGAGGAGGAGGTTTCTCTGGCCCTCTATCTTCTAACGACCCTATTTTGAATAATCTACTTCAGAATATGGGTAAGATGCAAAGTCAGTTAGCGAGCCTCTCCCAGGCCTCGACCCAGCCCATTTTCCAACCCTTCTTCTGACATAGCCCATTTTCGGTCACTATCTTAAACACTCCCTTCCCTCAGGCAATGGAGATTCCAAAGTTTGAGAAGTTCGGTGGCAAGGGGGATCCATAGACACACATGTCTTCCTTTAACGCTCTCTACACCAATTTCTTCCATCATGACGCTTTGATGGCTAAACTATTTCCCCAATCTCTCAAGGACACAACACTCGAGTGGTATTGTTCCTTGCATGATAATTCTATTCTCTCATTTCAGCTTGTTAACCAATTCCTTAGGCAGTTCCAAGCAAACATCGGGCCAAAGATGACCTTCTTGGATCTCGTTCGATGTAAGCAAGGAGACAATGAAAAGATCACTGATTTCATAGTGCGTTATCAAGCACTTCTTTCACAAATCTCATATCAACTACCTGATTTTTATTTGCAAAAGGTATTCATAGGCAACTTACAAAGGCCTTGGCAAGAGAATTTTTCCTTGATGAAATATCCCACTTTCATGCATTTGTGTGCAACTTTACGAGAATATCAACAGACAGTTGCTTAGTTCGAGGGATATTCCTCGCACTCTCGTTCTAAAGGGAAATCCATTGTATCAATCTCCAAAAAAGGCAAAGCCAAAGCGAATGTAGTAGCTACTACTAATGACAATGGCCTCAAACACAACTGGAAGTTCACAAAGTTATCAAAATCTTATACCTTCGTCTTACAGAAGTTGTTGAGGGATAAGATCATAACTTTGCTAGCTCCTAATCCTGTTAAGGAACCTTACCCTAAGTGGTATGATGGGAGCACTTACTGTTAGTACCATCGTGTTAATGGACATGATACCAAATGTTGTATGTAGTTGTGTCATGAAATACAAGACCGCATCGAGGACGGTAGCATTCGTCTCGATGGGAATTAAAAAAACACTAACAAACTAACGGCGAAAGAGAATAGTGAATTGCAGATATACACGGACCCATTTTCATTGTACTCTACTAACATGATTATCGATCCCACTTATTATGCTTCTCAACCCGAGGCCTATGTGAATATGGTCACGGTAACTTCCACTGTTTCACCCGCACCCAGTTCACCGGATATTACATTTACAACACAAGATCTACCTTTGAACAACAAGCCCTCACCTCTTTACATTCCCGCTCATATCAATGGTAACATTGTAACAGGAGTCTTAATAGACCTCGCAATCTGTGTGAATGTTATTACTAAAGAAACATTAGTATTAAACTCACTGCAAAAAGAAAAATATGAAGATACAATATCTACCATCTGTACCCACGATGGTATGAATCTCAAACTTTATGGCTCGATCACCCTGTCTGTCCTAGTTGGAACTAGGACTGTTGACACAGTCTTCGACATCATTCCAGAGTCGGACCTATTCAGAGTGAAGCTAGGCATTCTTTGGTAGGCTTCCATGAATGGGGTCACCTTCGTTATCCACAAATGTTTAAAGTTCTCCCACGAGGGTGTCATGCATGTAGTGCATGATACCGGATATCAACTTTTGGTATCTTGTGGTGGATATTCGTTGGATCACTTTTGGCCCTCTCTGGTTGGTTTGCTTCCTCTGAGAATGGACCTACTTTACAAGAACTATGTGAAGTATAAAATTGGAGGCAAAGGGGAGCCAAAGCCGACCCTTCCTGTAACAGAGAAACTGGTTACCTCCTCTTGCCGGGAAGAGAAGGAGAAGCCCGTGCTTATGACTACTCCTTCTTCGGGAGAGAAAGAGAAGTCCACGTTGGTCCCTTTTCCTTCCCGCAAAGGTAAAGAGAAGGTTACACTATCCACTCCTTCTTCCCCAGAGAAGGAAGAGAATCCCATAGCGGCTCCCTCTTCTTCCCATAAGGGTAAAGGGAAGATGACCTTTTCACGGACTGCCCCATCCTCTCCCCTTTCCTAGGAAGAGTATTGGATGAGAAAGACTGGTGGCTACCTGTTAAATTTGATGATTCCTCCTTGGTGTAGGCCCAAGATCAGAATCACGAACCTCCCTAATGAATTTCTAGGACATGGTACTACTTATACAGTAGAAAGAAAGGTCCTCGCAAAGAATTCAATCCGCGGCCTCCTACTGCTCCTACTCCTAAGGTAGTGAGTAGAAAGAGGCCCGATACCGAGACTCTCGAGTCGAATCCTCCCGTCACTCCTCAACCTGCTCCCCTACTCCTGCATAGGAATCCATTCCTCCACCTGAAATGGTCATAGTGGGCATTCCTATGATCGATCAGGAACCTCCCATCCCTTCAAAAACTTCATTTTCTAACTCCAAGAGTTGTAGGAACTGCCTTGCACGAGAGCGCAAGCACCGGCAAAAGGCTATCTTGGCCGAGTAGGTCACTTCGCAAAAAAAGGAGGAAGAAATGACTGACCCTACTTCAGGGCCCTCTGCAGCGTCGTCTTCCTCCCCTCCTATTGTGTCTCTTCTTCCTGATCCGCTCCTGGCTTCCATTGTGAGCACAAACGCACCTAACCCTAAATAGGTACAAGTGTTTATCACTCCTTCAATGGAGCCTCCTTTGCTGATCATTGTTCCAGATATTTAGCCCTTCCCTAAACATGTGGATATGGTTAACACTTCGGTCATATCCACTGCGGTTCTATCCTCCTCCTCCTCTGCACCTCTAGCTTCGTTTACGGGGAGTTTGTCCCCTCCCGCGAAGAAAGAGGTAGAGGCTAGTCCTTCTCACAATAAAGGATGTAGGAGGAGCCCACCTTCGCAAGTTGGCCCTGTGATGACCTATTATGTCCTTGTGACAGAATCAGTTTCAACCTCTACTGAGTTTGTCACCACTCCCAAATCATTCGGCAAGCCTAGCATTGGATCTCAGGCACAGCCATCCCATCTGCTGAGGTAAGACATGGAACTCCCATGGGGTGCATATTTAATTCTTTGGATGAAGTCCTGACCCTGTCGACGATCTTCACAAAATCGTTGACTTTGACTCTACAAGAGCTCGAGGGAGAGGACCTTGAGGGGCCCTCTTCCTTTTCCCTTGTTGTGAGAGGGTTAGATGCCCCTCCTCTTAACACTCCACCCTTGCAGGCTCATCCTCCTTCCCCTTATGAGGATCTATATTGGGAAGCGGATGACCTTTGGATGATCAGTGTTAGGAGGAGGTCCCCCTTTCTTGATCTTGTGTGCGTGTGTGCATGTTTTGCAATGTGTTCCCCCATACTCATGTTATGTGTGCCTGGATAACCCTTGTCACCCTTATTGGTGTGTGGATATAGTTGTGGTTTGTGTGTCGTAAACCTTCTTCTATTTGTACCATCATTCTTCCATGTTTGTGTTTGATTTTCGATAAATTGGGGATGATGCAAAGCGTTGGGGGCATTTAGGCTTCCCTTCCATGTTGACCCAATTTTTTATTTTTTATTTGTTTTTTGTGCATTCTTCCTAATCTTATTGGGGATTGATGATCTTTCACCTTGCATTGCGGTTACCTACTATTATATGAGCTCAGACATATCTGACCCCGCTAAACCAAATCCCTCTGTGCCCTTTGTTTGTAATTTTTGCTTTCTCTTTATCTTTCTCTCTTTTGTGCTTGAGTTGTCCCTCCTATGTGTGACAACGTTCTTTAACACTTTGAATTTTAGAAAATGAATTCACTGCCAACGAATCTTTTCTTGAAAGTCCTCACAATACCTTTTCCTTGAAAGCGCATTCTCAACTTGGAACTCTAACGAAATGTGTTTCCTTCATCACAGGTTTGTAAAGAAAGGACTTGAAGACCTTCCTCTAAAGCAAGAACTTCTTTGACTTCCCCTCGCATGGGGGCATGACCTTCCTTTCAAATTCCTTGATGAAGTGAAGATATTTCGAAAGGATCCCTTGATGATGAATTGATCTAAGATGTCAACTTCTGAATTGTGTGTCCCTTGAGTGGACCCCCCTTATACTTCATGGCGAGTTCCTCAAGGACCCTTTCTTCAAAATCCTTTGTAACGAATGGACTTTTTCACATCTAGACTAGGGGCAGCTCGACTAGACTCGTTCCATTCATCCTTTTGCGTCTAGCTTGGGGGAAACCTAACTAGACCTTAATTTTTCAAACAGTGCGTCCCTTGAGTGGACCCCTCTCCTTTTGAAGGGTTCCCGAGGGACCCCTTTGAAATTTTTTTGGTCTATGTGACTGGCCGCTTTAGACATTTTATGTCTAGAGGTAGAAATTTTGCCGCTTTTACATGAATTCTATATGTGGGTAGACGTATCAACGCTTTAGACATGTTCTATCTGCGAGTAGACATGTCGCCGCTTTTAGATGCGTTCTATCTATGGGTAGACGTATCGACACTTTAGACATGTTTTGTCTGCGGGTAGACATGTCGCCACTTTTAGATGTGTTCTATCTGTGGGTAGACGTATCAACTCTTTATACATGTTCTATCTGTGGGTAGACATGTCACCACTTTTAGATGCATTCTATTTGCAGGTAGACGTATCGACGCTTTAGACATGCTCTATCTATGGGTGTACGTGTCACCGCTTCTGACATGTTCTATCTTTGGGTAGACATGCTGCCTCTTCCTAACTCTGCGGAGTCCGCTTCCTTGGGGCTTCCTCCATGCAAGAGATATTGGGGCTTGCCTCCTTGCAGGTCTATGGGCCTGTAAGGTGCTTTGTTGTTCCAACTTCATAATTCCGAGCAGCTATGGAGTCCTTTGTTTTTCCTGCATCTTTAGGTTCGCCAAATCGCGGTCTACTTCCTCGATGATTCAGGTATAGTTTTCTAACCCTACTCTCTTCTTGATCTACTTTACCAAGCACTCATCAGTACTTGTGCTCACTAAAGTGGGGTAAAATGTATAAGAGTGAATTTTCACCCTAGGTGCAATTCCCCTTTTTGCCTCTTTACACTTTAGAAAACCTAAGTCGAAGGCTTAAATTCACTTAAGTCCATTGATGGCATTCCACTTGGTGCCTATTTTGTGTGTCGATGGAGGCGTTTCTATCAAGGATTCCCGCATGGAGCGTAGACATTCGTGCGGCGTGCTTACGTCCCTGGAAGATTCCTGCGGCTGAGCCAGTAGAGGCATTACTCTTCCCATTGGCAGCGAAGTTATAACGCCTCCTTCAGCCACCTGACCCGAATATGGTTGTTTCCTTTCTCACTCCTTCATAATCAGTCTTTGAACTTGCATTTGAAGGTTGGATGAAAGATTGGAAGAACTCTACACCACATCGAGCTCTCATAATCTCATTCACAAGCTCATTTGCACTCACTTCCAAGCATTCCATAGTAGCAATATCACACTCCATCATGTCGGTAGAGCAAGTTTGGGATCACGCCATTGCAACAGAGGCTTGAGTTCCTCTCATTTCTCCCCCAAGTAGCCTTGAGTGCTCTTGGTGGAGGTGGTAAGCTTCCCTCTCCTCTCCTCTATCATTTGGTTGAGTAGCATAATATTGTTTGTAGTGCTTATGTTTTTGTCACTTCTTTATCTCTTTTCCATTGGTTGTCCATGGAGGTGGGAACACCTAAATGAGGGTTTGACCAAGGTAGACCCCTATACAGCCACCCCCCAACATTCTCTCTCTTGCTATGTGTAGGTGTGTGAGCTCTTAGAGGATTAGCTGGCGAATGAGTTTGTTGGTGAGATTCTCCTCATCTTTATCACTCTTGTTTATTTGCTTTACAATATTAGAAATTATTTAATTTACCTAGTTTTGTCATTTTGGCGCTTTAGTTAGCTTGTTGGGTTGTTAGCTAGTTTTTGGTGGCTTGACCTTATCTTTATCAATGTCTAGTTGTATGGACTACAACACACTTTCGAGACGCCAGTGCACCACGCTGTCATCCAAAGTCTGCGCTTCTGTCCTCAAACAAAGAGCTTTTCAAGATGAAGTGTTAAGCCTAGGAACCAACTCGCCTAGCCTCTTTCTACATTTTGGGCCTGTTGAGTAGCTGAGAAGCCCTACGGTCCTCACAACCCTCACCTTACATACCCTGAACAATACACTTAGCTGAGGTAAGTTAGGGTAGCTTCTTGCATCTTGACCCTCCGTGACCTAGGGTCTTGCATGCGGTGGTCCCCCTCTCTTATAGTTAAAACCTAAGGATATGATGGTAGTCACAAGTTTGGAAAACTTTTAGAAGATAAGTTAACAATTGAACATCACTTCTCCAAAATCACCTCCTTCAAGCCTAATATGGTCAAGTGGCTTGTTTCCAATTCCAAGTCATGTTCTACACCTATCGAACATCTCATTGAAGGAAAAATGTGAGCTCATCAAGGCAAAGGTGTTAGACACATAGGACAACTGAGAGGGGGGGTGAATCAGTTGTGCATTAAAACCTTCAAACCCTTATTAATCATTAGCATGAATGTAAACACATGAAATATCAACATGTTAACAACCATACACAATAGATCACCAAATTTTATGTGGAAAACCCATTATGAGAATTAGCTCACTATATGAATATCAACACCGATTATAAAAGGCTCACTGTTAGAAGGGCTCGCTGCCCAAAGGACTCACTATCCAAAATAAGGAAAGGCTCATTGCCAAGGACTCACTACCCAGGAAGATCACTTCTATCAGAATACAAGAGAATAAAAAGAGACTTTTACAAGGAGGTTCACTACCTTAGAGCAACAAGAGAATCCACCACAACCATCAACAACCTTCACCTCACTGCCTCCAACAACTTCAGGCACACTAAAATGTAGACACCTTCTACTCACTAATTTTGGTAGTCTTAGGCATTCATGCTTGCACTTAGATCACAACACTTGATCACACATACATCATTTCGCACCACACTTTTCATCACACTTCTCCAACAATTTACCTTGCATACATATATTCCACAACCATGAATAACCTTCTCCAATTTAGCTTCAATGAAATGTATGCACCTCAAACATGCAACCACCAAATAGGTCAGCACCAAACACTTTCACAATGGAAATAAGTGAAGGTGTACCACACTAAGGGTTAACCAAGACCCAAATCTACACTGACATGCTACACCAGGCTTCCTTAATCCATAAAACACATCCACAAATAGTGCTAACACACCAAGTTGGCCAAACCGATATTAACGCTACCAAGCAACCACATACACACTTCACCAGATCTAGAAACATCTTGTGGACTACATAGAAACATTACACAATATCCTAGAATATTCCAACACAAACCAACAAAATATTCAAAATCACTAGTACAAACACATGAAAGTTCTAAGAATTATATCATCTTGTGCAACTAGTCAAACTGCCATCGAGATACAACTCATAAACCAAGCTTACAGAATAGTTTAACACCAAACCATCCAAGGGAAGATAGATACAAGCATCATTAGCACATTCCCAAATCTTCAAGACAAGAAACTTCAACATAGAGAAATGTGTAGAAATTCCATTTCTCCCAGATATCACCCTTCACAAGCCAGATACTGTCAAACACATCTTCTATTTCCACATGATCTAGAACCTAAAAATTTGGATATAACACCTTCAAGGGCTTATGATCATCAAATCCAAACTACACAAGCACAAATTTGATGAACAAAAATGAAGAAATGTGGAGCACAACGCAAAACACATCCTTGTCACCTTGTACACTCTTTATACAAATTTTATCAAAAGCACTTGGAAACCAAGTGACCCTACTACATTTGCAACACTTGATGAACAACACAAACACCTTCTCATAATGACCACTCTAGAGGTTGACATCAATGACAACACTAATGACAACATAGTGCAACAATCTCCCCCTTTTTCATTGATGGCAACACTTGCTAAAAAATCATCAACAACAAAAGAAACTTTGTATCTCCAACACTCACGCAGCTCTCCCCCTTACTTGGACATTTCTACCCTTTGTTTTTCAACCTTCACTCTCCCCATTTGACATCAATGGAAAAGGGAAACACTTGCACACTTCACTTATCTCTCTCACTTTTAGGCACAAGATATGCTCCCCCTGACTGCACCAACCAAAGACACCACTACCTACTCCCCTTGAGAGGTAACCTTCATCAATCCAGGACAAAGAATTCATCTTGAATTGCACCCCTAGAAAAATGCACCATCTTATGCATCTAGTTGAAATAAGGCAGGGTAATAACCCCTAGCTTGTTTTTGAGATACTCAAATTTATCTTTTGGAAGAGCCTTTGTGAAAATATCTACTATTTGATCCTTTGTAGGTACACACTCCAACTTTACTTCATTCTCAACAACTTTCTCTCTTAAAAAGCGATACCGGATAGAGATATGTTTCTTTATTGAATGCATTACCATATTTTTTGAAATATTGATAGCACTTGTATTATCACAAAAGATAGAGATAGGTTCGTCATATGATACTCTGATATCTTTCAATGTATGCTTCATCCACAACACTTGTGTGTAGCAAGATGTTGTAGAAATATATTATACCTCTTCAGTAGATAATGACATTGAATCCTACTTTTTACTTAACCAAGAAACTAGTCTATTTCCAAGGAAGAAAGTACCTACACTTGTACTTCTTTTGTCATCTACACAACCTACCCAATTTGCATCTGTATAAGCACTCAAGGAGAAGTCAGTATCCCTAGAATACCATAGATCATAGTCTAGAGTGCTCTTCAAATATATGAATATCCTTTTGATTGCTGCCACAAATGATTCTCTAGGATCTTTTTGAAATCTTACCACAAGACATACTACATGGATGATATTTAGTCTAGTTCCAGTTAGATATAGTAATCCACCAATCATGGATCTATGCTTGGTCTAATCTGTCTTAGGAGATTCAACATTTTTACTCAATTTATAACTAGTAACCATGGGAGTACATAATGGTTTAGAGTCCTCCATTTCAAACTTATTTATCATTTCCTTAACATATTTTGGTTATGTAATGAATATACCTTTTTTTGATTAACTGATTTGCACCCTAAGGAAGAAAGTCATCTCCCCAAACATTGACATTTCAAACTGATTTTGCATCTCTACAAACCTTTTACACATTACCTCATTTCATCCAAAGATTATGTCATCAACATACACAACCACAATTAGAATTTGATCTCTCAACATTGCAGTAAAGGTTGCTATCTATAGTACCCTTTTTTAATCCCTGTTGTAATAAGTACTTGTCCAATCTTGCATACTAGGCTCTAGGAGCCTGTTTGAGCCCATATAATGCCTTTTTCAACCTGTAGACCATGCCAATTTCTTTTGATAATTAAAAACCTTCTATTTGTTCAATGTATACCTCTTCTTCTAACTCACCATTCAAAAATGCATACTTTACATCCATCTGATATCCTTTGAATTCTTTATGTGCTGCAAAATCCAAAAACATCCTAATAGCCTTCATTCTTGCTATTGGAGCAAAAGTCTCTTTAAAATCTATTCCTTCCACTTGTGAGTAGCCTTTACACACAAGCCTAGCCTTGTTTTTGATAACTTTTCCATTCTCATTCAATTTGTTCCTGAAAAACCATTTAGTTCCTATCACATTTTTGGTTGTTGGTCTTGGGATCGATTCCCATGTATGATTCTTCTCAATCTGCCTCATCTCTTCTTCCATAGCTTTTATCCAATTTTCATCCTTGCAAGCTTCAATAATTGTTTTAGGATCTACTTTAGAAATTAAACAAAATTTTACCTATTCCTCTATCATAGCAGCTTTTCTTCTTGTCAACACATCGTTGCTTTTGTATCCGATTATTTGATCCTCAGAATGATTTTTTTGCACATACTTAGGATTCTTAGGATTCTTTTTCAAAGCTTTTTCCTCTTCCACTAGCATTTATTTTCTTCCTCTTTTTCTTTTTCTTCCTCTCTGCAAGGGGGTTCATCATATTCATATCCTTCTATCAACACTAAGCTTTGATGTGATTATTCATCGACTTTGACACTTGCACTTTCAACTATCTTCTTTAGCCTTTTTTTGTAGCACCTATATGCCTTGCTCTTTGTAGAATATCTGAGGAAAATTCCTTGATCTGATCTTGCATCAAACTTTCCTAAGTTTTCTTCATCCCTCTTCATATAACATTTGCTTCCAAGCACTCTAAAATATTTCATAATAGGATGTTTTCCATACCATAGCTCATAGGGGGTCTTTAAATTGTTTACTCTTGATTGACCTCTGTTGATAATGTAAAATATGGTATGAATAGCTTCTCTCCAATATACATCTAGTAGATTTGATTCTTTCAACATGGTTCTTGCTACTTCCTGAACTGTCCTATTCTTCCTCTCCACTACCCCATTCTATTGTGGAGTCCTAGGAGCTAATAGATATACTTTTATCCCATGATCTTCACAAAAATTGTTAAACTCATTAGAGGTGAACTCACCACCTCTGTCAGAACTCAAACACTTGATTTTTAAATTCATTTCATTCTCAACCATAGATTTGAATTCTTTACTAGAGCTTCTAATTTTTCTTTGAGAAAGGTCACCCAAGTCATTCTAGAGTAATCATCTATTAACAACATAAAATATTTGTCACCTTGAAAGCTTCTTGTTCTAGTAGGTCCACATAGGTTTGTATGCACCAACTCTAAAGGTCCTGTAGTAGAGTATTCCTTAGTTTTGAACCTCTTTGTTTGTTTTCCAAACTCACACTCTTTGCAAATTGCACTAATAGGCTTTGTAATTCTTGGCATATCTTTCACAACATGAGTAGAGTTGATCTTCACTAAGCTATAAAAATTGATATGACACATTCTTCTATGCCATATCCAACTTTCATTAATTTGAGTCATAAAGCACTTATGACTAGCACCTTTGAGTTGATAAACATTCCCTTTTGTCCTTATTCCTGCAACAACTAAAGTTCTGAAGCTTCCTTTTCTGATGTCATAACCATCATCCGAAAACACTAGATTGTATCCTCTACTACACATTTGTCCTACATTGAGAAGATTATGTTAGAGACCCTTGACATAAAGAACATCATTTGTCTTATGCTTTCCATCAAACTAATTGAACCTTTTCCACAGATCTTAGCAGATGTTTCATCAAAAAACTTAACAAGACCACCATCATACTTCTCAAGTTTAATAAACTCTCTTATCACCTATCATAAGATTTGGGCATCCACTGTCAATTATCTAGTAGTTTCTCTCCTCTCTTGCATGAAAGGAAGTCAACATAGTTCCTTTAATACTGTGACCTATTTTTAGATTAGTTTCCTTGACACATCAATCATGGGTCCTCTAATGAGAGGTGGTTTGAGGGAGGTCCTATAGTGAGAGGTGGTTTAGAGGGATGCCCTATAATGAGAGGTGGTTTAGAGGGAGGTCAAATAATCAATTGTGGGTCTATAATTTCAACTAAGTTAACTACTTGTTGATCAAGTCTATTAATGGAGGACCTAATGTCAACTTTGAACCTTCACTTATGCAAGCCACTTTACTATCATTCGAAGGAGAAAATGTATTGATGATTTCATCCTCTTGCACCACAATATCTTCCCAAGTAGGAGAGGTATTGGGAGAGGAAAAAACATGATTCTCATGGTTCTCAATGATTGGATCCTCCTACACCAAGATACCCTCACAAGTAGGAGAGATATTAGGAGAAGAACAAACATGATTCTCATGATCCTCAATGATTGCATCCTCTTGCACCAAAATACTCTCACAAGTAGGAGAGATATCGGGAGAGGGGTCAACAAAAAATAACAAAAGAGGAGAGAGAAACTCATTTTCACATGCTTGCAAGAAAAATTCTTTAAATTTCTTAATAAAATTTGACAATAAAATATCAATTATGATAAAGCAAGATTTTTGCAATGAAAATATTATGTTGTCCTATGGATCAAACTAGTGATGCTCAACAAAATTAGATAGTTTTCACAATAGGAACCAGATCTGAACAGAGACCACAAATAGAGATTTGCATAGAAATTTTAGCCCAAACTAATTGGACAGGGATGTTAGGCACCCTAGACTAAAGGAAAATTTAGAAAAATCATAATTTGGAAACAACCTATAGTTTTTAAGGGTCTCAAGTTGCAAAGGTTCAGGCCTGGAAGAAAACAGATTTCTGGAAATGCACGAAAACCTATTTTCTGTGTGAAGAACACACATGCATGCAATTTCTATATTTTGAAAATAATGATATATTTAGATGATGATTTTCAAGATTTAAAATGTTGTAATTGATTTATTTTTTCCAAAAAATGCAAAAAAGAAATGATTTTTGATCTTTTGAAATGTCAATGATATGTAATTATTTCACTTTTTCAATGTTTGTCAATAAAATATGCATGAACTTTTGACAAATTTCAAGAACCTAAGATTGTATTCAAATTTCCCAATGAAATAACTCATATCTAATCCCCCAAACAAGGAAAATTCAAATATGAAATTATGCAATTTAATTCAAATTATTTGCAATTTTTCCTTTAATGTATAATGATTAAAGGATGCAAATGCATATTTTGGATAAATGAAATAAATGCAAAAATAACAAGATCTTCAAAGTATCTATATTTTTGCATTAATTTTCAGAATTTATACTAATAAAAATTAGAAAATTGCAAGTGTAGGATATGTCGGGTTCACCAAAAGGTGAAGTAGGAAAAGTGATCCTAGATCCAATTAGATTAACTAGGATTACCTCCTTTTCACTTTGACTCCACATACAAACGTAAATCAACTAAGGTTTTATGATTGGCTTGTTGCCACAAGGAAGAGCTAATCTCCTAGTGTTTGTATTTTCTTGGGTTGTAAAATATATGAATTTGATGTGTGATTTAACAAACCTATTTAATATAGAACCCTAGATCAAAAAATGTAATTTATTGCATCAAAAATAGAAAGTAATAGAAAAGCTTCAGATTTGAGACTAAGATACAAAGAGGAACTTGTAACATAAATTTGGGGCTGATTTCTAAAGATAGGGGCATGGGGCACCCTAGACTGGAATCCTCCTTTTTTGGATCTGTAAAGTATGAGATGCAGGTTACAGTCTGCTCTGTGTTTTTTAGAATTGTCTTCTACTAAAACTCCTAGATCTAACCTACACACATAGAAAAGAGGGGGAAAGGTTGTGTTGTATAGGGGATCACCTAAGTCAAACACTATTTTGGTATTTCTACCTCCACGTACAACATTTGATAATGATCAAGAGGCATACCCTAGGTCAGGAAAAGGCCAAAAAAACAATAATTGACTGAAACGATAAATGATACATGTGACAATGTTACCTTGATGTGGAATCCTTGATGAAGTGATACCACACCACAAGTTTCCACAAACGTTGATTGACGGATGCCTTGATTGCTTGATAGACCTGAAAAAGGTTAATTCCAAAAACATAATAGATTGTTATAAATAGCATGTAGAGGATAACTCAATACATCTTCATAACTTGGCATGATTGGTCATAATAGCTCCTTGCACATAATTTGCTTCATTCTTCTTGATGTCTTGCAAAATTGATCTTGATTGATGAAATCATTGTAATAATGTTGCTAATTCTGCCCTTGAATCTACATTGATTAATTTTAGGCTCTTCAAATTTCTCAATAGATTTTCTAGGATTTCAAATGATGAAAATGACTCGTATTTATATGTAATTCTTCTAATTTCCTAGAAATCAAATACCGATAGTTGACAAACAAAATTGTATTTTAAAATAATAAAATATTGACACCGACATATTCAAATTGGGGCCATAAAAGGGTTGAACAAGGGTGCTAGGTACCCTAGTCCAAACTCATTATTTTCAGGTACTTAAACATCAAGGGTAAATATTAAATGCTTAGTTTCATTCCCATCTTTTAATATTTTGAAGATATTCATAAAACAAGCAATTAAATGTATAATTAGGTCCAAGCACATAGGGGGAGCTAAACCTAGTGTGAAATAGTCAAGGGTGATAAACGCTACATAAAGTAAATGACCTTATTGGATGTCATTGTGTAATTCAACCCTTTAATGCATGTGTTCCATGGGAAATGGTAATATAGAGGAAAACTATGCCATGAGTACTTCTATCATTCAAGTAAAAGAAAATAAGTGTAAGCTGAATTTTACTATTATCAATTATAAGCAACAAAGGAGATAAAGGAGGAGGTAGGTTAAAAAGAATCTACCTCTATAGAAAGTGGTAATACACTACCTTTCTTAGTGGTTATGATATGGCAATGCACATGTGCCACTAGCATGTTATGTGATGATGATCTATCAAGTCATGGTAATGAATCTTTGTGTAGCACTTGTCACTACCTAAAAGTTTGATCATAAAATGTTAGAGGCGAGATATGCCCACTTCAACCCAATAAAGTGCATTGTGTAACAAGCAAGTAAAATGTTAGTGGCAACATATGAGCTAGAGACATCGTTGAGGAAAGAGATTGCCCCCAACATGGACATAGAACTAATGATGTTGTTCTCAATTGCTAGAAACAACTATGTACACACACATGACACTAGAAAAGGTATATGCCCCCAATGTGGTTATACCAACACACAATAGTTGAGCTAAGGCAATAGATCCCTAGTGTTGATAAAGAACTCAATACATGGAATAACATATAGTCAATGGTGGGCGGGGTCGCGGGGATACCCCTGTCGTTAACAAAAAAAAAAAAACATATAGTCAATGGATTAGGAAGGTTATGGTTTCTCAATGTAACTCTTAAAATACGGTTAGATCATGCAAGTACATAATGTGATAGGCATGATACCCCTAATGTGGAAAGTTGGCTCTTAGAACATGATTAAGTCATGTGAGTACAACGGTTTAAAATATGTTCATGAGATCTCATGTCAAAAATTATTGCCCCCACATGGGAAAGATAGTGCAATAAAGCACAAAGAATGGAATGGCAAGAATTATGAACACTTTTTTATTACAAAATTTTACACGTCGGTGTAAAGTAGATGGGACAAATTTCATGGCATGTAATCATGGATGCCCAAGAAGGATATTGTAAGTTAAGTTGTCGGGACTCACATGAAATAATGTATCTATTTTATATAGTCCAACCTAAATCGGAAGAATAATAGTACCCATATAAGATCTTGGCATATATCAAATCATCTGATAGTAAGGTCTAATGGTTGTATCTTTGACTTGTCTACTTCTAACTATCTTAAATCATCTTCAATTCAAATGTCTAGACTATATTTGTCATCGACTATTGAATAATGTCAAACTACTTTATTTTAGGAGGTATATTAAGTGTATTAGATGGTAAAATAACATATTGGCCTCTTCATAACCTTTGATGAGTATTCTCCACAAGATTATAATCATATAAATTAACGGCCACGTGAAAATAAGGTTTAGGAGAGATATGAACCATGTTGATAAAGTGTGCATTAGGATCAAAAGATATAGAATAGGAAATCATGGTATCCCCATGTGGAGTAATGCTAGTGAAATAGGTAAAGAAAAAGTAAGCAAAATTTGTGAAAGAAGTAAAAGAAAAAAAATGTATCAAACCATTACTTTGCTATACCACTTAAGTATAACCTAAACTCGCCAATCAATAAAATATCATCTAAATGTTCATAATTAGAAAGTAAGAAATGAATTCAAATGTGAAGAGGCGCCATAGAACAATCATAATCAAT
This sequence comes from Sequoia sempervirens, assembly GCA_007258455.2. Taxonomy (NCBI): domain Eukaryota; kingdom Viridiplantae; phylum Streptophyta; class Pinopsida; order Cupressales; family Cupressaceae; genus Sequoia; species Sequoia sempervirens. The sequence goes on along the minus strand of VDFB02000015.1, from coordinate 572,451,960 downwards.
ATGTAAAAGTTCTTCCCAAAAGCTCATAATGTCATTAGGCAAAGCAAGATAAGATAATGTAGTGTCAATAAAGGACACATGAGAATATACTAAATTATCATCATGGCATAAGCTATCATTATGTGGGATAAGATAATATGAAAGATTATCACAAGCATCCACAACATGAGATGTAGAAGAATGAGCATCACTATGGATATAAGAAGGCAGTGCATTCTAAAGATAAGGCTATCATGAAATATAAGAGATTTATCATCAAAATATGTAATCATGTTGCTTATATGTGGAGAAGGTAAAACTATACCATCTATATCCATCCTACAATGTGTCACAAGGCATATCCTCATTAGGTATAAATATTCGTTACTAAATGTCACAATTCACATGATGATCATCAAGTTCATGGATAAATGTCAATAAGTGTATTCAAGAAGCATAAATGAACATTAATCAACTCCATTAAAGAAGACAAAGATAAGACATGATAGAATAATAATCATGTAGAATAACCAACTCCATTAAAGAAGACAAAGATGAGACATGATAGCTTCTATAAACATGTCTTAATATAATATATCGTAAAAATATAAAAACTGAAAAAAATATATATAACCAAAGATACGTACTATTTGAAAAATAAGTATACATATTAGCTAAGGAGAAAGACCTCAAAGAAGCCATATGAAAGGATATAACAAAGAAAATCACTCCAACAGGTGGATATCCAAAAGATTATATAAAGACCTTAATATATGTGAATAAATAGTACGTTACATAAAAATCCTTATTGAATGGTTCTCTATATCTCTCTACATAGAGTTTTCCATTTGCTTTCCCTCCTAGAAAATCTCATTATCAATGGGCCCTTGGCCCCTTGGTCTATTAGTAAAGTTGAATGATTCTAAATGAATCCACCAAACAATCAAGTTTTGCTCAATGCAAGGCCCCACCACCATATGAGATGTGGTCTGGATTGTGCCCTGATGACCTTGACTGAATGAAAAGCCGGGGGTCCTTGATTCTGAGCCAAAGAAGTTTCAATCTAAGACTTGTGCTCCTGTATATCCGCTTGCTCCAGTCGAACTTTTACACTCTTCCTTCATGTTGCGGTTATCTGCATCTCTAGCTGCCCGTTCTTCAAACCCTAGCGATACCGACTCGGAGCCTAACTGTTCTGTGGTCACTGGATCCAAATAGAACCAATTGACATGCTCCTACCTCTTGATGCCTTTAAGCGCGATCCCTTGATCCTCGTTTGGAATGGTAAACAAGTTCATTCCATGGCTGTGCGGATGATGGAAACAACCAAAATCGCTTAGTTACCATGCATATTAGAAACCCTAAAGTCTACTTCTTTAAATAGTTATAAGACAAGTTTTAAGAAAGCTAGATCAGTTGCTAAAAGGGCTCTTAGGATGAAGTTATTGAGCTCTTGTTAAAAAGCATTCAAGTCGCAGACCCTTTCTGGAAGTTTAATGGATTCTGGCCAAATCTAAAAGGACTATTTTAATGGTCTTCTGAAATTTGGAAGCCTCTGTTGAAAACGCTGGTTGATCTCTTCCCGTGCACACAAGGTTTTCTAAATCGTCTCTTGCAAATAGGATGCAGATAGAATATTGATTCTTAATTCCGAGATGACCCTTTTTAATTTGAAACTTTGGCATCTCTCCTTAGATCCCCAACGTGCTTTTATCCCAATTTGGGGTTGTCTTCCCTATTTACCCATGCAATTTCGGTGCGCCTCAAAACTTGTTGCCATTACAATTCTGGTGTAACTCTGGCATGTGTGCCTTCTGGCAACTCTTAGGAAAAATTTCTGCAGATTACTACTGTACCCTTTACAAAAATTTGCATCGAAATGGATGGATAAGGGATTACCTGATTCAATCTCATTGAAGAATGGTTTGGAGCGAGACCTAAACACATATCCCCTTTAGAAGTCTCAAAACATTTTAACACTCTTTGTCCATGGAACTGGTGCTTCTAAAATTTGTCCCAAAAAGAAATTGTGGTTGTCTTGCCACTTTTGAATTGATCCACATGATGACATAGAGCAGACAATATTTTCTCAACAATTTGGGGCATGTTGTCTCCTTCAAAGAAGGCATCCTCTTCTCTTTTGTGAAAACTTAGGATCAGAGTTCCCCTTTAATGTACATAGTCCCTTCTCCCATAAATAGGGTTAGTTAAACATTCATCTTCTTTATCAAAAGAAGTTATGTCGACTGAACTTTTCAAGTCCTATTCCAAGATGAGGTCAAATCATGCTACAAGAATACCTACATAATCATTTACATCCGGACCATTTAGGATTTCGCTAGATCCTCTATGGGTGGTAAGGGAATAAGGATGGTGAGGAAAGGCTTGTGGTGCAAAAGAAAAAGGTTCTTCCAAAAGAGGAAAATACTTGCATAATATGGCTCTTTGATTTTATGTTGAGATATTTATGTTAAGATGAGATATTGCATGTATAGCCATGGCACTCATATTATCATAAAATATTCCATTGCTTGTCTTTTCAAAGATAATTTATGGGTATGGGACCCAATTCTTTATTATCAAGAAAAAGTGAGTAAGTGATATAAAAGTAAGGTAAGAACTTATTTATATAAAAAAATTAGTCCCTAATCAAATATGAAACAATTGTAAAATGTAAAATTAAATTCAAAATAAAGGTGGATAGGGTGAGTTAAAGATACGGTGTGTAGATAACACACCAAACCCTAGCATAAGAATGTGAAAATAAAATTTGAAAGTGAGATTAATTTATTTTTTAAATGACAAATCTAACAATCCTAAATTGAGGAGAAAAGAGGAAAACTAGGCCATGTAGGATCGGATAAATTCACCAAAAATAGCAATGAAAATAAACTTTCCTTAGACTAATTATTGTTATCTAAACTAATTAAATAATGCAAACAATTGTGAGTGGCTGGGAGGGCGACCCTCCATGTTGGCAGAGGGGTTTCGGTGGGCATGATGTGGATCCCATGTAGCTTGGAATGGGTCTTTCATCGCCGAAATGATGGAAAGTTAAGACAGTGTCAAAATTTCATGTGGCCCTGTACTTCGAGAAAGGTGACAACATGCAAAAGGGACAATTGGCAAAGGCGTTCATTTTTTGGAGAGCTTGGCGTTAAAGGTTGGTGGTGAAGGACGACCTTTATGTGGAAGGACGTTCTTCCTTACACAAAAATTATGGTCCACTTGTGCGAAGTGAGCTTGGCTCCTTCGTCGTGGACTTTATTAATAGGCAATGTTTTCAGTGGTCGGGCAAAGTTTGTGTGGTAGTGTTTTGGTGCTTGGTGTTGGGTGTGTGGTGTCTCGCGGTCTTTGCTTTTGGCATTCCTGCGTGATGGCTTTTGTTTTGGTGGAGGGGTTGGAGACGTTCGGTGCAGACATCCCCATCTCTTTGCACGTGACGGAAAGGCAATGCGCTTTCAAGGAGATTGCTAACCAGCAGCTTAAGCGAATTCTTTGCGACTTGGATCCTCTAGTTTTGGTGGTAGTGAAAATGGCTTTGGGGAAAGGCCATCTCGAGAGGAAGGAGTATGCAAGGGATAATGCGTATATTCCCTCTCGTTTCCTTGTAAGTTTGCTGGATAATGGCATTCTAAAGGCGGAGGCTAGTGTAATAGTGTTGTGGTTGTTTCGGGAGGATCTGTTAGGAGGCTTGGATGAAACATTAAAGGCCGCCATTGTGGGTAGAGGAATTCTGAGGCCAGTAGACCTAGAAAAACTTTGGAATGAGGACGAGGCAATTAAATTCTTCCCCTTCCTTCTGGACTTGAAAGGAGTGGAGCTAATGAGGCACAAAATGGTTTTTGCGTTGGTGGTGGAATTTTTGAGGAGAAAAGTGGGGCTAGTGTCGGTGGATGGTCTGGAATGGGTGGAAGATTTTGACTCCTTTTCCAAACTGAATGGTTTTCTGTGAGGTGGCGGTTAATTTTTTGGTTTTTTTGCTTTGTCGGGTGGTTAATTATTGTCTAGTTATGGCTCGATCCTGGCCATTGGTGCAAGTTTTGGTTCCTTCTCGGTTGGATGGTATTTGTTTGTAAGTTTTTTTTATGGCATCAGTGATGGTTTACTTGCTATAGCAGACATATTATAATGCTTTTATTATAAATATTATAAAATATCAAACCCTTATGTATCAAAAAAAAAATTAATGCAAACAATTAATACATGAACTAACCTAGATAATAAAGCTATGGGAAATGAATACTAGGAAATTGAAATATTGAATGCTTTGTTAGGAAATTAAATGTGAAGGATAGAAGTACTTATCTCTATGCTTGAGGGAAAAGAATAGTCCAAATCAGAAATGGAAGATCTTTATCTACTCTTTACCTCAAATTGATAACGATTTGTGCATTTTATGAGGGGTTGAATCTGCAAGTCTTGGTCCATTCTACAAGCAAATATGTGATCTTTGTCACATAAATGATCTAGTTTTTTGTGCACTCATACTTCTTATTTTATTGAATTTATTGCTCATTGATTTGATATCTAGATTAGTTGGATATATGAATACCTTTGACGAGTTATTTGGTTGCTAGGGAATAAGTTCTCCTAGGTCAACCCTCATAAAAGGACTAGCTTTACAATTGTGTTGATAATAAAAAACAACACTTTAAACATTCAAATGTGCTAGAGTGGTCTGATGCAAATCTAGATTTGTTTTAGTGCTCCAATCTAAGTCTTCCTAACATGTCTTTTATGAGTAATTGATTAGAAAAGCTTAAATGAGATAGGATGATAAATGAATATAATTGCATGTCTCAATATGACATAGCAATAAATCGCTCAAATGTGTGTTTAGTTGGATCTATGCAAAAAATAATAGGCAAGAGTTGATCAAGTTTTGAATTTGAATTTTAAAATTTCAAGGATCAAATTTTATCCCTATAGAAATGACCTAATAAATGAACATAGTAAGATCAAAGAGAATAACACATGCATGGGGATGGTACACGTATTGGCATTATAAATGCATGGTTGGAATGAATATATCATAATGATATGTATATAGATGAGGTGGGGGATAAATGTATTGAAATGCATGTAAAAAATGGTGTCTAAGGGCACTAGGGAAGGAGCCTAACTTTGCTCAAGATTGTAACATTTGTTAATATGTAAGTGTATTAAGCCATTCTCTCAAAACTTACACAAAACTAAATGGGAAACGAGTTTAGTGTGCAATTTTCATTATTAAATTTACATAGTGTAATTATTTTATTTTATTTATTTTGGGTTTGCTAGAGTTTGTACTCATCACTCTATATTCCTTATTTTGTATTGTACAATCCCCACAGACTAACTTTAACCCTTCTTAAACATCAACGTCGTTATTTGTATCTTATCTTATCTGATCATTCCATTTCCAATGAAAATTGAAGAGGGAGACAAGTAAAGGAATGGCTCCATGTCGACCCTCCAAAGCAAGGAGAGAAGAAAGGACATAAGTAAGAGGAAAGACAAGAGACATGCTTTTAGGTGGGAGTAAGGACTAAAGACGAGAGATACTATCAAGTCTTGTGAAATTCATTTTACACTAGTTTGGTCAATAAAATGTGTTTTAATGATATTGTGCTTGATGTTGTGATGTTATAGTAACCAAACCACAACAATATATTAATGGGCTCTGATTGAACATAGGCCTCTTGGAACTCAATATAACTCTGAATCCAAAAGTCATTTTAGGAGGGATTGCAGGAAACTTCCAAAATCATCGTGTATCAATCTGCAACATAGGGGAAGGCTAGAGCATGTAGACACCTCTACCACACTCTCAAAGAGTTTCATAAAGCACCTAAGTATGCCCAAAAATATTTAATGGGGCCTCCCAATTTTAGCAATCTAATTCATAATAGGCGCCATACTTCATATCCAACATAATTAGGATGAAGGCACCTTTAACCCAAACTAAATCAAGGGGTATATCTTTTTTATATAGGGATAGCTCATTAACTCCCTACAAAAAATGCAATTCCATAGCTCACTATAGTAGGCTTATTTTTGTTTGGCGTGATATATACTACGTAGGTTACCATCCTCAATGTTATCCAAATTTTATATATACCAATAATGGTGGCTTTTATACACTGTCATTTTCCATTTAGTTTTGTTCTTGTTTTGAAGAGCACCTTGATACATAGATGTATTGACAAATGGTAGAATTATGCAAATTTGGGTCCCTTTCCCTATGCCACCTACTTATCAATTACACATATTCTTATATATTTGCTACTTACCCTCATCCATATGTTTGCACATCTCTATACATTTGTCTAATCTACTTATATATTGCTTCTATGCATGCACATACTTCTTACACAAATTGCCCACTTTGATTTGGCCCATTTAAGTATACATGGTCTTAAGATGTCCATTCATGGTTCACTTATTTATTACATATATGCACACGCATACTTCTATACCCATGTTGTGCACTTTGATTTGGCCCATTCTATGTCCCATGACATGTTTGTGGTTATGGGGAAGTCTTCATGGTTGCAAACTCGTTCTTTCTGAATACAAAAAAATTAATTCAAATTTGGTCATTCGCACCTAAGATTGACTAAACACAATTTTGCATAATGTGTTGCTATGGTCATGTAGTTAAATGCATTCAATATATTCATTTTAGACATCTAATGTTTGAGAGTCATATTCACTAACATCATTCATATTGCAAACTTCAATTGGAGCATTAAAAGGAATATAGTTCTATATGAGCTTTCCTAGGAGCATGTGCATGGTTAAGGAGTGTTGTTTTTAATCATTTTGTACACATTTTCATAGGTTGACCTAAGAGAACATGTCATCTAACGACATAATGTTAGCCCTACCAAAGTATTTATAAATACCACCAACCCTCAAATATCAAGAAGCACAAAAGAAGCTAAGGCAAACCAAAAGAAGTGAAGAATGCAAGTCTATTAATTCCACAATACAAGCTTGTAGGTATAGGACAAGTCCATAGTCAAGGACTTGTCCCTAATCTTGAAACTCATCCCTACACAAAGTAAATATTTTATTATAATTCCAAGGCATATGTTAGACTATCATTAGCTACTTTAGTTCTCAAGGTGTTTTTGATTTGTGTGTCATTATAGATTACATAGATTCTTCAATCAAAGTGAAGTACCTTCATTTAATGTATTTGCATTTCTTAAAATAGTTATTGCAAATTATGAGATTATCGATCCTAGATGGCATCATTAATTAGTCTAGATTAATTTATGCTTACAATTGCTCATTTTTGGTTCCTATAGAGAGTACATATGCAAAAGGTAAACTTACAAGATCATATCCTTGTAGGGCCCATTACTTGAAGTCCTTGAATGTCCTTTGATTTCTAAATATATATTTTCCATACATTTTCTTGAGTGTTATATGTTTTTAAATGCATTATCATTTTAGAATCACATGCAACTCAATGTGGAAAAAAATATAAAAGCAAAATTTGCACATGAATATCATTTCCTATTTAGTTTTGTGCCCCTTTTTAAGAATATGCCTCAATAGATATATTGAAAAATGACACAAATTTTGTGCAATGTCCAATCCCTTGTCCTACGTCACTTAACCCACCCATTAAACACATTCCTATTCACTTACCACATATGCCCTTCCTAATGCTTATGCATCCCTATCCAATTGCCCTATCCACTTATTTATTACACCTATGCACACACATACTTCTAGATACACATTGTCCACTTTGATTGAGCCCCCTTTACAACCCATGTGGGGACATCCTTGTGGTTACAAACCCACCCTCCCCAAGTCAGAAATTTAAATTCAAATTTGATTTGGCCCCTTTTTATAGGACAAGATAGTGACAAGATAGTGATAATAGAGAAAATTTAAATTCAACTTTGATTTGGCCATTTTATAGGACAAGTTCTTGATCATAGGGAAAATTTAAATCCAACTTTGATTTGGCCCCTTTTTATAGGACAAGCTCATGATCACAGACCCCAAGGTCATCTTCATGCTCATAGGCTCACCCTTCTAAATTCAAAATTTTAAACCCAAATTTGTTCAACTCTACTTAGGGCGAACTATACACAATGTGCAATGTGTTGCTTTGCCTTTGTATTGAAAAACATTTAATATATTCATTTTAGACATCCAAGATTTTGAGTCATATTGACAAATTATTTGCATTACACTTTCATTGGAGCATTTACAAGAATATAATTCTACACAAACATTTGTAAGAGCATATGCATAACTAAAGAGAGACGTTTTCAATCATTCAATACACATTTCCACATAATGGCCAAGAAGAATGTGTCTCCTAACAACACAAACACCCTACTACAGTCTTCATAAATACTGTCAATTCCCAGATATCATTAAAATATAGATGAAGCTAAGACAAATGAGGCAAAGTGATGAACAGAAATCTACTAATTCATCAGTAAAAGTTCACAGGTGTAAGACAAATCCACGATCACAAACTAGTCCTGGTCCCCAAACTTGTCCCTACATGGTTATCTATTTCAGATCCTGTAATTTCAAATTAACATACATTCTTTGGTAGATTCCCGTCATTTCAAATTAACATACATTCTTTGGTCACAGAGCTAAGTACCTTCATTTTATGAATTTACATTTCCTAAAATCACTGTTGCAAATTATTTGATTATCTGTCCCAGCTAGCATTATTAAATTATTAACTAGTCTAGATTAATTTATGCTTATACGTGTGCATTTTGTCAGATTAGCCTAGACAAAGCATTGAGGAAGTGATATTCTAAATTTTTTTTAAGAAAAACTGCTGCAAAATGCATTGATGTTTAGGCTCAAAATCATGTGAGTTGAAATAATACCCTAGAATCATATTTACGACAGACTGCCAAACCCATTCATACAGTTATAAAACAGCTTGCAAAATGTATTGATGTTCAGGGCTCAAAACCATGTGAGTTGAAATAATACCCTAGAATCAAATTTAAGACAGAATACCAAACAACCTATTCATGCAGTTATGCCAACCATAGCTATGAACTGTTGTAAACTAAATCCAAAGCATAAAACAAAATTCTATGAGAATCATTGTGTTTGAATCTGATGACAACCCATGTATCATTGTTTTGAATCATAACAACCCCTATATGAATATCAGATGTAGCTGGAGGTTTGGACCTAAATGCTGTTACAGATGCTTCTGGTAGAACACCACATCCACACTAATAAGATGTAATAGTAAATGCTTTCCGTGTAGGCATGTCAAAAACCAAATTGTGGAAGAGATAATATGTAAATGTTTCCCTTCTTACAAGGAAAACCACATTATATAAGAGATAATATGTAAATGTTTTACTTGTAAGCATGTCAGAATCATGAGCAACAATAAATAGGATAATATCCTATAACAGTTGATGCTTTCCATCGCCAAATGCAACATCATGTGCACCTTCTGATTTATTATATATGATCCTACAGAAGTCTAATAAACCAAAAATTGCAGCATGCCAAAATGCATATTGAAAGATTGCGAACAAGCAATCAGCCAAACATACTTCAAACTTGAAAATTAAACCACTTTAAGTTTTACCCGCTGCTAAGAGAATTATTTTCATTTTGTGTTACTAGGACCTGAGATGATTCCAGGTAATTGACTGTCTAGTCCTGTTCCGAAAGTAACTGCAGGCACATTTAGAACACAAGAGAACACAATATTTGCATAGGACACTTTAAACCAAAAAGGCATAACGACCAATAAAAATGGCTTCAAAGATATTGGACTGTTTACATTAAAACTGCATAAAGCATAGCTACATATGAAGATAGTTCATTGCACTAAACTTATAAATTTATCTCATTCCGATTCTACTACTGCTTTCACAGGTTGCTCACTTTTAGTAGTGCAAGTTCAAAAATACAAAATAGAAAAAAACTACTATACCAAAAATATATTAACGATCATGAACATGCACTTGGGTGTTATTGGCATTGATGCTCATTTGGGTGCCGCAAAACATTTACCTATCAAACTCACATGATATATAATTGAAAATATGGATTAACGCCAATAGTAGAAGACGAGAATATGAACCAAGCAGAACAACGCATTTAACAAATTGTTGAAGAGGTTATGCAATTAAATCCAACATAACATATCCACAGCTTCAGAAAATCAGCCCAGCTTTACGTGCATGCTGGATTATGACAACAAATAAATTCACATTTGTTGCTTAAATACCAAAAACTACTAAAGAAATGTGCTATACATATAAATTCACAGGGCCTCAACCCAAATAAAATCCTGACCTTGGGGATTTTTGATATAGCCGCTGCTATTGATGTGATTAAGACCAATATATCTAACACACAGGAAGATGCAACTTAAGTGAGAAGTTGCTGCTTCAAAATGTCATACCTCAAGCATTCCTGAGGCAGCAGAAGTACAGACAGATGATGATGCCCAACTTGATTGATCTAATCCTTGCTTTCTGAGAACTAGGGTGTAAAGTATATGAGGTTGGGATTGCAGAAAGTGTAGGTCTAGAAAATGGACTTTTATACAGCTTTGGCTTTATAATGCACTGGAAAATGTTGAACCAATGGTTCCATGCCATAGATTTCCTGCCAAATATTCTCAGTCACGCCTCTTACAAAGAATTTGAGCCGCCCAACATCAAAAAAAGTTTTGAAAGAAATTTATAAGAATTTGGACAAATTTTTCCTGTACATTATCTATACTATCTATGCCACTAGGATACCTTGATTTTTCTCCTTAACTCGGCCTGAAGAGATGAATATGCAGTCTTTAGAGCCGCTGGCCTATAAGAATAGACAGTAGCAAGCAAATCAAGGTGAAGAAAATTGGTAAACAGAAGAAGATGGATGTTGCATCACTGCTATTAGAAGGTGCAATCCCCAAGCCTCCATTTCCAATGCTTGTGTTAAGAACAGATGAACCGCTGCTACTGTAAAAATTTAGAAAAAGAAACATCAACTGTATAGTCTGCACTAGCACAATAATATAATAGAATATAAACAATCACGATCCTGTATTTAGCATTAAAATGTATCCATAAATGCATTAGAAAAAGTTGTCAAAAACAGAAAAAAGTATCTGGCCGTCTAGTATATACCCTGTTGAAAATGTGCACGTCCCAGAACCTGTCAAAATTCATAAAGAAGACTTTAATTAGTGGAATACATCCCCATAAAATTGAAGGATATTGAGAGAAATGCAGGATGTTCAAGTATTTCAAATAGAGTAAAAATACTTAATAAAATAGAAGCAAATGAGTATAACCCTATCTAGAAGCATGTTGTACCTTTATCACCATAAAAAATTACAGACAATAACTTCAAAGTCCAAAACGTGTTTATAATTATGTCGGGAGTATCAAGCAGGACCAGCATTAAGTAGAGTAAATATAGAATAGAACAAATCAATGAATGATTTAGAGGCTGTAATAGGAAGTGTCAGCCAGATTTTGAAGCAGATGTTCATTTCGAAGATTGCTCCCTCTCAGGCTAACTTTCACGCATTATATGAGCTTTCTCTGAGTTGTTATAAATAATAAGAGCAAGGCATCCAAACAGCTAAAGATTGAGATTCTGTTGAGAATTATAATGGATCTATCTGCTGCTCAGTTCCTTTCTATTATTATAATTAAAGTTTGATTGTGGTTTAACACTGAATAAATAACAGATATCGCATCTCTTGTGTTAGTTGTTGTGTTTTAACAAATTATTTTGAACACAGATTGTTTGCTTTGCTGGGACATCAATTACAGCATTAAAAACAGAATAGTTAAATTGTACATAAAAGATGAAGTTCACAAGCTTATAACTTCATTTTCCAAAATACACCAAGCACCACCAAAATGCCAGGCATTTCAGGAATCCACAAAATTGCATTGCATTCAGAAGATCTGAGAAGATATTAAAATTACTCTTTTGAAATGCATGTCTCATTTTTTGCGGTACAAGCCAGAAAGGAAATATGTCAGCAAGCATGTGTTGTATAGTATATACATATTCCGGGGGTTCAATCCAATCGAACAAGAGAGGCAGATGAAATGGTTCTACAAGCATACAATTCAAGATGTACATCAGTGCAAGATTTCCTACATTTTACATATCAGGAAGACGTATAAAAGTGAGACTTATGAATGTAGTTCATCTATCATCTAAAAATTACTAGGCAGAAGTAAACGTCAAACAAACTAGCACATAAAAGTTCAGTTCACCCAATGGATTGAAACAAATTTGCTGCATAATAAACCAATTGCAGAATCACCAGATCGTTTGTAACCAAAAATCTCTTGGGAACTTATGCAAGATGATGCATCCAATGCTTTAAAACAAAGAGTGAAAAAATAAACTCAACATTAGAATAATATAACTAACTCACTTGGATCTTGAGTAGTCGTGATTGCATTGCCACCAAAGTCGCAACTAGCAGCAGTCATGCCATTCTTCTTGTAATAGCTATCAAAAGCATAGGAGGCATGAGCTGCAAGAGTATCTGGATTATAGCAAGCACCTCCTTGTTGTATTGATGTACAGTCTGCGCCTCCAAGGCCACATGCATAATCCAAGGCAACTTGCAAGCTTGTATCTGGGACACCAGGCTTTGCTATGCACCAAGTTCCAGTTGAGCCAGTTGTGGGTGTTGTTGGAGTGGTGGGTGTTGTTGGAGTGGTAGGGGTTGTGATTGGCGTTGAAATAGGAGTTGTGGGAGTTGTGGGAGTGGTGGGTGTTGTGATTGGTGTTGTAACAGGAGTTGTTACTGGTGTTGTGGGTGAGGTTATGGGAGTTGTGGGCGTGGTGATGGGAGTAGTGATAGGCGTAGTTGGAGTAGCCTCCCCAACCAAAGAAGAATTTATTTGACTTGTTTCATTCCTTGTAGAGGTGGATTTTATGTCCAAAAGTTCTCTGGAGGTTGAGGAAAATTGTTCTAGTCTACCTAACTCTTTCTGTGAAGAACAGTTGAAAGAGCTCATTTTTACAAACACTGCAAGTATGCTTGCGCTATTAAAATCTTGGATAGGAACTTGAGCCCAAATATTCTTGGTGCTTAAATATATGTCTGCTCTAGAAGAGCTCAGACAGAAAACATCTATGGCTATACGAATATTTGGGTATTGGAGAAAAGCCGTCACATTGGTAGCAGCAGCTACTATCAAGTTACTGATGTCTTCACTGTGGGCAGAATTTTGGTCAATGATTGTGTTCACTACTAGGAAGGATCTGGTTTCAGAGAGAAAAGCCAAAAGTGGACGAAGAATCTGCCTCAAATCCTTAGTGGAAGAGGGTGCAAGCCCTGAAAATGCATCTTGAAGCAGGGTGGATGAGAGGGTTGTCGTGACCTTGACATGTTCATCCAGACTTAAGTCAGAAAGAGCAGAATAAATGGCTTTCATGTTGGACACCAGTGATGTTATTGCCTCTTCTGTCATTGATTCATTACTAACTTCAATAGCAGTTATAAGGGTATTAGGTCTGAATCTTATGACATTTTTCTTCAGCCACAATGCTGCATGGAACTTTGATTTCCCAATATCCTCTATTTCCTTGTAGCTCATACTCACAGTCACCTGAATCCCGGTCCCGGATAAACTTTCCAAAACATTGGGATTAGCATCCAAAAGACTAACTTGAAATATGTCATGTTCCTTGAGTAGTTTTACCAACTTCTTAGGAGATAACAGGCGGTTGTCTCTTGAATCATACGTCACTCCAATCGAGGTTCCTGCCAAATCATACACAGAACAAAAAGTGCAGCTCAGCCAGCGCATATTAGAGAGACGTATGACCAATAAAAACTTGTTGAGAACTGATAGTGCATTAACACACTCTTCTGCATCTAAGTGGGGAGAAGGATAGTCTTTGAGCCCTGAGACTTTTCAGATTAAGTTCAATGTGAGCAAATCTTGTGATAACATAAGAAATAAATGCTGGGTTCTGTAAAATATGAAATCATAGGTAGTTGAAACATTATATGAACCACATTGATAGGGATAAAGAATGTGTCTTTCCTATTTTTGGGAGGTGTATAAACTGCTTACTCTCTTTGGAACCCCAGTCCATTTTAAAACCAAAAATACTGCGAAGAAATTTGAAAAAAGCAACGTTTTGAGGATGTCAAGATAGCTGGGTTCTCATCAGATTCGAAGCACTAGCATTTCCAACTGGCGTGCAGATGGATAACTTTTCCGTTTAAATACCAACCCAAAAAGCTTATTCTGATTATCTACACCCTTATCAAACAATGCAATGGAGTAAATGGTCGAAGCACGGGAACAGACCCTCCCCTTTTCTGCCTACTTCTTGTTTCTCAAGGCAATAACTCTTGGTTCCAAAGTATAACAGACCTTTCTTGTGAAAAGATCGGATCAACTAGGTTACTGCTAGGACAAGAAATATGCATATCGATGTCACCAGACCCCATTGATAATATACAGACGGAGCCCGCTCCATACACAAATGTTAATGCATATCCACAAGCGAACCCAGATTAAAATATAAAAGGCACAATAAGAATCTGTATGTAATGCAAATCTAGTCAGAAAAGTGAACTCACCTGAGCAAGAAACAACAGAAAGAAGGAGAAGGCAAATGCCAAGAAGACATTGTGCTGTCATTCCACCATTAAAATGTTTTGTCTCCATCGATTATAAAAATCCTGATCCACAGTCACTGTGCAACTACAACTACAACAATTGAAGTGGGATCTGTGGAGCTTATCAATGCCTTGCTTGTGCTTCTAAAATGGTAGTTATACACACACTCAACAAACACAGATTTCATCCCAAAACAAAAAAATTCGGCAAATGGGTGGACAGCGCAAGTAATGCTTTTCTTCAGAGAGAGTGCTATGAGTGGGACGAATTACCTTTTCGGCGGGCTGTGCTACAATGGAATTGGGTAAAGTTGAGGAATCAGACAAAAACAGCACTCTCCCACAATGCAATGCGATGGGACGGCTGCGATGCGATGTTAGCACAGTTACCAGCTGGAAAGAGAAGGCTAACAACGTTAAGGATAAGACTAATGCTAAGTCTAGTACTAATGCCAATACTAATCTAATCACTAATGCTAAAGCTAATCCAACACTAGTGCGAAAGCAAAAGCTCTTCTGTATCATGTACGTATGGAATACTGTCTTAAATCTACTTTGCGTTATGATGCAGCTATGATGCAGATCAGATCGGTGGGAAAAAAGTAGCGAACGAGTGTAAAGAAGGCAAAGACACAGTATTGGCATGTCCGTTTTGCATATTTCTACTAGTATTATAATTGAAAGAGAGACCGCCCTGTTTTTGGTTCCCGAGAGGCGCTGGCCGAAAGTAACATTTGTACATTCCCTTCTCTCACAAAAAAGATGCCTTGGTTTTGTGAACGTTATTAAAAATCTGTCGCTGTCAACCTCGCATCGTTTAATGAAGGCTATTTTCACGGAATTATACCACAATAATTCTAGGTTCTTGGGCTATAATATAAGAAAATATTATAATAAATGTGTATGAAAATATAGGACGGGTCATTCATATTTGTATATATTTTTATATTGTGAACAAAATATTATTTAAAAATAGTACATGTAAGTAATATAATTAATGATAAAGTATGAAGATTTTGTTAATCTGGAAAGTAGTTATATCTTATATTTATTTATCTTTTTATTATGAGGTTTCAAATAGGTACATTTTA
This sequence comes from Sequoia sempervirens, assembly GCA_007258455.2. Classification (NCBI taxonomy): domain Eukaryota; kingdom Viridiplantae; phylum Streptophyta; class Pinopsida; order Cupressales; family Cupressaceae; genus Sequoia; species Sequoia sempervirens. The sequence continues at coordinate 572,436,270 of VDFB02000015.1, read as the reverse complement.
ATTGTTTATAATTGATGGTGATTATATTTTAAATAACTTAGTAGACAATTTTAATTGTGGTCATTGTAATGTTCCATCATGTTGAATTATGTGAGAATCTATTCAACTCTTGGAAGGTTAAATCTCATTTTAAACTTAAAGGAGATTGTATCCTTAATATCATTGGAAATATACATAAAGTATAATTCCAAAGTGTGTTCATTCAAAAAATTATGGACCATTTATAATAATGAGAGGGGTACTCACCTTAGTAAGGATGTGACTTGCCTAAGAACTCCTAGACTCCCATCAATTTAAAGGTTTGACATTTCTAGATAAAAGAAATAATTTGAAGTATCTATGAGAACTTTATATTTGTTTTCAAATAGAGTGACAAATATACCAAACATAATATCTTGAACCAAGAATATGATTAACTACCAAATTATCTTACCACAAAGAATATAAAGTGAAGTATCTATCAGAACTTTATATTTGTTTTCAAATAGAGTGACAAATATACCAAACATAATATCTTGAACCAAGAATATGATTAACTACCAAATTATCTTACCACAAAGAATATAAAGTGCAAGAACTTAATTGATACCTTAATTGTTACCCTATTTGATACCTTAATTGATACAAGGAATATATAGTGCAAGTTATGAATTTGTTAAAATAAAGGTGAATGAAATCTTAATTGATACCCTCAAACTAGTTTTATTTGGATGTAAAATGAATTGTAAGAATTCAAAGGACACAAAGAAGCAACTTCATTGCTTCCACAATAGTAGATATCTTGGAGCATAAAAAATGTAGAACATAAGAATGAGTACAATTTTTTGAGAAAAGACAATCATAAACTCATCATAGTAAATGCAATTCAACCTAGTTGTGTTATTTATAGAATCAAACTTTGCTCTCTATACATATTTTTTCCCAAATAAATGCCTTTTAGAAGTCACAAATTGCCATCTTGTTAAAATTCATATAATATATTTTGATCTAAACACATTTAATTCATGCATATAGACTCAAATGATCAAGAATTCATCCAATAACATATTGATTATAAATAAATAAAAGAATTATGTAAAAGTGACCATATTTATTCAAATAGTTTTATCTATTTATTAAGTATTTTCTTTCAACTATGGTAATGATGGATAAGTTTACAAATTCCTATATCATTCAATAAAATATAAACACTTATATGTTTCAACATCATCCACTAATCCGAAAGTAATAATTACAATTAATTCACATTTATGCTCAATGATGACAAAATATAACAAATTAGCTAGATGGAGATTAGGAACTCGCTAAGCTCTCGAATAGGTGATGGTAAGTCTACCACCCAACCATGTGAAACCCAAAGGTCCACCCCATCTGACCATGTAGATGAGGTCATGGATTGCAAATGCACTTATCAAAGACACAAATATGCATTTAAGCTTAGTTTTCTCATTACAATATGGATCTACACAAGATCCAAGCTCAAATAGATGAAAGGTGTAAGAGAGGACATTAAAGTGTCATCCATCTTGACTTATCAATCCTACACAACTAAGAGGACTAATTTCTCAAAATAGCTCATAGGGATGATATAGGGAGCACACACAAGTAATAACTTTTTTATTTTCCATGTTATTTTGGATATACACACAAAATAGATGACATTTTTTTACAAAAATAAAGTTATACAAGGTTTTCTAAAAAAATATAACTCTATTAATAGCTTCTTCCAATATTTTATTGAGAGAATAAAAATATGTTAAATAATGACTTTGAGCACACATAATCCTTCAAAAATAGAAATCATATCTTATCAGACCTTGTAATTCTCCCATTGTGTAATGATCGAATGAATAGGCTATTTTCATAAATAAATAAAAAGAGATTCATGACCATTCATAAACACACCAATATTAAAATGTGTAATTATATTTATTGAAAATTAATGAAAAAATAGCAAAATGATAGACCACTTCAAGGGAATTACCTCTAATAATATAAAATAATATATATGAATTTAATAATAGAAGTTATAATGGTTTAAGAGTCTTTATCTTCCTTATTTATATGTATAATTATGGAGGGACACACCCCTTCATCCTAACTAATTCATCTTAAGGAATAACTAAATCTAATAAATAAAACTATTAAGGTTAATCATGCCACAATTGGTTATCCTTATTATACTTAAGAATGTAGAATATTATGATCATTAATGCAATGTTCATTTGGTTGCATATGATCATGAATGCTATCATACATAAGATTTATTCCCTAATGGCATCATAATCTAGTTAGCAAGAGCATCATAATCTAGTTAGATCTTTCTAGATTTCATGGTAGACATATCCAATTATAGATTTATTATTACATGACACCTAGTAGTTCTCATAAAATTTTTATTATAATAATAGTTACTCCCTTAGTAAATCTATGCATAGAATATTTTAGAGTCTTCCTAGTGTTGAAATTAATGTTACACCCTATTTTTGGGAACAATTACTAAAGACATATTTCAGTTATTTAAATTATGGAATTTAGATAATGCTTTGAAGAGACATGATTTATTTATTTATTTTATATTTTAAATATAAATGGTTATAATGTGATGATTGTTCTTTCATGTACACTCGTGTGAATGTGAAATTTAAAACCAAATTTGAATCATTATATTGTTATCGAGATTCCAACCGTGTAGTTTTTTGAGTTAAACTCATTGACCCATATTTCATGAGTAGCGGCTCACAAGAACCCATCTCTCATGATAATGAATGGTCCACTTAGCACTCATTACATCTAGATGATGTTCACAGAGGTGAAGCATTGGGCCTTCCTGAGAGATTACCCATCCTAGTACTACTCCAACTCAAGCACACTTGACCATGGAGTTTTCCCAAGGTTAAGCCAACTTAGCTTATAGCCCTATTTGCAAAGCCTTTAGCAAGTGTTGTGCCTTATAAACCATTCATTATAGAACCCCTTTAGCTCATCAATTGATAAGTAGGAGGTACTTTCCATAGCATGTCAAATTATGATATTACTACTCATGAAATATGGGTCAATGAGTTGATTCAAAAAACTGCACGGTTGAATCCTAATAGCAATATCATAATTTGACATGTTGTGGAAAGTACCTCCTAATCAAATTTGAATGTTAGAATGATTGTGAAATTTAAACTTTGGTTGTTATCATAATTAGAAACAGTGGATAGATCAATGATATGCATGAATAAATATAAATTATTAATGAGACTCCATGTTTCATGTTAATGTGTTGTTGATTTATACAAGATGGTTATCAATTTTATATACATATGTTTTTATATCCGATTGGAACAACCACCTTGATGTTGTAATGAGGTGAACACAATATAACGTTTAGTTTCCCCCTCTAGGTTCAGGAGGGAGAGCATCATTGGAGAGAGGATCACAGATCGAGTAGAATTGATGTTTTATACCATGTACCAAGTACTCATTTACACATACACCACTAGTATAAATGTTTGTCCTTTGTTGGTTAGTCATGTATGATTTTTTTTTGTTAAGGTCTTGCCTAGTCAGTCTAGAGTTTGCATAAATGTTAAGGTCGTTATTTTTTGTCGCCTCAATTGCAAATAGATTTGATATAATATTATCCTTCTTTTTAAAGTCCCTAGCATCAAGTTGATATTAGAATAACTCTCATTGACATATATTTAGAATTATTTCCTCTCTTTGTGCCCATTGAGCATGTTTTGTTCTGGAGTTAGGATTTCTACAAAACAAGTCTTTTGGTTTCTAAATAAATATATTTTGTTAAAAAAAAAAAAAAATTAAAGTCTACCTTTTGAGAATTTAATAAGGTGATGTGAGAAAATTGTTTGAGATTAATTACAAAGAGTGGGAAGTAAGGACTAAGTGAGTTATCCAAATTTTGCCACCCTTCCCTATTTTCTTTCAAGAATGTCTTAGATTTTTCCAATGATTTGGAGTGAGGGGGGAGATGGAATGTGATTTGTTGGTAGAAAAAGAGAAGGTTGAGGGGGCGAAATTGCTAATAAAAAGGTAGAATGCAAGGAAGGGGGGGTTATTATTATGATAGGAGGAAAGAAGATGATTAGTAGAGAAGAATGAAGGGTTGAAAAAAAGGAAAAAAGTTAAAAGTAAAACATTTTAGGTTAGATGATTTCTTAAACATTGTTTTATTTTTTTAAACTTGTAGACACGTTTGTTTATTTCTTCCTATAGAATGGAGAATAAGTTTATGTGTTTGAAATACAAAACCTTGATGATTTTATGGTGCATTCTACATACATACATATATTCATGTACATACATGCATACATACATACACACACACACACACACACACACACACACACACACACACACACACACACACACACACACACACACACACACACACACACACACACACACACACACACACACACACACACACACACACACATATGGGCAAGTGCATGGAAATGGGATTAAAAATGGGGGTCAAAAGTAGCTACTTTTTTCTTGAAATTAACTAAACCTAAACTTGGATGAGTAATTTGAGACACATGCATTCAAAAAATGAAGATATGACAAGAATGAGAATTATAGTACTCTAAATCTAGTTTCTAAAATATTAGAGTTTTGTAAAAATAGTTAAGATTAAGAGAGTGAAATATTGTGCATGCATAAAAGTATTGGACTACTTTTCTCCATAAAATATAACATAGTGTCTAGTGTGTGCCCCCTTTTTTTTATTGCATTTAGTATTTTAAGAAATTGGTTGGCAAAAATATAGTTAAGAGTAAGTACTAGAAGTTGTGTATTTTTTGTGATTTTAAAAAGTGGATGCATCTTGAAAACTACATCATCGACCATGTGCATCACATAACTTGCACAAAAAAATTTGGAAATATATATATTAATGTGCCAAGAATGAAGTGTAGAATAATCCTATATTGTTTTTTAATTTTGATAAGCGAATAAACATTTATAAAGAAAAATGAATACATATGTATATGAGGAGTATAGAAACATTAGTAAAAGAAACAAAGAAATAAATATATGTTTTTGATTAGGGGTAAAACAGGTTTCAAATGGACCCAAAACCATTTAACAATAGGTTTTGAATGGACCTGAAACCATCAGGTTTTGAAGGGACCCAAAACCCAAACTAAGATGATCAAGCTGCTCAAAGAATAGAGACAATAAAACCTAGCAGCGAAGCAGAGATTTAGCAAGCCAATAGTCAACATACTACCCGACAAAGTCCAAGATTTTACATGGATCTTGAACTCCTTGGTTTTGACGAGACCAACAACCCACTACAACGAGGTTTTGGCAAGGACCTTAAACCCAAAAGCATTGGTTTTGAAGGGACCAACAACCCTACAACTCGCACAGATATCTTCAATAACCACCAGGACAACTAGCCATACCAACAAGTAGAAGATCTCTTGCACCAACCCCACACACGAGAAGTTGAATCACAGTCCACCTCAAAATGAGTCGGCTCCCCTCTATAGAAGTAGACATCATGAAGACCCTTACCACCACTATTGTCAAACTGTAACAAGAAACAACTCCACCTCCATAGGAGCGTGCACCACCTCAAAAGGTATTGAAACAACGACTAGTAGCAAGGACAACGCCTCCTCCAAACCACAATCCCCAACTCTACCTCTAGAAGAGAGGGCTCCACCTCAAGAGGAGTGAACTTCACCTCAAAAGAAGACTTAGATTGAAGAGGAAAGAAGAGAGTTATCTAGCAAGCAACAAAGAACACCATGACATCCATCAACAAATCGAGACAGAGAGGCAGCACAAGAGCCACAAGAGAAAATCCAACAAGAGCACAAAAAACAACAACATGGGTGAAGAAGTAGAACATGAGAAGAAACCCATCCATCCCAACAAAAACCACCATCAACCTTTCATTAGAAAAAAACTCCCACCATGAGAGCCCAGCCACACCCATAGAGGGGTAAAACCAGGAAACCATCCCCCAAGATCTACAGAATAACAACACTGAATAAGGGGGAAGACCCAAAATCATAGAACAAGCAAAAATAACTACTCACAAAAATATTCACCAGAGCACACTAGAGCAACACTGTAACACAACCCATCAACCAAATAAGGACTGGGGAGAAGAACAACCCCAAACCCACAAGAAGCAATAAGGGCACAAGATATAACACTAAAGCACAACCCATCACGAGGGCCATCGCCTCTCCATCTCAGAGGAAAAACACAGAGAACAAAAGGAGGGAAGCAATCCACTCCAAAGGGGCCTCTAAAGGGGATAAATCATTAGGCTCACCACTCTCAAGGCCATCCAAACCCTAGAACAACCAAGGACTCTGTGTCAAAACCACCCAAGAAGAAGAGGGGAACAAACCCCCTAAAGAATGACAGAGGAGAAAATACCTAACTGGACACCAAAACCAGAAGCCAGTAGCACATCCATCAGAATCCAAGCATGCAGCAACATGACCGATCCCCAGTCTCCCCTCACAGACCCCATAGCCCAAAACGTAGATTGACCCGCTGAAAACTCCATCTGGGTCATCATCTTCTCCACCCTCTGCAACATCCTCCTCTGAATTCAAAAATGACCCGCCTCCACCTTTCCTGCTCAAGTGCTCCATTGGGGGTAAAATATAAATATATGTTAATAAAATTAGGTTTACACATTGTTTAACGATGTTTAATAAAATTACCAACAAAATGTTACATGTCTTCTTATCTTTTTAACCATATTATCTTTTATTTGAAATATATTAAAAAATAAATATATGTCAATATATTTCAAATAAAAGATAATATGGTTAAAAAGATGAGAAGACATGTAATATTTTGTTGGTAATTTTATTAAACATCATTAAACAATGTGTAAACCTAATGATGTGCAAGTTTTAAAACTCTATCAAAGGTCAAAAACATGTGAAATGGAGGAAAATTAATAGTCTGAAGGTTAGTGCAAGATCATGATGGGTCAAATGGGGCCCTTTAAGTGGCAACGAAAATACAGAAAAATAGGCTTAAGCAACTTCACATAAGAATTTGAATAGGTTATTAACATAATTTTAAAAATATGTAGGAATAGAATTTGTAGCAAATTGAATTTAGTTTGTAGGCTACTAGGTCTTTTTTAGAAAGAAATAATTTCATTTGGTGAAAATTTAAAATTTCAATGCAATAGTACTTTAAATTTTGGAAGAAAATAAAAAGTAGTTGTTTGTTCGGCCACACTAAGTATGAGAAAAAATAAGTATTTTTTTGAATATTTCAATATAAGTAGAGGACACGTGCCCAGATGTGACACCTATTTTTTTGTATTTTTTTTGCAAGTAAATAATTTGTTATAAAATTTCTAGTAGGAATTTAAATATTAAAAATCATTTGTCCGACCACCCTAACTTGGTCAAAAATTTATGAAATTCAAATTAATTTTTTAAACTATAGTTTGTGAAGCATCTTTTGGATTCAAAAAATGTATAACCGTTTAAAAGTTATAGATGTTTTTCAATCAACCTATCAATCAGGACTTCACACATAGTGCATGTAGAAAATAAATAATAATTATCTATTAAATTCAAAATAAAGCATATCTTATATTGGTAGAATGCTGACAATTTTCTAAATAAACCTTTTTCATTTCATCAAATTTGGATGGAAAAAATTCGTTGGCATGAAGGGTGAAGTTGTGAAAAGAGAATGAAACCTCTAAACACATTGGACCAGTTGACTTTTCAAGTTTGACACCCCAATCCAAATCCTAAAGCAATCCCGAGGAAAAAATGGAGGGGAAAATTATGTGAAAAAAATGGATATCCATTTTTATGTCTTCAAATTGGATATTTGTTTTGAAAAACAAAGTGGATATCCATTTTTTAGAAATGGGTACTCATTTCTATGTTATCAAAATGGATATTCATTTTGTTGAAATGAGTACTCATTTTTATATCTTCAAAATGGATATCCGTTTTGAAAAATAAAATGGATATCCTTTCTTAGAAATGGGTACCCATTTTTATGTCTTAAAAATGGATATCTATTTTGAAAAACAAAGTAGATATCCATTTTGGGCTTTTCAATACCCCAAAAACCCTCTTCAATAAGATGGGCATAAGTTTTGCAATTTTTTATCAAATTTTTTATTTTTTATACGCATTGGAAAGGTGATTTAGGGCTCTATGTAATGGACTAGGTAGTGTTTCTATATTATACACACAATTTAATTATAATCATTTTAACTTCATATTTCACTTTTGAAACATCAAATGCTCACTACTTTCACATATGAAGTCCCTTTTCCATGTTTTTTTTGTATCAATCATCTCAAAATACTTGAAACATTAGAAAATTAATCAATAATAAAATATTTATATTTTTTATAGTAAGGATATGAACAAATCTTCATATATCATTATATCTCTAAGTCCCTTTCTCCACCTCTCTATATCTCACTTTGTCTCCCCTTAAGCTCTAGACCTATCTCTCCACTTGTCTCACTACTGAATTTGACACCATTTTTTGACGGATGTTCGTCGGTCATTCAACAAATCTTTGTCTAAAAAGCGACGAAATGATAAAAACATTTTTGTCGTTGTTTTGTCGTCGCAATCCTGACAACGAATTAAACATCGAAATAACAACGCAGATTCGCTGGTCGTCAGCATCATAAAATGACTTGGATGTTCATCAGAATATCGATGAAAACTTTGTGTATCCATTGACGAATTACAACCAAAATGCAATTGCAATGGCTCTTCCAAAGCATCAAAAGAACACTAGAAGTTCGTCACCATTTCGACAAAATGGGCAAGTATTTACGATGAAGCCTTCGTCGTAGCTAAGCAACTTCGTCGGACCTTTTATGTGATTCGTCAGTGGCGTTTGTTGAAATTGCGACGAAATGGGCAAGGAGTTATGACAAAGCCTTCATCACAGCTAAGCAACTTCGTTGGTGGACTTTGTCGAAATTGCAATGAAATGGACAAGGAGTTATGATGAAGCCTTCGTCACAGTTATAGCAACTTCATCGGACCTTTTCGGTGATTTGTCAGTTGTGGTTGTCGACATTTTGACGAAACAACACAATTTTTTTTTTTTAAATATTCGTTGAAATGTACCATCGGTGAGAGATCAATCAAGTCACATCCCTTCGTATTCAAATCTCAGGAAATTATTTTATTCGGTCATTTTCCATGTTTATTAGACACCTACTGAGACGTCATGTAGTTTCGCTGACACCTTGAGTATCTTCGACAGTCAATATTACATATCAATTTGGTGTCACATAGTCTCATCAATGTTCTGAGTCTCACCAATAGCCAATAGATCATATGTCGCTATGGTGTTATGCAGTCATACCAACATTCTGAGTCTCCCCGAGAATTATTCCTTCGGTCTTAAGTGTATTGCTATGATTCTCACCAATGATAACTTATCACTGTGACTTTGGGGGTCGCCGAGACTTTCCTTCGACTACTTGTATCTTGTCGAGAACCTTCCTTTGACAATTTTGATCGCCAAAACAAAATGTTTCTCCTACCAATAAAGCTATATTCAGTTTGACTTCCATATCTCTCTCCGATGACACCAATCTCACCGATGAATCTTGTTATCGGCAAGACAATGAATATTGCCAAGTCCTATTACCGATATAATTCCGCTATAGCGATATGATGGGTTGGCAATACTTCCTCGAACTCACCTCGATGGTACTATACTATGGACGGGACCCACTTTTCTAGGAAACTTATTGAGAATATTACAAATTCCTTTTTTATGCTCCGGAATTGCACCATGATCAATAAGACACAAATAAGCCCATTATGACTTACACCGATGACTTAGGTCTCACCGACAATCATTTTGTGCCTCACTGGTATAACACACATGTGCTCATTATGACTTATATCGATGAATATTTTCTCACCGATAGGATCCTTTGGTTGCTGAGACAATGAACTGCATCTTTCCAATATGTGTCTTTAGATGAAATCATATCAGTATGACATTCTCGAACTCTTGCCGATAGACTACAAAAAATATATGTTAATATAAAATGCTTTATGGATCAGGGAGACCCTCACCATCTCTTATCGATATGAATTATACATTGAAATACTTAGGGTTAGATGAATTCTATGGGATCACATGATAGAATATAGGCAAAAATGTTTATGAAGAGAGGATTCTTGTGCTTATGGTATGGGAATTTTTGGGAACTAATGAGTATGTGCAGCCATGAAATTTTCAAAATTTTATAGTTCTAACAGTGGCTCTATCTGGGGATGAATGATTGTGAGATCATTGCAAGGATCCAGATTTATGGGTGAGCAGACCAAACTCAAGGTGATGGACTAGTGAGCAAGAGGAATGAATGGAAATGGAGATGAACATGACCCTATACTACTGTACATGGAAAGATTTATTTTAAAAGAAGAAATATTAAGATTTTCCATGTACTGGTAATTCCTGTTCCTTTTATTTCCTAAACTACTGTGCATGGAATAGAAATTTTTGAGAGGATTGTCAAGAGTCGTCCATGCATTGGAAACCCTTAATCCTCTGTATTCCTTTGGCAACAAAATAATATTTCATTTTGGTAAATTATGGCTCAAGGCCACCCAAAAGAAAGGCCCATACTTTCCTCTATCAAACACCCAGTTTTTCTTTGAATTCATCAGATTCTTCTTAAAGACATTCATGCAATCTTCCCTATCACTATTATTGAAACTTTTGCATAACTGCAGATGGTACAAAATTTCATGGTTAAGTCGAAGCCTCCCATCAACAACAAGATCCAAATATCTGTGTATCTATCTCAATCGAGCCTCTAAACCCTTCAGAGCTGTCAATTTTTCCACTAACCTGTTATGCACAAAAGTCAAATTTTAGAGTTATGTCACCACTAAAAACATAAAAAATAGAGCTTTGAAACCAAATCCACACACAACACAATGTGGTATTCATACAAACCATACAAACAAACTAAACTCAAAACATTGGAATGGAAACAAATTCAAATTATGATGCAAAGCATGGATTTAGGGTATAAAGAATCATTTTTCTGCCACCATAGTGAAAAGTTAGCACTTTCTTTCATCTTTTCATATTGGTTTGATGCTTCAAATGATGCATTTCTTATATTGAAAAATACATTACCTTATTGAGCTTCTCTTTATTTCGAGAATAGTTTAATATTCTTTACTTAATAGGGTCAACCACGTGACGGTGGAAGCTCATTTGGCCCCTCCCCCCCTCACATCACTCTCAATTCCCCATACCCAATCATATAACATTAATCATTCATTCATCCATTAATAACATATAACATTCATTCATTAACATATAACATTCTTTAATTAACATATTCACATTCATTCATTAACATATAATATTCATTCTTTTAGTTTTTACATATTATCAAAAATATGGTTGTCATGATATGATTACAATCACTTTTTTTGTTTTTTTTTAAAGCTACAAAAATTTGAAGTGGAGTATCATTTTCTAAATCAATATTTGTCCCCCCTTTAGTTGTTTTTCCCTCTACTCGTGATCTAAATGTATGTCTAGTCATCTACTCATGATGTGGACGCCATTGCAAGGGGGTCTGCTGCAATAAGAAAGAAATGTTAAACTAATATGTTTTATTATTATTGTTACAAGTATTTCATTAATTAGAAGAACATTAGAGTGGTTCTCTTTACTTGATGGGTCCGCATCATGTTCCTGAACTTTTTCTATAGACTCATGCTCAACATGCTAAACACCCTCTAAATCTCGATCTGTAGTTGAAACATGAAAGATTACATTAATTAATACACCAATTGAAATTAAATATGTTTAAGAGAACACGAGAGTGGTTCTCTTTACCTAATGGGGCCACATCATGTTCCTAATCTTCTCTTTCCTGATCATGCTCAACACGTTGATCACGCTCTACATGCTCTAAAGTTGAAACATGAAAGGTTACATTAATTAATACATCAATTGCAATTAAATATGTTTAAAAGAACTTTAGAGTGGTCCTCTTTACCTGATGGGGCCACATCATGTTCCTGATCTTCTCTAGCCTGATCATGCTCAACATGTTGATTACGATCTACATGATCTAACGTACTGGGATGCACACCATGACTTTCATCTGCAGGTTGTGCTCCACCCTCACCAGGCTGCATTCCAATGTCATGTGTAGTATTATCATTGCTTGAATGTTTAAAACAAATAGGCATATAATTACTTTATGGTGGAAATTAATATTGAATAGATTGCACAAATATTCAATTTTAAATAAAATTTATTGAGTTTATTTACCTGTGTTTCGGATGTAGTGGAAGGTTGTGTTTTCCTAGTCAAGACTCTTAGGCATTCAACCATGACTCCATAGCCTTGTTGGAAGGCAATCTTCAGGTCATCTTCTATGGGAACTCTATTGAATTCAAAGCCCTACATTTTTGCATAAGATCATGAATTTTGCTTCTATGGGGTGATAAAACCAAAATTGTTTTCAATTTATTATTTGGATACTATATTTCATTTATTGATACTTACAATTCGTGTGGCTAATTTCATATAACCACCAGAGCCAAGTTTGTGATGCCCGTGTTTTTCTAGTCTTGCTTTTGTTGCCTTCGATGTGTCAGGAAGCCTATAAAAAGTTTGAAATATGTTAGATTATGTAAAAAGAAAGAGTAATCAGTATATAATTACATTGTTGATAGTATCACATTCCTTCCTTGGCCTGGTGGTGTCTTTCCTTTTTACTTTTCAGCCTTCTCCTTTCCATCTGGTACTAGGTCCTTCCACTCCCTCTCTAAAATCATGGGGGGACACTCGTACTTATTGTTCTTATCTAAATGTGACCTATATTGGTCCCTCACGTACTTTAGATAGGTACCAACTTTCTTAAGGACCTTGGTTTGGTTGAATGTTTTATCATCGAATAACACAACTAAACGATTAATGAGCTCATCTTTTAAATCTTGATTTTGAGAATTCCACTGTGTACGTATGGTGGGCCCGAAGAGCTCCAATGTAATATCAATTAGATGTTTTAAAAAACATCATTTCCTGCAAAATGATCATGGGATCAATAGTCTAAAAAGAGCAATCAATAAGTAAATTTCAATTGGATTATATAATAATAATTAAAACATTTTAAAGTACCTAGGACCTTCTCTATCTTTATGGGAACGAAATCCTCGGTCACCACAAGTGTGACCAACAATGTTCCCGTACTAGTAATACGGGAAGATCCAGGAAATGTTGCTAAAACATCACCAGTACTAGTGGCCTCTACATCCCCAGGTACATGTCTTGACACATGTTGTGGTATGTGTTCACTGCTAGAGGGTGCATTAACAAATGCCTGCATGGTATGTGTTGCCGACATTTCAGACGATAATATAGGAACGGATGATGGGGTCAGATGATGTGATGTATGCGTAAGAAGATCAGGATGGACACTTGTACCAACCCCTCCTCCTTGGGCAGCACTTGTAGTACCCTGATCATGGCCAGGAGCATCATGAGGAGGCAAATAACCCTATAAAAACAACACATATTTTAGTTCATGACATAAAAGAGTACAAAATATAAAACCATGGATGAACTTATGTTATAATTAAAGACCTCATGACAACTTACTTGCAAGTTTTGTAATATCTCAGACAATATTTTAACCCTCTCTCTTATCTCATCTATTTGAGGCACTATGAATATCAACTTAATGATTTCTTCATCGCATTTTTTTGGGATCTTCCTTATCATATCAAGAGGCTTTGTTGAATTAGCGATGTCATCATCACAAAATATTGACTGCACCTCACCATGGATGCTCTCTTCTATTGCTGGTGCCTTTCCCCGGTCAGTTGACTAGAACAAGACTATTAAAAACATTATCGAAATTAACCCAATAAACTTATGAAAAAAATAATAATAAAACATTTTGCTTGTATCTAATTTGTACAATTACAATGAGGTAAACCTATCAGATAGAAGCGCTTGAAGATACATTGCGATCTGTGCTCTGGGCCAGAGCCTTCTCTATATGATCAATGTCCCGCTGTGACAAAAATTAAATATAAAAAAATATTACTGAAATGAAACCAATAGACTTACGAAAAAAACATAAGAATAAAATGGTATATTGGAGTCATTAATTGGAGATTGGGTAAAATGGTACATAGTACGTACCACCCCCATAGTAACTATGTTTGTAATTAAGTGATTCAAATTTTAATCGATTAGCAACTCTTCCCCTGTAGTTATTGATTTTATAGCACATACGAATACACGGGTTCCCTCGTGCGCCTCGAATATGCAATTGGGTTGCTTATTTGTTGACCCAGGTCGTGTACTATTTATAAACCCTATAATATTCCCTGATGCTTTTGGTCTTTTGTCAATGTACATAGCCACTCCTTTATTTTGATCCTTATCTTTTAGTTGTATATAATTTGTTGACAGTGCATACCTACACATACTTCATGTCTATAAAACCAGTTGCATCCAATCTTTGTAACTATAATAGGGTTCGACATACTCCATCATTTCAGTAACTTTGTCGTAACATACTTTTATGCCATCCATGCAAAATAGTCCCAAACCATGTAATGATGATGGTGCTATGTGATATATCCTCTCGTTGACACAAAAATCAGTGTTTATTGGAGGAAGTTCCTTGGGTACCCATTGTTTCTGTAGATGTTTGTACCTCAAGGGCACCTTGACGTCACCGATGCTCTCATCATCATAAGAACATGATCCCCCTTTAGTAAGAAAAAATTCCATACATTTACGAAATTTTCTTCTAATCTTTTGACCTCTAGTTGATCTCCCTCTTTTAGACATACTACATGTCTCACTTTCCTCTTCTCTTCCTGAATTTCCTTCGCTCAAGGAAGATAGATCTGATAAATACCTATTTGGTGATACTTGCACTCATAAGGATGTTGGATGAAGTTCTTTCATGGTGATGTGATCCCAAGGTGACATTATGATTAATCTATCATTTCATCGCTAGAATTTCACAGGTTATAAGGTAATCAAATCTTGATAGATTGCAAGTTATTGTTATTGTTACTACCGTCCAAATGTGTCCATCACAAATCAAATCTACTTAATGTTTTAACTACCAAACTTTGTAAGTGTTAAATGTGACTATGGTCCACCAGTTACACAACCAAGGCCTCAAATGTATTCTCTAATTGTAATCAAAGGACTTTTTCTCTTCATTCAAGTAAATAAACTTGAAGGGAAACACCACCAAGTGGTTTATTGGACACCTACATGACTAAAAATAGCATCAAATTTACATTTAATTTCCATATGTCTAAGTGGTTAACGGGGAGGGAGTGTGTACTAGGCATGGTTAAGTCATCATAAGTTTATGCTTTGGCATGTTTTTTAAGTCATCTTCGAAATCTTCCTATGTCTAATTGCTAGGAGAATTTTGGTATGTATTAAGGTAGGATGATTGATGAAAGAGCCCAAAGATCCTTTCTCCATGGTATCCAGGTACACATAGTAGCGGTCTTTTCTTATATGGTTGGACATGATTTAAAAAACTTGTTGGTTTTGATTCATTTAACCTAAGGTTTTTCTCACTCTTAATTCCATCATTGAAAAAGTGTGATAAATTCTTCTATTATGAAGAAATTGGTCACCATGTGCCCTCTAGTAATCACTATAAATGTTTGTAAGGACCAAGGCCAATGATTGCATCAGGTAGGAGAGAATAAACTTTGAGTTCTTCAAAGATTATATTCCTCTATTCATAAATTTTAAGGGTTGTGTGTGGAGGAGGTTATCACTACCAAGAAGGGAGGAGACCTTTCCTTGTATTCTTTTATAATTTTCATTATTCTTACTTTTTTTACACTTACATTTACAAATACACATACATATGCATTTATTGTTCTCATTTATTTCTCATGTAGTTTAATAGTTTGATCGATTTCATATTATATGTGTTGAAGACTTTAGAATTTCAATTACATTAATTTATGGATATGTTGTATCTATAACACTACAAAACCATATGCTCTTTACATTTACACTTGTATTTAGAAATACACATTTATATACATAGATTTGCTTTTACAATGATATCATTTTGCATTTATTATTCTAGGGATGGCATCCAATAATTGGAAATTTACATTTACATTTAAATACATACATACATACATGCATACATACATGTGTGTGTATGTATATCAGCCATAATGAGTGTTGAAACAACCCATTAGGTGATGCACATGGATAAAAAATCATAAAATAGATCTCCCATACGTGACATTTGAAACCTAGGCTTGAACCCTCTCATTTCCATGTTTTCTTCTGGAAACTATTAAGGGACAACAATACCTTCTTTATTTCTCATCCTACGCCCTATTCATGCATCCTACAATTACAACAGTATCCATGGGGCCTCTTACACAAGCTACAATAATCACAAAAAGTGTAAAAGCCCCTTTTATATCATGTTTCGACTATAAAACCCTCAAAAATAGGGTAACTCAGATTATGATTTGTTGGTGAGCTGTATGAAAAAAATCATTAGCACCAACTCATTCTTTGAGTCTTTTGAAAGAGAAGCGAATCAAGTGGCAGTTAAGTACAAACCTTATAGTGTTAAGGTGAATGAGGTGATCAATTTTGATTGGCCAACTGATGAAGAGTACCAAAAATGGGTAAATGTATATTTAACTAAGGAAGAGTGAAAAGGAGTAGGCTGTTAACGGTTGACAAATCACTTGTTGCAATTACAACAGATTCCAGTTTTGTTTTTTGGTGACAGTCTAGGCATGAAATTTTTGAATTTTTTTGTTGCTGCATCAACCATTCTTAGCAGGCATGATGAACAAGAAGATTTTCTTTGGGGAGATTGTTGTTGTAACAATTTTTTGGAATATCACAAGGCAGTCCAATTAGTTGGTGGCACGTGTGCTTTCTAGCCCGATGCTTGTTTTCTCC